>JAWWEN010000009.1:8475089-8540771 GCA_035582955.1 Sycophila texana
TTCGGGGCCGAATCGGAACTGCACGGAACTGTGCCGAATCGTACTGCATTTCCATTCGGCACCTTATGTAGAAAGGCTCCGGAGCGGCGGACATTGGATTGGAAAACGTTTGAATTCGAGTTGTGAGAGCTGCTTTGACGAAAATGTTGCTGTGGTTTTATAAGTATTTTTATTTTTTCGTTATTTCTTTGCGGTGTTAACGAAGAATTTGAATAAAGCGTTGTTCGAGCTGATGGATACTCGGCATTCGACGCTGCATTCGGTGATTCGGTTATATAGACGTTAAAAAGGTAAAGAATTTGAAGGATGCTTTTCCCGGAAAACCGCTTTCGGGAATTGTGGATTCCAGAACAAGTTTTGCAAAAGAGTTTTCTAAGCGTTACTGCAGTAAATCGGGAGAGGAAGAGATGATTAGTCTCGTTCTTTTTTTTTTTTTTTTTTTATTTAAATCAAAGTTCTAAAAGTATATCGTTATTAAGGTGTGTTAGAATTATAATTAAACAGTATTTGAGTGTATAAATGAATAAAAATATTTGTTGAACAATGACTTATTGGGAACAAAATCTATTCGAGTATTTGCAATTTGGGATTTTAAACAGTGATCACTCAGAAGTATAAAATTTATTAAACGTATATTTATTAAATATAAATTTATTAAATATATCCTTTATTTAAAAAAGTACAAAATTTCTTTTGGATTCGCAAAAACTCTTTGTATAAAAATTACAAAGTGAATCAGTCGTTTAGAACATTATATAAAAAAAAATGTAATGCTACGATTGCACTGTCAACCAAACCATGATTTTATCTTTTCCAGAAAACCTTTCGACTTTGGTTTTGGGCAAGGTTCAAAATCGTCAACTGAGTGCTTATAGTTTTTCCAAACATCGGGTAAGTTCAAACAAACAGTTCCACCACCTCTTTCAAATTGTGTATGCTACAAAAAAAACACTTATGATGTAGAATAATATAAATATAAATTATATATTAATATAAATAATTATAAAAGAAAATGAAGTTTACGAAATTGTACTTACAGCTCTATTGATATCCCCTACGCATACCCAAGATGTTTTTTGCTTATTGTCAGTTGATATTGCCCATTTTGAATGATCGTGTGAACTTTTAAAATTCACATGAGCTTTTAATATAGAAATTGATTTTACGTTCAGAACTCTAGAAAAAATTTCCTTTTAAACAATTTAACATTTAAATTAGTAATTTACTTAAATCAAAAGTTACCTTGATTTAGTACAATCTGAAGGTAATTTACCAGGTCCATTAAGCCAAGTTTCTGTATACAAGTCAGTGTTTAATTGAGGTGCAACAAAGTCATCATATAAATCTAAAAATTTGACATTATAAAATACAAAAAGATATTACATATCGACACAATATTCATTAATAGAATAAACTCGTACCTTTCAGCCACTTGCTACTTTTTGCAAATGATGTAAACTCTATTCCATTAGAGGAATACAAATTCACTTTGTTGTTAAATGGTGGTTTCTTTATTCGAATTTGATTTGCTGCATCAGCAAGAACAGAAAATTTTTCAGCCAAGTTATGTGGCATATTCTTTCGATAAACATTAACTTGATTGTACATTAGTTGTTTCCCAATGGCATTGAAATTAGCCTCATTTGTCGATATACATAAGAAACTTTGTCCATTGATTTTTCCTGTTGGAGGATAAGCATATCCTCCCACAGGTAAATTCTTGCCGCTAGTATCTTCAAATTCCTTTGATAAATTTTTTGTTGTTGACCTACGAGTTTCTTTGCCATTATTTGGTTCTGGTGGAAAATGAGGCACGCTGTGTATTAACCAAAACCCATTATTTTCATTGGCAATAACAACTCCTTTTGCATGCCCATTGTTAAATTTTACAGGCATGTTAGGTGCTTGATCATTGTATAAGAACCATAGCAAGTCTTGGCTGCTTTTCTAAATTATGAAATATTATTTAATTACAAATATTAATTATTAAATTTAATAAAATAATAAACATTTAAAAAATTGATGTTTACATCATCATAAAAAGGAGCAAGTGTAAAGGCAGGAATAGAATTATTTGAAGTGATATCATTTTTTGATAAAGTCCATCCATTTGTATAACTGTTACTATCCATATATAAATAGGCAACACCTGTTTTTATTAAGCGGTCAGTACTATCTGCAATTTTTGGAAGTTTGTAAAGAACATACCTACAAAAATGACAAATAGTTTAAAAAAATTATAATAAGGAATAAGATTATTATTAATTTATCGATTACCAATCAACATTTTCATTAGCCTCTCCTTTACATTGTAAAGATGACACATGGACTAAATCCACAATAAATATTGCAATTAATAACAAAAACTGAAATGCTTTTTGGTTTTTCTTTTGCAATGTCATGGTGAGCCGTTTCTCTTTCTTGTATCAAAATTATAAATTGAGTAGTATAAACTTTTTTATTTCTTAGTCACAAAAACTTAACCTGCACTGTTTTTTGCTTTTAAATAAAACGTTTAAACTGATTGCATATGATTGTTCACTTAGTAGTTCATCAACTTCAGTATTGTGACGCATTCTTAAAACTTTTAATGATTAATTTTATACCTTACTACATTACAAACAGCAGACTATACTTATTTTTTGACACACAAGCTGCTGTTATCGTTTACATTTTTTATTCTTTGCATCATTGAGGTACTAGTAGCGCCAACTTTAAAAACTAAATTGAAAAGAAACATTTCTGCTCAGTCGATAAATAATCATGAGTTATATTTTTCAATAAAAAAATATTTATTTAATTTATTAGGATCTTTGTAAACAAATTATAAGTATACTACTAGTAAACTATAAATCAAATAAGTAAAAAAAAAAATAAAATAAATAAAATGATATATTTTGTAAAAATTCAAATATTAACATTTTAGCAAATTAAAACAAACGAATTAAAACATTAAAAATAAAAGATCATTTTTAAAAGATAGGCACAATGTTAGACAACAGCATACTCGTTATTATGATTTTTCAGAAATTTCCGGTTCCTGACCTGGTTGGATGGACGGATCGTCGATCGTACATTTTTCACAAAGAAAATTTTTCGAAGAAAGTTCGTCTTGGAATATCAAAAACGCTGACAACGCACCTTCCAATATATAAAAAGCAAAATCTGCTACTTGAACGGATTACTCGAAATCGCCTACAACGGCTTTTTTCGACGATGGAGACAACGTTCATTTGTGCATTTGAACGAATTACTGCTACATCTTGACCTGACTGCTATAATTGCACTTGAAATGATTAATTGAAATATCACCTGCACCACGGCTTTTTCGACGATGGAGACAATGTTTATTTGAGCATTTTAATGAATTACTGTTCCATCCTTCACCTGCCTGTTATAATTGCACTTGAAAGGATTATTTTAAATCATCTGCACCGAATTTTTTCGACGATGGAGACAAAGTTCATTTGTGCATTTAAACAAATTACTGCTATATCTTGATCTGTCTGCTATAATTGTACTTGAAAGAATTACTTGAAACCACCTGCACCGGCTTTTTTCGACGATGGAGACAATGTTTATTTATTCATTTTAATGAATTACTGTTACACCTTGACCTGCCTGTTATAATTGCACTTGAAAGGATTATTTGAAATCACCTGTACCAGATTTTTTCGACGACTAACGTTTATTTGTACATTTAAACAAATTAATGCTACACCTTGATCCCTCTGCTATAATTGCACTTGAAAGGATTAAATCACCTGCACCGGATTTTTTCGACGATGGAGACAATGTTCAACGGTGCATTTCAACAAATTCTGCTACATTTGTAAGTGCTACCTTCTGGTCGTATAAAGAACCGAAGTTATTATAATAATATGTGTATAATAATGTGTATATTGTTCATTGTTTTTACCGTTATTTTATTTTAGAAATTCTCAGGTTTGTTAGATATAACTGCCTTTGTTTTTTTACAATTATTAACATCTAATTATTTGTTTACCAAAGGAGTTGCGAGCTGCTTTCTCACCGTCACTGCTTAGATAAAAGCTTCGACATTCTGAACGTGTTTTTCTTCTCACTTGGGTTCACCATCGCAGTCGTTTTTCAACGTACGGGATGAAGGTTCAGCTGTTTGGAGAAAAAATTGCATGAAGTCCTTGTCATCGTCATCTTTAGTAACTTCTGGTAGACAAAATTAAGGTGTGTATAGCTTTAGAGTAGAACTTTATACATAAAGGAAAGAGAGCTAAGAAGTGAAACTGGAAAAATTGAATTAATACAAAAATAAAGTACTAAGTTGAAAAATTTAATTTTCGAAATGCATAGTATGTAAATAACATTTCATTAATAGCTAAGTAAGAAAAATACTTATTTCAGGTGCAATTAGTAAGATTAACTTCATAGTCTGAGTGACTATTTTGATAATATATCATTTTTACCACTCACATTTTGCCTCATTCTTCTTTAAGATAAATCTTGTTTTAGTCTCGCGAAGACGGGCATATTAATCCTCTTAATTAATTACATTATTTAATTAATTTTAAAATTGAAATGTTACAATTATTACAAAATAGAAATCATGAAAATTTCGCGATACAGAATCCGTGACATCAAGATGCTTTACCCTCTACAAAATATTGTATTTATTGAAATTTAGATGTCTTCGCACGTTCAACCGGAGCACAATATACGCGGGCTACGGAGCCTCAAGAAAAATGAGCGATCGACTACCTATTAACTACCCTGTCAGTGAAACGTCTCTGGTTCTGCTAGCGGCCCTCTCGCACGTGTTACATGAAAAATGCGCGAGGCACGGGACATAACATCGGGACGGCCGTGTCTCGAGCTCGCGCGAAAAATAAAATCCTTTTATTATTTTGCGCGGCGCAGCCGTCTACGCGCGCACGTACAACGTACGTGTCGAGCGCGCATAGTGGATTACGTATACAGTGCCGACACGCCCGCGCATATCGCGACCGGCTGTCGCGCGCCTTTCTTTTCTTTTCTTTCCGGCGCTCCTTTTTTTTCCGGAGATTCCGGAAGCCCTACGGATGCACCTGCGCCAGAGACTCGGGCGTTCCTGCAGATCGACGGGAAACGCGAATTCCAAACGAAGTTATAATTCGCCGCCAGGGTGAAGTTTTGCGCACTGCATAAATATTTTTGGATTACGAGGTGTCAGGGTTGTTCCGTGATTTCTGATGAAGTTGGAGTTAGGGTGGTGTATTAAATTTAGGATTTGAATATTTAATTGAATATATTAATAGCTTATTTTTTATTAGTTTATGATGATGAATTGCATATGAGGAAACAATTTTACCGTGTGGTTTGTTTAATTAAATTTCGGTTAATGCTGATTGACAATATGTTTTAAAAATTACCATTTAGCTTTATAAAATAAAAGACTGAGTAATGAAGGTTTTGTGAACGTTACAATAAAATGAAAAAGTATTATTGAATTTTAAAACCCTACTGTTAAAGCACAAACGCAACCCTGTTAAAATTCAAGCCACGAAAATTTTATTGTGATCAAAATTGCACCCTAAACTTAGTTACGACTTGCAAAGCTTGTGTTGCGGAGGAAATTTTAAAAAATATTCCATATTCGTCAGTGAATAGCAATTTCAATTCTGCCGAGATAAAACTGCTCTTTTTTTTTATTAGAATAGCCAATCAACTAAAAATCGAAACAAAATTAAAATATAAACATTACTACGAATCCTCACAATTCCCAGTAATAATACCACCAAACAATTATAAACCGATCATTATAAGACTTATTACCGTTCGGCTTTCAATAAACAACGACATCAAGCTGTGACTTACCACGAAGCAGTATTCCACGCTCTCACGATACCTAACCTGGACCCCCGTGTACCGAAATAGACCAAATATGCTTCGCGAATAAATCATCTCCCGAGCTTTTCGCGGATGTGAATTTTCGCTCGTGGGCTCGCGCTTGACCCGCCGGCTCATGAATGCATATTGCAGCCGCGCGTCGACGGGCGGCGGATCCTCCTCCCGTGGGTTCCTTACCACCAGCGGATCGGCCGCGCGTTCATCATCGCGCGCTTCCAAACAGCGCGTTATCTGCGATATACCTCCGGCGCAGGATTATGCAGCACCGGTCGGATGGATTGCCCGCAGGTAATTTCGCGCCGATGTTTTCTGACGAAAAATGAGTGTCTTGGCAAACTCTTCTACGGAGTACTTTAGAATATTTTTGAATCCGTAATAGTGGTGATTAGATTTGGTAATTTATATAATCGGTCTTAAGTAATTAAAGTATATTACTGAGGATCTGCCCCCTTACAATGGAATTATTTAAAAATTTAGACATTTTAAGAAAGTTTTCAGTCCTCTATAATTTTTAAAAAATTTAAAATTCATTAAGAATTTATTAATTTGTTAGATAAACCTTTTACAATTAAATTTTACCTACTTTACAATGTACACTAACATAAATAATTTTTTATTATTATAGAGCACGGAGCGTGCACTCAACGGGAATCTCACCGCTGCCCATGTAAGTAGCATCAGCCAAGTTTCTATGGAAGTAAAAATGAAGCAGTGCTCTGATTGCTTATGCAACATGCAGCATTCTTTTTACAAACCCTCAAGCTAGTACAAGTCAGTATAAATTTATAGCGCGAATTACGCGTCTGCCTCAAAGGCAGCGGTGAAGTAGGCAGCGACAGCGTAATTTCCTCCGCAGACGTAAGAAAGTGCTCTCGCTCAATAAAAACGTCGAAAGCTCGGAAGAGCCAAGCCGCAGGCTTAGTGTAAAAGAGAGGAGGGCTCTCGTCCGGGCGAGTTCATCAGCGGGTTCGGAAGGGCGCCGTTGGGATGCACCGGCAGAGTTTGTTTCGCCAGCATCCGCGCCGGGCCGGAAGTGAATCGCTCACCCACACTCGTAGTGCGCACGCGTATTTACAAAAGGAATCCGGTACATTAACGCTTACGGGAGCCGCAGTCACGGCCGCAACTCGATCCTTGCTCCGCGAGCGGTACTAGTAGTCTTTCGAGTGCGACCGCGTAATTTGACGATCGCGAGCGCGCTGACGCTTACTTGCCCGTGAAATAATGCCCGCCAAGAACGAAAGGGATAAAGAGAAGGGGGAGGGAGAGAGAGAGGGAGAATGGAAATTCCAAGCCATCCGATTCGCGGGGATTCGAGGGATCCTATAGGTCGGGCGACGGGAGTCCTTTAGCGAGGTTTCGAGTTATTCACTAAAGCGTCGCGTTATTTTTCTCATTTTTTTTTATTTCATACCCTAATATCAAAAGATAAAAGTTTTTACTAAGGGTTTTAAAAAATAATGTAAATGTAATTTATTTTTTGCTAAATATCAGATACATTAAAAATAATATAATTTTTATATGAATGCTTTGCTCGTTTTTACATGAGAAGATAAATAATAGCATCTTATAAATGTGGTTTTCAGATTTATGAATAAAAGCAGTCTTTATAATTGAATGCAGAATTCACTCTTTTATAAATTTTGTATAGTTTTAAAGTTCAATTAGCCTTTGCTTTCGGTGCCTCGATGCATTATAAATGTTTTATGTCATTCGATCTACTGTTTGCTACCATTAAATAAATTATTTTTTAAATGCCTTTCAAAATAAAGTATAATCAAACTTATTGAATTATTCAACCTTGTAAAAATTTATATTTTGTAATTCACAAAAGTTATGCAAAAGGTAACTTTTTTAAAAGTAGAATTTAACAATAAATAAATAAATCAAAGTTACTATAACTTTCTAACAAAAACAAACATTCTCTACTGTTTTGCTTATCTTGCTAATCGCGAAGGATTAGACAACAATAACAATTTACGAACTTCTTTGAGTCCCACGCACATCAAAGATACATTTTTCCAAACAATGCAAAACCTTGCGCTAGGTACAAAAAGTGCCGTAACTCAACAAAGCCTCGAATATAACAATTCATCGGGATTGTAGCCATGGCTGTACGCACTGGCCAACAAAGGGACGAATTCTCTCTCTTTAAAAATTTCATATCCTGCCCGGCCAAAGATCGCAACCCTTTTTTGTTCAAAAGCGATAGTCCGGCGCATCGAAAAAAAAAGCGTCATAGAGAGCAAGTGCTATGGAAGCTTGACTCCGGAGTGGTCCACTTCCAGGCTGAAAGAGGAGGTCGTGGGGGTGGGGGATATATTCGACTGGGAGTAGCCCCCTCGCCTGTAAATAACTGCGCGCGCGAGAGCCGAATACAATACGATATCAAAGGGAGAGCGGAGCTGCCGGGAAACGGAGCACTGATAACACACCGGGCGACTTGCTTTAGCGCCACCGTCCCTTCCGTTGGGGCGCGGGGCTTCGATCCATCCCCCTTTTTCGGTCCAACGAACGAATCACCGAATTAGATAAAGCGGGAAACGCGCGTCGAGGCCTCCTTCATTTTGGCCGCCGGGCACCCCGGATGTGGCTTTCGAAATTTCTCGTTCAGATAAGGTGATTAAAACGTCGCTTGTGAAAGGTAAATCGTTTTGCTGAATGAGCTTCTTTTCCGGAATCGCATTTGTTAATGCGATAAGTGTACTATCGATATTTGTAGCATTAATTCTTATCGGTTTTAAGAAAATTTATTTTTCTAAGAATTAAATTTTAGTTTTTTTTTTTTTTTTTTACTTGACAATCTTCCCTTCATCTATAAGCAAAAAAGGTATACAATTATATATTTAAATCTCCTGTTCTCATTTAAACCGGAAAAGGCAGAAGAAAATTGCAATAAGAGACGAGATTACAATCGTCGCCCGGCTTTTTCCAGCAGACCGCCCCAGTCCGCGAACAAAGAACTATTTCACGAATGAGACAGGGACGAAAGGGCAGGGGAGAAAAGCGCGCGAGAGCATGGAAAGCGCGAATTTGGCGAAGGTCATGAGAGGCTCGTCTTAAAGAGTCTCGGCGAGAAAGAGAGAACGCGTCGCGGAAGGGTTAAGTAAGAGCGAGACCGAGAGGAGCCGAGCAAAATATTCGTCTCGCGTGTGCGATTTTCAGCGGGGGCTCGAGGAAGATAATGGCGAACAATGGGCCGGAGGTGGGTGGGTAGTCGATGGCGCGGAGAAAAGCGCGGCGCTCTTGGAGCCTCGCCTATCGCCCCCGCTTATACGCGCCCTTATCTCGCCGTTTCTGTCGGGGGGGGGGGGAGGGGGAAGTTTAAATATGCGCGCTCGGTTATTCGCTCGCGACTGTCGGACTCGAAATTCCTGGCAATTACCCGATATTCCTGGAAGACGCTAGGGCATCTGCCGGGTATCAAACCTGCTAGGGAAAGGGTGGACGCGCCGCTCGATTTCAGTCACGTAGTATTACGATATCGGACGCGTCGATTCGTACTTGAAAATAAAGGAAGTTTTAACGGGTGTTTGTTATGGAAGTTTTAGAAACTAGCGTTGCGCATCCTTGAGATCGCGCGATTTCTAGATTGGGATCGAATTTGAGAAGGATCAAAATGCAAGTTAAGTTACAAAGTACAATGTGATTGTATTATTCTATTTTTCTATTTCTTTGTACTTTTATTTATCGTTGATATTGCTTTTATATTTAATCATATCTCCTTTTAAGAAGTATCGATTTTTAATCAAGTACTGCAATTAAATTTTTCTTATTCGTACACAATTATGATAAAGAAATTCTATTCGTTTTTAAAAATTCAAGAATATACTTTTCTAGAGTAGTTCAATTTCGAGTCGAGTTGATTGTAACCAGCTGTACTCCGGTTAGCAGTTATAAGTGATCAACGCAATTCGCTCACTTCTTAGATCATCCAGATTCCCGTCTGCAAATCAGTAGAAGCAGATGCCTTCATTTCTATTAATTCCTCCTATTAAGTCCCGGCGGATCATCTGTGAGTAATTCGGAGCTCGTTCGAAAGTTCGAGAATGCGCAGCAACCGCAGAGGTTAACGGAATTACGGGCGATGCGTTCATATTCACGCCCTCAACCCTCGGTCGGCCGGTCGGCGCGCGCGGGTGAAAACGCGCGCAGTCATGAGGCATTATAAGCTCGCGGTGGTTCAGTAGCCGAGACTAATGCGTACTAGGATCCACCGGCTCACCCCTCACCCACATCACGGCCACGCTCCCCGAATAGATTCGTCGAGTCGTTCTGAAGGAGTCCATCTCTCGAGTTACCGCTGGCAGCCGACGCTCAAATCCCACTTCTCTCTATTTCTCGTTCTCTTCCATCTGCACTCCTCGCTCACCCTCTCCCTTGCGCCTGTGCAAAGGAATTCATACGGTTCGATCGGAAAAATTACAAGTGGATATCGCGCAGGCTCTCCCCGAGTCTGCGTTGATCTTTCGCGCGTGATTTTACTCCGGAAAATTTGCGGGTAATGTTATTCTTCCTGAGTAAATTAAATAATTTCAAAAGACTTGAGCTCATTAAGACCTGAGATATTTTAGAAAACAGTTTTAACGAAATGAATGATAAAATAATAATAATAATATTTCAATTACTCAAACATCATTAATAAACAAGTGCATAAATTCCCCGAAAATCGATCGATTAAAATTTTATAAAACATTTCATCGAAGTCCGCTATAGTAAAGCTTTTCTGTGATCCATTCTGGAGGGTGGCGTGCTGAGAGTCTCCTCCCTATCGCTGGTGTAGGTTGTACTTACGTACGAGCTCACGAGCTGATGGAAGCTGAAGAGGAACGAGTGCTCGCAGATTTGAAGAAAAGAGAGAGACGGAGAGAGAACGAGAGAGAGAGACAGAGAGGAAGAACTAAAGCTCGACGACTCGGCAACGACTCGGAATTTCTGACATGCTAAGTGCCCCTTGATTTACTCAATCACTCCAAATCCCCGGGAACAGAGCTTTCGGTGCCCGCTTCGTCTACCTACACTTTTTGATCCCGGCTTCCATTCCCGATACGCATTCTCACTACAGCTGTATTTCTGTCGCGATTATTCCATTTCTGATGCACGGTTCGACGAGTTTTGCGCCGCCAACGGGTTCTCCACCCCCGTCTCCCCTTTGCCCGTGGCTTTGAAGTGAAAGATCGAGGCGACTCGAAGCGGTTGTGCGGGCGATCAGCTCCTTTCAGCAGCTGTGAAGTTTCGGGCCCTGTGGTCGAGTGTCAGGAATGTCAGGATTTTTCGGGGGGCGAAACTTTGCTGCGTGTACTTTGATGGATAAATAGCTTGTGGGAAGTTTTTGGAATGGAAAATTTATTCGGTCGTATTGTTAGGACATGAAAAATAAACGAAGGCGCATAAAGTTGAAATAAGTCGTAATATTGGGAATTACAAATTAATGAATACTATTCAAAGCAGGTTTTGAATTTGGTATTCACTGCAGGGGATATTAATATTACTTTTAAGTTCAATGAGAATATTTTAGTTTAAAACACTAAAATGTAAATAATAAGTCTTCACGAGTCAATATTAGATTTTTTACTAATTTGTATCTTGCAGATATGATGTTGGTAACATTGTTGGTGAAACTGAAAGCTGAACACTAAACACTGAATACTGAACGTTGAACGTCAAGCAGAAAAGTAATTAACAATTTGAAGCTGTTTTCTTCAATGATGAGAATTCCTGCTGGTAAGTCGTCTTGTTGCTCCTTATCATTTTTACGGTATATTTTAAACTCCAAAATTAAAATTTTATTAAAATTTGAAATCAAGGGAGCAAGTGAAAAAATTAATGCAAATTATTAAATTTACATTTATACTTTATTCAAGCTCATTAAAAAAAATCTCATTGTCCTGCTTATTTAAGTAGAAAAACTAAATATTTTTATTTCCATGCAAAAATTCTAATTGAAATGTAAATTTCGCGACGGTGCAGTCGTAAGAGATAGAAAGAATTTTCTCGAAGAACTCCCAGCATATCTGTATGTTGATTCTATGCAATAGATTCCAATTTAACCGGACTTTATGAGCTCAACCTTGTTTCCCGTGCATTGATTGAGATCGACGTTCCTTCCAGGTATAAATATGTTAATTCGATTTGTGAAAACGTGTCTCCACGGGGTACCCCTTTTTTCTTATGCGTTCGCTCATTTGGCGAAGTAAAAAAGAAGTGTCGTGAGACGCATTCCCTTTAAACGAAATAGACGTACGCTGCTTCTCGCGAAGATAAAAAAACCTTCAAAGAGCGCCCGCGAAGTCGATCTCTTGGGGAGTCCATCTGCATATTCATAATCCAGCTCTCGAAAGACACATAAAGAGCCGTTATTAAGAACAATGCCCGCAAAAGTGAGTATCACTTACTTTAAAAGTTCGCGCTACCGCTGTCTTGAATATTCAGCAGGGAAAAAGAGGTACGCTCGAAGAATCATCGACTCCTTTATCAAGAAGCAACCGCAAAGAAATGGCCGTTAGAGCTGGAAGTTACGTGGAGGAGGATTTCGCGAGGTGGAAGTGCCATCGGTTTAGGAGAAACTTTGCGCGCGGAAATTTCGGCGACGTCTCGAGATTCCGCGGCCACGGATAAGCTCCGGCTTAAGCCTCGTTGATCGCTACCCTCGGCTTGTTTCGAGTTGAGTGTGCGCGACGAGCAAACAGTTCTCAGGCCGAGCCGCAATATCGCGTGGCCGCCCGACATTACGCTGACTCTGACCACTGCCCTGTACGACGCCGCTTTTATTTTCACAGAGTGCGCAATTACAGTTCGGTGACGGACGCTACGCTACCGGCGATAAGACTTTTCGTGATTTTACTTCGTTGAAAATCTGAGAAATTAAATGTTTTTTTTATCATCCCTTATGTGTAGTAGCTTTTATGAATGCAAAAGTAATATCTTGATGCATATTAAGTTGTTTCCGTTGAAATCTTGAAATGCAGAAATCTTATATTATTTACACTTTGTTAATAGTATGATTTAGTAAAACTAATTTATTTTGGTAAATACAATTTTTCTTTTTCATATTTTAAGATTATTGTGTATCTAATTCAATTGCCGCATTTGACCCCATGAAATCATTGAAGATAAATTGTTTTTTTTTTTTTTTAACATTTATACTGTTATTTAATTATATTAACAATTTATCATTAATTTGCTAAATAAAATAAACTGATTGAGCAAAGTTTACCTTTCCTAGCTGAAGATGATATGTAGAAAGTCCGTAAATTATGCACTTAAAATAAATAATGCCGTGAAAGCATCTTTCAAAACTTTATGTACATAATCAGAATAAATGTTTGAACATTACGAGGCATTACTCTACTTCCAAGTAAAATTTAAAATACAACGGAAAATAAGTGAATACTTTTCAACGCAAACAGCTATATTCAAAATCGTAATTACTCATATTGTAGTACCAAGCGATAATCGCATCGATCAATCACAAGAAATCTTGAAGTTTAAAGGTCCGCTAGAAAAGGGAATCGAGGTAAAATTTTCGCCATCGTCATCGAGCCACTCAACCCGATCCCTATTAAAAGCCCCTCCTATCGTACGCGGATCCGATGAATCAGGATCAAGACGCGGTGACAATCAGTCTCTCCGGCTAACCCCACGGTGGGATCACAAAAGGGGCCGTCGTCGCGGGCCTGCGTACTATCAGGCAAAGAAAGCTGTCGCCGCGACAGCCGGTTGGTCCCTTAATTTATCCGGACGGGGGCCAATCAATCGGCGGCCAGGCGACACATTTGCGAATCGGCCTCTACGCGTGATTAAATTCGATTAACCGCAATCAGCGGCCGAATCGAGCATAACGCAGCTAATGTAGGCCGCTAGTTATACGCGTCAAATTGCGCACCGGACGAGGCCTGCCTCGGTCGTTAACGCGCGCTGCGCGAAAAGCGCATCGGACGGTCATAGCGCTAGCTTGATTGAGGAGTGGTCGAATCAAATCAAATATCTCGGTGTTGCGTAGGATTTCGGATATATAGATTTTTTTTTTATTAATGCAAATGCTTTTTTATACTTGGTTGTAGAATGCAAATTGGAGAAAGCACTGATTTCGATGCGTTCGGCTTTGCAATTACATACGAATGTTTTTATTCATTCGCTTGACGATGTTTTGAGAATTTATATTCAGAATTCACATTCATTTAGTCCGGTAGTCGATTAAGTTTCATTTGCAGATTGCTGCTAAAATGTATATGAATATTTGAAAAAATAAAAGATTTTTATCGCGCAACGATCGTAAAAAATACGAAAAACGAAACGCTTTTTTTATACTGAGAGTTAGAAAGTTATTTTCAATTTAAAAAAGAAGTATTTTTAAATATGAGATATACTTATTGATTATGTTATTTTCAGAGATAAAGAAGAATTTGCCGTAACGTCAACTGGATTATTCAACTATGTTTATTCAAGTAATAATACAAGGGTCCAAAATGAAACCTGCGAAACGCTTTGTAAGTACAATTAATTCTTTCATGCTAATTGCTTATAAAAATGATGTGTTTGAAAAGCATTTCAAAAGGATAACATTTCAAAGTATCTAAATGAAATTCTAGATAAGAATTTACTTATGCAAATTCCATTAAGCCGCATTTACTAAAACAGTGATTAATCAACATCTGTACCTGAAGGCATATAAACCTCCCCGAATTAATCGTCTCTGCACCACAGTCCTCGCCCTCTCACTACCAGAACAAATGAAACGAGGCGGTGCATAATTTTAGCAAGTTCGCGATTAATTTTTCAACAGGCCTCTGCGTGCGCCTTCTCTCTTGAAAGAGGAGGAAAGAAAAATAAAAGGCGCTCAGCGGACACTTAGCGATGATTTGTCACGGCGCTTGTATATAGGTCGACCATCCGGGCGCGTCGCAGTCTAGATTTACGGGGGCTCTAGCTGAAAATCCCCGACAGCATTAGGGCGGCCCTACTCCGCGAAATTTCCTGATTACTCGCTGCGATTTACAGATCTGCTTTGCCCCTTCCCCGGACAGACAGCCGATCCGACTAAGTAGGAGCTACTCACCCCTCTGCGCTCTCAGCCTTTCTCTCTTTCTCTCTCTCTCTCTCTCTCTCTCTCTCTCTCTCTCTCTCTCTCTCTTTCTCTCTCCTCGATAAGGCTCCAAGTGGTTTACATCATTGGGCCAGCGCCCGCTCTAATTCCTGACGCCGCGCTTAAGAATGTCGAGTTTACGAGATGGGCATCGGATGTTGACTCGCTCCGATTTGCCTCAAGTGGCCTTTGTGCGCTATCGAGTAATGCGCCATTTTTGACCGGGCGAATTTTACTTTAAAGGCAAAGAAAAGTTGGGTGATAAAGTATTGTTCGAGTAAAAAAACTGAGAAACGATTCAACTAGAATTCTCATTGTTCGTTGCCAAAATTCGGGCACCGATGATTTTTTTTTCATTGTAGAAGCGCCAAAGCGCACTCAACTTTCAAAGACCTATGAGAATGAAAAATTAACGTTGCTCGAAATTTTTTAATTTCTATTTACTGTTTCTTACGTTATCGTTGGCATTATACATGCTGCTATTCGTGGCTTTTCAAACTTCAGCTGAATTTTCCAGCGAAACTGAGGCGAGCTCTGCGCTTCTCCACGCACCGAAGTACTTGAAACATATTTACGCGGTTTTCCCTCCCAGCAAACGTGGTAATGCTCTTGGGCGCGTCTATTCTAATCAAGTCGGCGTTACTCGGCGAGAGATTTAAGATGTAGAAACAATACCTTCAGAACTGGCGTAGAAAAGGCAAGTGGTTTTACGTCCGGAATGCCAATGAAATGGCTCAAGGCTAAAATTCTCTCCCTACGCTCGCGACAACTTCATTCTCCACTATTTTAAGACTTTTACGAGAAAACAGTAAACCCGAGCAAAGTAAACGTAAAATCTAATGCAGTTGCAACTTGAGCGGGATGGAGGATAAAGAAATACGTTTATGTCTTTGGGCTACATTTCTCAACAAATGGCTTTCCCAATTTTTTTTATAATTTCAATCTGCGCAGATTACTGAGAAATCAAAGTAACAGAATAAAACAATTCTACAGTCGTGAACGATGATTTAATGTCTCGCGTAAAACTTCCGGAGAAGCTAATGATGCGAATTAATGAAACTGACATTTATCACAATAATTTAAGTCAGTATTTCCTCGTAGAAAACGCTTCTAGGGAAGCCCTTTATACCTGAACAATAACCCAATTAAATACACAATCCAGGCGAAATTAATCGCAAGATTAATTCCTCATTACAAGACAATGGGCGAGACCCGACAATACCGGGCACTTAACCACTCTTTCCACCTCCCTTATCGCTCACGAGGAAGCTTCCTGCCCTCTTCCCTCGTCATCTCCGCCTCATCCCTCTTCCCTCGGCGCGCGTCTCCGCAAAGAAAGCAACACGAGAGTCAAGCAGAGCGAAGGTGTGCGATAGCAACGCCCGCGCGTGCAGCGCCGATCTTACGTGCGGTAGGCGCTGGCGGCGCGGGTCATCGATCGCCGGACTGCGCCGGCGGCCCGGCAGCATGCCAGCGCGCAGATGAAATTAACAGCCCCGTCGCGGGCGTCCGCGCCCTCGCGGAAAAATCACGCAGGCTCCCCGTTGGAGTCCGGCCAGCGGCCGACTGGGTGCTTATGTCACGACTCGGGCGCGGATGACACTTTACGCGCGAGTACCCTGGCCGTAACTCGCCGCGTACACCCTCCCATAAAAGATCCGCCCGTTAAAGCAAAGCTCTTGCGGGGCGCACAACAGCTCCGCAAGAAACCGGTGCCTCGGTGCGTTCCGCTTCGGGGACTCGATCATTCGAGTTGCTTTGACGAGCAAAGCAACTCCAATTATCTTGCCTTTCTTATTTGGCGGAGCCCTCGAAACAAAAAAACCGTCCGTTAGCTACGGGTGAAAAGAAGCGGGTCCCGATTAATCCGCTAATGAGAACAAAAAAGCCAGCTCCATTAAGGGAAATCAATTATGGAGCGTAAACTTAATCCGACTGGCGCGCGGGTGATCCAATAACCCTGATAACCCCGCGGGTGTGAAATAAAACTCGGCGCTCGACCCTCTCTCGTATAACGCGCACGGCCACAATATAACGACGAACTTGCGCATTCATGGGGCGCATCCGCGTACGCGTCGAGCGGCTGAAAAAAAAGCAGCAGAGCATCGTGGAGCGAAGCGGGCGCCGTGGGGGGGGGGGGGGAGCTTCTCGCGCGCGATGAAAAAGGGACGCGCACGCTGCGGGGGACGGAGGGACGTAGCTCGCAGCGCGGAAAAGGACATTTCAGCGGCGCGCCGGAGCCTCCCAAGAATAGCGCGAGAGGGATTTCGCTTTACATCGTCTTCCATTTGGGAATTAATTATTTCCCAAGGAGCTCGCGAGAGAGGCACTCCCTCCTTTTATCTCGTCTCCTTTTTCTCTTGCTCACTCTCTCAGCCAGCCTGCAGGTATATATCTGTCACTCGTCTCTTCTCTCCATTTCTAGCCCGGGCGAACATAGTTTTCCGGAGGCGGAAAAGTTCACCCCGCGCGCAAAGTGGCCCCCGGCGTTGCGGATCCCTCGCCGGAAATAGCTCGGATGGCTGGATAAAGAGAGGGATTCTTGTTCCGTGCAGTGTGCGAACGCGGTCGGCGTTCTTCTCTTACCCTTTCTCTCTCGCTTTCTCTCTCGCTTTCTCTTTCTCTATCTCTCCCTCTTCTCTTTAGCTTTTTTTACGCTTTTCGGGGAGCTTCTCGGATTTGAGCTCGGACGCGATTTTTACCTATCAGTGTGTCGTGCATAAAACACCCGGCTACGCTCGAGATGCTCCCTTTTTATCGGGTGGACGCGCTTGATTCTGACGAGCGATAAGGACTGGGCTTGGTAGCTTCGATAAGTTTTCGGATTTTTTGCTTTAGTTAAAGTTGAAAGTACGCTGCTGGTAGTTAAAGCGAGGGGCGGAAAAATTGAACGTCATTAAATTAAGCTGCAATTTTGTAAAGGGAAAATTTCGAAGTAACCTACTTTTGGAGCTTTGCATTTTCACTTTCGTCATTTAATGCGCTGCAATCTAAGCTGTCTTAAGTAATAGCAGTAAACGGAAAATACTAAATTAAAGTGTAATAAAAGGAGTTTCGTTAAGACATTTAAGTAAAAAATACTGTAATTTATGTTCTCAGAGCCGAGATACTTAAACAGTACTTTAAAAATAAAAAAAGTACAAGTCCTTTGTTTCATTGTTTGGTCTGGTAAGGGAAGATGAGGGGAAAAAAGGAGGGACACCGGATGAAAGGAGGTATTCAGTCACAAGAAAGAGAAATCATTTTCAAAGTCAGATTTATAAAAGAAAGACCATTTTTTATTACATTCGTTGTAAGAGTGCGTATGTCTACACATTTTCATGCATAGTTTCTTCGTATATAATAGCCTCGTCGTGATCGAACGCCGCTGATTTTCTGTACATCCGGCGGACTCTCTACACTATGTAATAATACAATTAGTCTCGGCCGAGTAAAACGCCGAGAGAGAACAAAAAGAAAATCGTTGAATCATCACGATATCACCTCCGATTATCTTATCAATTTGTCATCTGTGTAAATGGGATATGTACCGATAAATCGTACGTTCAATCTCGCATTGCCTTCGGAATTTTTTGCCTTTCATCTTACGAACGATCCAATACAGCTTTATCATAATACTACAGTAGTTAATTTGCATTTTTTTATTTTTCAGCCCGTATGATACACAATCGATATTAGCGCAAGGCCGTTTTAATTCCTTGACTCCTCGTACACATATCGAGATAAATCGGAGAAGGAAAGAGCTGATCAAACCTCGACTTCTTGTTCTCCCTACCTTCCTCAGAAATCCAATGAAACGAATTCCTCAGGTCGTTAGCAAATGTTGAATCGCCCGGAGCGTAGTCGAGTGGTTCAAACGGCTCTTTTCCTTTACAATATAAATACTTTGTTATCGTATGAAAAAAGTTTTCTTCTGGTATGACTGCGTTGTCTTGGACTTGAGTTAAAACTATTTTCATTCTACACCGGCCCACTAAAGTCGATACTTTAGCGAAGTAATACTGAAGTATGAGATTATTTCGGATTTTGCTTGCGAATTTTCCTTACGAGAAAACTTGTACCCTTAAATTAAGTTAATACAGAGTGCAAAGTGCACGCTTCAAGCATATTCATGAGGTCGTTGAACTAATGATGAGCCGTTATTATTATTATACGCATCGTTTCGTTAAAAGAAAATGAAGTTTGGTCCAAGGCAGCAGAGCACGCGCAAGTCATCATTAAACTCTAAGCATCGCAAAAGTGTATTTAATACCGGACGTTAGCTAGAAATGTTCAAAAATTAGCTAGTTTCTTGAAAAAAAAAAACTCGCTCGGCCAACTTTTACGTTTGATCCGCGTGTTATATATTGCCGTCTACCTCTCGACGCCAGCGGCCCGGTCTTAAATCTCCGCTCTTGGACGAGGCGGAAACTCCCTTAAAAAGAGGCTGCGTGACCCTCGTTCCCGGATAATAATCGTTCCGCCGCGGCAAATACGAACGCGCGCGCGAATCTCGACGCGCGACGAGCTCAGAGGTCGTAAAACGAGCCGCTATAGGCGTGAGACGGGAGTTGCGGTACGAGCGCGTTAACGCGTATATGGAGAAAGTCTTTACGCAAAAAGTTGGCCCGGTCGGCAGGCCGGGTGCTGCAGGATCCGCGCAGAGTCTGCCCCCGGCACTAGCAGTCGTCCTGCGTCGACGAACTCGTGTGCAGCAGCGCCGCCACCCGGTCTGCCATGTCCCCGGAACTGCACTGTAACGATAAAAAGAATTTTCATTAGATTTTTATCCTTGATGAAATGCTTTTTATTTCAATTATTAATTAAATTTACTTTTTGCGAATAAAGATATTGCGCAAGGTAAACGTATTACATTTTTTAACCATAGTTTTAATTAATTTTTATCATCTGTTTTTTAAATATATATTGATATAAATTCTTCAACATTTTTAGGATTCGAGAAACCTATGCAGCATCTCTACTGTATTGTGAGTACTTTTGCTTTTCATAAAGCTTCATAAACTTCGTAAGGTTTGACGAAATTTATACATTTATGCTGAGGAATATTATTCGCATTTATACTAAAATGCACACCATCATTCCATTTTGGGGGGTACCGCAACATTTTATTTTTTATGAAATAGATATGAATACACGTTTTCTTCTGCAGACAAATATTGCGCAAATAAAATGAACGCAAAGTGCGCTCTAAACATCCGCAACTCTAAAATAAAATTTCCATATAAAACTTCGACGTTTCAGAACGGAAGTTTTCACTCAGACAAGCAAAATCTAGGTTAATGCCAAAATAGTTTTCGGAGAAATGCTCCAATACCTTTCCGCGCGTAAAAAACATCGTATGCCCGCCCTTAGTGACTCCGGCAATCATAAGTGCGCGCTCGCACGGAAGACTCCGGGCGCGCGTCTTCGAAAGTAAATACTCGTAAAACCAAATTAAATGCCATCGACTCGAGCCGCAAGAAGGGAGGGAGCCAGAGACGGGCGCGCATATAAGAACTTGTTATACTCCTTTTAGTGGAGGCTTCCGACAGAATCGAAGAGAGGGGCGCTGCAAGCTCCAACGGCGGAAAAAGGGAGTGCGCTTCCACCGGGGCGGTGATATATAAACCTGGCAATTTCGCGGACACACTGCCCAAGATTATTATTAGCGGACCGAATGCGAATATTGTGTATTAGCGTTACGTGCGTGTGGGTGCGCCAATTAGGCGCGACTCCCGTTCACGACGCTGGAAATTTTGAGTCTAGCTGAGTCTAGCCGAAGTCAGTAAGCGAGTGGAAGTTTCGCGGATCGGAAGGCGCAATCGAGCGCGAAGCGCCGGCTCTAAATATTTCAGGCGAATTTTCGGTGCAGTTGCGCCGCGAGATGAAAGCCCGAGAGTGGCTGCTTTTACTGGCGCCCCGGAAGAATCGCGCTGGCGTTATGCCGCGATATATATACCAGAGAAAGGCGAAGTTTCCTTTTTCATTTTATTTTTTGGGGGAAAATTTAAAGGGGTTATTTTGTCGGTTAATTGTCAATTTCGAAACTATTACTTTGTGATATTTTATTTTTAAGTTTGATATCAGACGCAATTTTCCTTTATGGTTAAACAATAGTTGACAATGTAATTGCTTGTGCGAGTGCACATTCGCGCCGAAAAATCAACAGCCGTTTGTTAGAAGTTTAATGCATTTTGAGTACAAATAACACTGGACGTTTTCCGTGGATGTAAATCTGCCGGGATACGTCGTGGAATTCATTAAACTTCTTGGTTTACGCAGTGCGCGACTGTTAGTCAGAACTGTAATACTCTGTATGAATAAAAAATCAGACTGCTTAACGAGCACTCCTCATAAACATAATTCCGGCGTAAAATTAATTAACGTGAATAATATTTAAACGAAACATCATTATTTCATTGAAATACAGTAAGCAATTAAAATCAGACCTCGAGTACCTATTGAAAATTCGTTGACGTTAAAAAAAAGCCAGTGTTTATTCGCCCGGCCGTCCGTTAATTGCAAAAACAGAACGCGTAATGCATTGGACAAACAGGCGGCGTGCATCTGCTTACCGCGGCTTCGAAAACTCGCCGCTGGCAGCGTAAATTCAAATAAAAGTGCACGCGCGCACTCCGCCGCCATAAAAAGCGGCCTTTGTTTGCGTAAACTGCGCCGTCGGATGAGGTTACGGAGCTGCACGTTGAAAGCGCGGCTGCCCTGATTTCCCAGCGGGTACCGTCGGAGGTCCATTTATAAATTTCCATCGGGGATGGGGCCTATCTCGCACGGTAGAAAAAAAACTGCGCGGAAGAAGGCGCGCGGACGCTCTCCAGTCGCGATAATGCAAAATGCACCGCGTGGCTTCGCAGGGAGGCTTGTTTGCGCGCTACGGTAATCCTCCGCGGCAATTTGCGGCGGCTTAACGGTAGCGATCGCGCAATTTCGCCCGCGCGGAAAAGGCGGATGATTTTCTACTTTGGCGCGCGCTACGTGCAACAGGTTCGCGGGCGCGTTTTCTTCAAAATCGCCGTTTGATGCCTCGGGATGGGGAGAGGCACGAGAAGGGCTTTGCATTTTCATACGCCCCATCCGCACGGGCCGCCGCTATTTTCGTCGAGGCTGCCGGGGCCAATTTCATATGCTGCAGTTTTAAGGGAGTTGCCTAATATGAATACAAATTTCTTGTTAAGCCCGCGCGTTTTTCTTCCGACTTTAGTACGACGGAAACGCGGCAGGCAAGACCCGTATGGAATTTTCCAGCTAAATGAATAAACCTTGGGATCGCGACACCATCGAGATATACTAAGAGGCAGTAATGGGCGATATCTTTATCGCAAAAGGTTAATTTGGTCCCTTAACTCAGCGATTCAAGAAAATCCTCCGGTTCTCTTTTTTGGTTTCAAGCGAGAGGTCAAAAGGTCCAGGATAATCCAGTGGCCAAGGACGACAGGACGCTCGTCGGCGAGCTATTGTTCGAGCGTGAAATACATTTACGGTGGCGTTCATTTATCGCGGAATCGCGGATACGAGCTGAATTTTGCATTCGCTGACTTTAATTTACTTTTGCCCGGGGACGGAAAGTTTATTGCTTTCGCGCTGGATTGGGAGAACAATGTGGATTGCTCCCTCTGGCCTTTTTACTGTGCGCGTGATTAAGCTTAGTCGAGATTGCGGGGATTTGTGTAGTCTATTGTTTAATGACTTATCGTATTAGGTACTGCTGTAATTCGTTGGGCTTAGGTAATAACCGAAGCTTTGTACTCTACAAGAAACTCAAGAAAATCGAAACAAAGTCTTTGTCCGATAATAATACCCGAACGTCAAGGCTATAGTGAATTTAATTATACAAATTTAACTAAAATGAATTTTCTTCGCAGTCGCACGTAAAGCATTCATTAATGAAAATAATACAAACGGTGACTCTTAATATCTCACAAGAAAGTTATACCAATCAGTGCTCTGAAATCTTAATTACCATCAATGCTAATTTCGTCCGCATTTAAACAATTCATCATTGAGGCAAATTTTTCTTCGCCGCGGTCATTAACATCCATTAACGCGTCGTAAGCTGCCCGGTCGTCATTATCACGTTGCCGTAGAAAAAGAAAACAAGAGACCGCCCGCCGTCGCAATTTCGCAAAGTAGACAGCCCGGCTCGCCGTATAAAACAAATTAAAAACAAAGTTGACCAGGCGCGCCCGAGGGCATCGCCTCGCGCGATACAACTTCGCCCAAAGTGAACAATTACAAATGAATTTCCTTAACTTGGTCCCGGCACTCTCTCCCTCTCTCGCGCTTCTCCCTCCCTATAAATTACAATAACGTCGCGTATGTACGCGTGCGTGTCTCGACGGCGGCCAAGTTCGCCGAGACGTTGATATTTTCACTCCGCCTAGGAGGAGAGAAGAGATATCGCGATTAGTTTGCATGACACGTGGGGATATGAACTTCCAGCCTCTCCGGGCGGACGCCTCCCCCCTGGAGTCCCCACCCGAAGTTGCTCTGGAATTGCGGAGTTCGTCGCATTGTATGCCCGACTTGGGGGGACCTTGAGTCCAAGGGAGTCACTTCGTGCCGCCGCTGTATACACTCTTCGAGAACGCGATTCTGCGAGTAAATTTTCGCTCGGCCCTCGTAGCTTCCACCTCTTCGGCGCGCCGATGAATTAAAACGACAATAAGTGAATAGTCAAAATTTAATTGACACAAGAAAGGTGATGAATGTTTCGATGCATCGGTGACTACTAGCAAAATTTTGAGGAACAATAAATACTTAACATATTAGTTTGGTTTGCACAGTAATAATGTATGGCTTTTAAAATTGAAAGTTAATGTTTACGTTCATTCTAAAATATTAAACGTGTAAAGTTATACCAACACTAGTTGGGGTTTCATTGAGGGTATTATATTACCAACGTTTGTTATAAAGTGCTGAATTAATTGGAATTATATGCTGATGAATTATTAAAATTGATTTTTAGTAACGTGAAATATAGTCTCTCGTGTTCAAATTTATTACTTTAATGTATAAATGAATTTTTTTTTTTTTTCATTTAATTCTTTTCGTTACTCTTTTAATAAATCTTTTCAAAACGATTTTATCATTCAAGATATTATAATTTCAATGCCTCTTGTTTTCATACATTAAAAAGTTTTTCATTCCATAATTAAAAACTTACGTGCAAACTTAGAAGATTAATTAAAAAAAAAATTTATCTGCGTAACTCACATGTATTAATGGGAGAACAAACTTGCATAGACTCGAAATGGACATTTTCGCGGAAAGGTTTACGACCTATTGTAAAACTTGTAGTTCAGCGATTATTCATAACCATCGGATTTCCCAGCTGCTCAGTACATTAAATAAAAAAAAAATAAATAAATAATGATTACATAATGATTACCAAACATCGGTAATTCATGTTCAATTTATACTTTAGAGTAAACTTTATTGATCGCATGTTTATTGAAATATTTGATTAGATCGGCAATTCATTTAACGAGAAAGCCATCGATGAACCAACATACATCACCGCAAACAATCAGCTGTCTTAATTCAAACTCGCCTCTTGAAAAATGATCAAGCAAATGTTCCGTCGCATAAACGAGCTATACACCCTTTGTGCGCCGCGACTGCATCGTTGAGCGTGCATTACGTAAATGAATGAATTCCCACCTCGTAAACCCGATACACCACCCGACGATGCAAGGGTGATCATACCCGCCGTCATGCCGACCGCTCGCCACCTTCGGCTCCACGAGATAGCCGCCTATACTCACGGTCAATGACGTTTCGACAATAAAGCTAATAGAATATCCCGCGTGCGCACATACCGCGGTAGGTATGAATATTGCACCGGAAGGGTAAGGGGGTGGGGGAGGATCGGGATATACGCGGGCACGGGTAAAGTCATTCCGCGCGCATGCCCCGTATATCAAGTAGTCCGTGACGTTTACACGGCGACTCCCCGAAAGTACTCGCCCACCCCCCACTGGTTTCCTGAAAATTGTTGCACTCTTTCTTATGAGTCGTGGGGTCGAGTGCCGCTGACAAGCATCGGCGAAAGATTTATAGGTGGAACTCAGGGGTGTGCGGGTATATTCATCGAGTGCGCCAGGGGGCTGTTGCCCTCTTTTTTTTTTTGTCGGCCGACCGTGCGCCTGATGGGATACTTTTCTAAATTTATTTGAAAATTTTTGCGTTTCTGCACGTTGTTCGCGACGGCGCCCTCGGAAAAAAGCTCCGTGTTCCGAGTCTGATTTATTTCGCTGGGGATTCATGCATTTTTCAGGCATTTTCGTGTACTACCTCCGGCTAGCAGGTTGCATGGTTTTATGATTTCTTCAAGATATTTACGGCAAGAACTTTTCCTAGCCTTGCGATCTCGGACGTGATCGGCTTTTCAACGAGAGTGCCAGTTCCCCTTATAAAGTGAGAATTTTATTACATTCAATCGACTGCGAATTTCAGGCTTCAAAAGAAGATTAGAAAAAAATGTTTTTCTTAACGGGAAGTTGTCCTCTCAGAGGGTAGTAGTAAACGAAGTGGCGGAATAAGAGCGGATCGGCGGTGGAGAGTATGACGCGGCGCTCGCGAAGTGTACGGTCGTCTGTCCGGACGACCAAAACTTCAGCCTCGCGGATATTAAGGTAAAAGTTCCGAGGGCCCCTCGCGAGCGCATACACCGTGCCGATACGGCATGGCGCTGCCATTATGCGGGCGGACCGCGCCGTAAAACCGAAATCGGAGTGCCTGCGCGAACAAGTTGAGCCACCTCCTGCTCCCCTTCTCTCGCCGGCGAGCTTAACGAGGTGAAATGGAAGTAGTTCGGCCTGCCGGGTTATCGAGAGAACGTCCCATGGTAACCTGGGCGCGTGCCGAGTGAAATCTCCGGGGTGGTGAATTAATGCGAGGGCCGCGCAAAACGCCCGCACCAGAGTAGTAGTAGGCCTTCTCGTCGAGGTGTGTGGGTTTTAACGCGGTCGCGCGAACAAATTATGCAGTCGCCGAATTTGAGGGCAGAGACGGTTCGTTATCGAGGCAGAGCCTCCTCGGTTATTTTACGCCTGGATTGACACGAGCCGATGGCGTGACGAATGCATATAAAAAAATGTAATTGCATTGGCGATAGTCGCGATTAATTCGTTAGAATGTTTTTTTTTTTAAATTAGGTGCTCCAATACGCTAGAAGATTGACATTTCACACTGGCTTTAATAATGAACAACTTTTTTGCGTACAATGACAGTCACTCGGTTTGCGATAACAATAACTTATCAGGGAACCGAATGGGAACATTAATAAATCTTTTATCTCATTTTATTATACTAGAAAGTTATGAATACACCTGACTTAAACTTTGTTAATGTCATCTGTCATGATTACAAAGATCACTCTAACTTAAAACGTACAGTAGGCAAAATCAACGGTTTAATTAATGATATCAAATCCTGACGAAAGTCACTCTTCAAGTGCAAAAACGAGAAAAAAAAAGGTTGAAAAACGAAGCAGCTATAGCAATCCACGGTAGACTTTAAATCTTATTTAAAACTCCGACGTCGCGGAGGTACTACGTCGGCCGAATTATCCCGTGAAAACGTCTTCGTCGAATGCCAACATAGCGCCTAATAAAGAGCCGGCGACAAACAACGCGATATTTACAGGGTTCGGGCGGAGAAGGGCAAGGGGACGTCCGCATTTCAAAAGCAGAGATCCGCCCGCCACGGGGTTAATTCAACTGCCGGCATCCGCGCCAGTTTACCGGATAATACGCTTCCGCGCCAAGACAGAGGCGCGCCCGCGTCAAAAGTAAGTGGGTCGCTCGAAGCTATATACGACGCCGCGGCGCTTATAGTACATCGAAAGGGGTTGGTCGGGAGTTCGGGGGACGTGCGAGCGAGATCTCGCGAAAATTTCTTTTCGGGCCCCGGAGGAAGAGGGAGCGGAGAAGGGGGGCGAATGCACCGGCTTTGAAAGGCGGCCGCGTCAGGCACACCTGAATAGTCCTCTGATGATAAACGGCCCGACAAATTCAGCGTCGCGAAAGCTCGAAGAAAGGACGAGAGCGAACCGCCACGACTCCTTCGGTAAATTACACATTCATTTTGCGTCTTCTTTTGTGCCTATAAGGAACTCGCCTCAGCTCACACCTTCGCTGGGTTAATGCGCGCGGATGAATATAGGGACTGGCTAGGATTGGGTTAGATTCACATGCTTTAGATGAGCTGCGCGCGAAAATTTATTTGCATATAAGGATTTTAGATAAATTTTTCTACTATGTCAATTATTTTTTAATTTTTTATTCTTTCGAATATTTAGTGAAGATAATGAATTTTCCTAAACTTTTTGACAAATGCTTTTAAAAAATACGGTTAAACGGAGTTACCTAATGTCCATTGTAAAGTTGTTTAAGTAGTAAAGTTCCCGCACGAGTTAGACACTTAACATATACAGCTTCGTATATACCCTCCTCTGTTATTTATCCAAGTTTAACTGCGTTTTCTTAACTTCCTCAAGAAGTGTGAAAGTATATTCTAATATACTTCACGAGACAAGTAAAGGAATAATACTTCTCTCTTTTTATTTTGGAATAATTGACATTTATAGTCCGATTTCGCATCGCAACTTAAATATACAGCAGCAAATAGCTTTTTTAATTTTATTTACATCAAATAATTATGCAAACTTTATAACTTTGATATGAAAAATGTTTAATGTCCAATTACCTTACACTAGCACAATGTCCATTAGGTTTATTTAACTAAAAAGTTATTAATTCAGAGAAGAATTTAAATGAAATTGGTAAAGATTTCAAAAGCGTTGAAAATAATTCCGAGCGTAATAACTAGCACCGCGTATGTAGGTTTTCGTTGTAAAAACGCATATAAATCGTGTTTACGCGACGTTAATCCATGGATAACTTTACATTGTGAAGAATAATCATTCTTTTTAGTTATTAAAAAAAAATCCGTAGAGTGAGAAAAAAGGGAAACAGAAAGGGGGTTTTCGGCAATAAATTCTCCTTGTTTCACGCGACAGTGACATTTTCATTATTTATAGTTTCCATGTGTGTTACTTAATCGCCTTTGGACCGTAAATCACGTCTACAATGAAGGCGATCTCGACGAAAAACACGGACAGTATAGAAAAAAAACGGCTGCTACCCCTATCCATCAAATAATTTTGATTACAATAAAATAACGATTACAATAAAATAACGCGCGTCGCGCAAGTGAGATGCGAGGTGGGCACCTTGTTCCATTTTCCGCGCGCGAAAATTTCTCGCGATGGGCTTAAAGGACCTCGATTGCGTATACCTGCTTAGATGGTGCAGCTGCGAGGCTGAATCCTAAATCCCGTCGAGTACATATTCCGAAGTTTCACCGCTGGACGAAGAAAATGGCGCAGGATTAGGCGGGGGTTGTGAGTTGGGATTCAATATGTTTTGCGGCATCGCACAGCGGTAGGGGGCGTGTGAGCGCCGAACGGGTTGAAAGTCGTAAAATAGCGGACGCCGCTTTCTGCAGAGGAACGCGGTTACGTATTTACTTTTGCACACGCTCAGGGGATTAATTATACGTCGCGCTTCTTTTTAGACTTGCTTAACTTTTTAATTATGTTTTAGCGGGGGTCCATTATACACGCCTTTTTCACGTTGTGTAATTAATTTTTTTCTAAGTGAAATGTATAAGAAATTTTAAATTAAAAAATTTGATTTCACGTAATTTGTTTCATGAAAAAAAAAAATTGCATATTAGTAAAAATGCATTATTCTTTGTTACAGAATGTATTTTACAAATTTTTCATTTGAATTTTGTTTACAAAGGATTTTAACGAAATGTCGCTTCTTTCTCATAATATTTAAAATACCTAAAGTACCATTAAAATCTGAGCGCGTTTAATTTACACGCGAAAATAAAAATAAAATGTAAATGAGCGTTTTACAGTAAATATTCCCCAAAAAATAAATTTCCCGGGATTCCATTCAATCTTTTAAATCCAGATTAATTATTTTATTGTTTTTTTTTTTTTTTTTATCGTTCACGTAAAATGCATCGTGAAAAAAATTACTTTCATATCGAAGCGAAACGTTAACATTGCAACAAGCCTTAACAACTTTAATTTATTTGAGGAAATCAGTTTAGTATTCATCGTCATCCAATATTTTTCTGAACAATGCGAAGAATAACGTGGAATCTCGCAGGAGCCTGTCTCGTAAAGATATTCGTTTCAATTAAAGTAGCATGAAATTCCAGGAACGTCCGCCTCGCCTCTACTGTGATAAAATCGATAAACATTTTAAGGCCGAAATGCCGAGCATCGCGCGCCTCTGCATTATGCAGTATAACCAGCGCAATGGGCAGCCCACCCTCCTCCTCTTCCTCCGCCCTAAAAGCTCGAACGCGCTGCTGTTTTCGCGCCTCTGGAGACCCGCGCTCAAAGCGGGGTCGCGCGAGTTCGCGCCTCGCGTTTTTATTGCCCGACGACCAATGAACAAAATGTACTCCCTGTTTCGCGCTCTCTCGTCCTCTTTCTCCAAATGGATGAGTTTTCTATTTAGCCGCCGCTGGGTCGGCCGTGCTGAACTCTCTTCTCCGTCTGTCATCGGCTCCTACAGTCGAGATTTCCCTGGCGAATACGTTAAGCGTACGCGCGCGCGCCCGTATAAATCGAGAGTGCCGAGCCTCTGGGATTTTCCTTTCGCAGGCGCGAGCGTGAAGGGGGATGGGGTGGCGGAGCTTTTTCTGGTTATTGTGAGGCTGGCGAGAATTTTTCGACAGTGCTCAACGTGGATTTAATTATGGAAATGGACGATTTGTTCGTCACCTCGCGGCCGGGGAAAGAGACTCGTTTTGGATGTATTAAGGCGCGATGCTTATTTCTTGCAGAATTCAGGTCGGAGTGTCTTTTTGTTATTTTGAATAACCCTCGCTGGAATACAGTATTTCCTTTTTTTAAATCGCGCGATAAGTATTAGAATTGAGTTTTGAAATACATAAACTGAAAAATTGCCTCTGAGAGTGGTTTTGTTTTTTTTTTTTTTTTTAGAAATGAGAAATTTTCAAATAATTGAATTATAATTTTCAATTGTTATCCTTTACAAAGACACTGTTCGTTAGTGTATCTGTTAAAATGAAACAAAAATACAAATTTAATTCTGTAACTAATTTGACTAATTGACAGCGGGTATAATATTACAATTTAATTGTTGGAAACAATAAGACCGTATAGCTTCTGATACAAAAAACTAACGCGATTAAATCATTGATAGTTTTAAGTCAAAATCTTTGGTTACGAAATTAGTTCGTTCAATGTTTTTGTCCTTGTAATTGTGCCGAGTAAAACATAATGAAGATAAATTATGCCACTTGGATTAAGTGGTCCTATTACTTTTACTGCAGCATTAATTTGCTTCTTAAAATTGCTGCATCACATCATTTTCACAAGCACCGGTTTAACTCCAAAAAAATTTTACTTTTTGTACGTACGTACACTTTACATATTCGCCTCGCTTTTGCACAAAAAAAAAATGTTTTTTTTCGAAACTCTAAGCAGTTTTGTCGCATCAGTCTAATAAAAAATGCATACTTTCAGCCACCGCATTTTCCGGAAATTCATCCCTTAAAAAAAATTAATAAATAAAAAACGGCACGTGCTACACCCGGCACTAAGAAACATACTTCCAGGTTACGCTTACTACGTCCCACTAAACATTTCCATCCGACGATGCAGCGTTCAAAAGGTATAAAATGTACTCGCTTTTTAGTCCCCCTTGCCCTTGGCTTCCTGTCGCGACTATCGCGGGTCGATGCGCGAACCAACCACCAGCCGCGTGATATGCACAAAGTGCGTGCCTCGACCTCCGCGATTGGACGCGACGGCCCCGATTAATTATAGTTGCTCGCGCGCAGTCTCAGCATAATCAGGCCGTGTGTTTGAAGACGTCGGTGGCGGGATGGTAATTCGAATATCCGCGTAAGGGCAGACGTCGTATCGCTCGCTTCGCGAGATACGTTCACCCGCACAAACACTCGAAACTCCCGGACCTGTTTGCCCTTGCGAGCATTTAACGAAGCAGTGGCAACGAGCTGCAGCGGCTCCCGCCGAATTTCTCTCTCATCGGCTTTAAACCCTGCATGCCTTCCCTGCGCCGTCGCGCTGTGTATACACCGTCGCTGTGTGTGGCTCATGGCTCGTGTTTGCGGAGGGTCTCGTGTCTTACCCTGTAGCCGGGAGGTCGGAGCTTGTTTGCTCTCGTGTCGGACGACCTTTAGTGAATTTTCGAAAAGCGAGCCACTCGCTCGGATTTTCGTACTTGAGTTTCATTCCACGTTTGTATCGTGAATTTATTTCATTTTTTTTTTTTGGGAGGACTAACGATGCGAGAAAATTTAAACTCTCGCTCGAAATGAGAGAAGGTCCATAGCGATGGGGGAATTCGCGTGACCTATTTTTTAGTAATGCATTGTTATTTATATTTTCATTGTTTAGACAAAGAATTTATTCATCGAGAAATTAAATTTGACAGCCTCTTTTTTGTAAAAAAAGAAGATTGATTCGATTTATAATTTGAACGTAAATTTACTTTTAAAGCCACGATTAAATGGAAATTTAACTATCCAGTTAAAAAAAAGAATAAAAAATAAGTGTAGTTATAGTTAAAAATTTCGATGATAAAAAAAAAAATATTGAATTTTTATTCTTTTCGGCACCTTTCGGCATTTATAGAAAACTAATTTGAAAAATAGCACGTGCAATATATATATATATATATATCAACATCTGGCGTTAAACTCGTTTGATTGAATAAAATTTCTACACCAAAGCCGTGCAAGTTATTTTGAGAATGAGTGTAGTGACTGCGGTTTATATTTCCACAGCTCGTAATTTATTCATAGAAATTTTACTTTCGGCAGTCGAACAAACCACACTTCAGCGCGTTTTCGTGGTGTAGTGGTTATCACATCCGCCTAACACGCGGAAGGTCCCCGGTTCGATCCCGGGCGAAAACATTTATTTTTTCCGTTCCGTTTCAATTATCGCCTCTTTTTTACTACAGCTCTGTGGGCTTCCGACGTTTATAAAATTTATTTACTCAAACACTCTGCCCAAAAATAAACCGACTCTCGCTATAAATTGAAAAGAGTAAATTGACGGTGACTTTTTTATCCAGTGTTCATTTCGCTTGAATAGTTTGCAAATTGTATTGGCCAGGTGATGTTAAATTGCAGGAACGCACATTTTCAAACATTTTTTTTATTTTATCGGACTGTCGGTTACAGATGATGCGCATCTACCATTCCCAGCACCTTTAAGTGGATTAAAGGAAATAAATCCTAAGAATTAATAAAAACACTTTGGTTTGGTACAGTTATCGTTTAAAAAATTATATCATTTAAGTAAACATCTATCTAAAATATAAGAATATGAAAATATATTATTTAATTTATAACTATTTATTGTATTATATTCACATTGACATTATCTAATTCATCATCAATTTACTTAAATTATATTGAAACAATGAAATAACAGTCTGCTATTTAAAATCGCATGAAATTTTTACCTAATCTAATTTCAATTCTAAATTAAGATTTGTTTTGCTGATCCGTAGTTTCGACTCTACATTGTTAAACTATCTGTTATTTGAAAGCAGTAAGCTAGGTTTTTCCGTTGATCTTCGTAGGATACGAAAAAAAAAATTGGAACAATCGTAAAAATTGTTTTCTGTCAGTGTTAAAATGAATATTCAATTGATAGGTATCAACGCACAAAAGACTCGTCGTAACAGCTTCATCGATTTTTTTTTCTTTTTTAAATTTATCACCCGTATAAAATTTTTTATTTCATCCCTTTATTCTATTCCCATGATTTATCTTCAATTTTTTATACAGGTCGCCTGGCGAGCATGTTCATCCCGGCGACGCATGCGTGAATACCTGCGTGAAATGCGCGCGTACACCGATAATCGACATCGATCCATCAAACGCAGTGGAGAGAGAGAGAGAGAGGGCCAGCGCTCGAAAATTTTTATTTCGGCCGTGGCGACGCGGTCATCGTCGGCGATTATGGATGCACGTATACCGAGGAGAGCGTTGACCCTCGGACACCTCGCTCGCTTTTGTGGGTATATCTATGTCCATAGAGCAGCGCTACCTCCTTTCTCCGGGAGTCGTGCCCACGGCGCTGTCTCTTTCTGTCCTTTTAAGCGTAGAAATTTAATTGGGTCCGCGCGATGGTACCCGAGATTAATTTTCTTTGCGCTAATGTAAAATTATTAAGGGGGCTATTTGTCAGGTACGAAGGGACGGCTGCACTTCACGACCGAAGCGGTATCGGCGAGCGGAGCCGAGAGTATATCATTCACCTTTGAGGGACGGCAGATTCTTTTTAATTAAGGGGGAAAAAGGCTACGGGGCCGGGGCTATATAAGTTGAATGAACGCGAAAAAGAATAGTTTTCGAAGTAATTATTTTTCTTCCTCGTTGGAGGAGTTCGCGAATAGTTCGCCAGTCGGAAGTTGATAGATTGCCAGGGGACACTGCGTATAATAGTTATTACGGGGAATTTATGGAGTCTAATTAGTTTTTCAGTAATGAGAGAGGGACCGTTCTATGACCGATCGGCTAAATAATTTTCACGATTTACATTTACACGTGAATTATTTATGCATACGATATGCATGCGATATATTCTAATATATTATCGGTTATTTATCGGGTACCGATAAACGTAGCTAAAATAAAAACTTAAATAAAATGTTGAATAAAATTCAGAGGGGGAAAAAATGTGAATGCTGAAGCATTCTGATGAAAAAGTTTTGTGAACCAAAGTGCAACATAACAATTTTATTGGACAGGGGCGACTCGACTGGCCATTCGGTATCTCGTCCCTTTCCGTGCACTTGACAGATAAACAGTGCAACTTTTAAGCTAAAACATTTCGCGAATTGACAGAGTAAAAGCGACAGAAGTAGTCGGACGGGCAATGCGTGATCCTAACCAGCTGTGGTATTCTTCGAATTCCCTCAGGCTGAACAACTTGTTCTATACATATTTTACTTTCACCACTCGCCCGCGTTACTTTTCAACGCGTTTTCGTGGTGTAGTGGTTATCACATCCGCCTAACACGCGGAAGGTCCCCGGTTCGATCCCGGGCGAAAACATATTTTTGCAAATTTTCACTGCCGAGATGCAAAAATATTAATTTCAAAGAACTGTATAAATATATACTAGTTCGTCAGGTTAATTGAAAGGGACGCGCGCAAGCAACTTATCTTTCATTTTTATGCAACTAGCAAAATCCAACGTGCTTCGCGCGTCCTCTTTTTTCATCCGTGTATTTATTTACATTTCTGATGTTAGATTTTTAAATTTAGCGCCATTTAACCGGATATGTCCATGCGCCAATCAAATCGCTTTTTAAAATACTTCACAATATCCTACCATCCTTCTTTTAAAAAAGGATTTATTATTTCATCTCACTGCACTCCCACTTATAAATAGATCACTCTTCGGAAATAAGTTTGAATATGTCATTCGCTTTTTTAACTTGCTGTACATTGTAAAGTTCAGAAGATTCATCTATAAATAAAAAAGGTTATTAAAAAATCAGGTAGATATTGAATAATAATGTTAGGGATTTATTTATGAAAAATACCATTAATATTGAGGGATAAATTTAAAAAAAAGATTTTCAGTACCCTTGAAGGAAATTTCTTTACTTTGTTCTGGTTCTACGTTAGCGGTCGTTGCGCAAACACTATCAAATGCACTTATCTAAACTAAAAAAGGGAACATTAAATGCATTCAACGTGCGCTATCAGACGTCATTTGCTCAGTTGCTTACACGACACGCACGTCAACGGTAATGCGCGATAGCATTCGTAAATCTTGCAGATACGCGGGGTTCCGATTTTTCTCTAACTAAAAAATTCAAACTTGCCCCGTGCACAATTTCCCCGTCACTATATCAACCTGTCTATCTCGCGTAGCGTCAAGTTGCCCGGGTAACTATAACTGGCGGCGTCGAAGATCGTCGCGGCGCTGCGGCAGCGCGGCCGCGCTTCCGGAAGCATCGATAAAACCCGGTGTAATTAATGCGAAAGTGCGGCAGCCGCGCGGAATCGTCGCGGCTGGCGCAGCCCCGCGGCGCTGCGGCCGCGACGATCCGAACTAGCGATTAATATTAATATTCCTATTAGGCCGGGCGGCGCGCGCTCGCGGTAAAGTGCGCATATTATATGCATTGTCGCGCGCTCGCTCAACGTACGAGCTAATGCGCTCGTTGAGGCTGCTCGTTTACCCTCGCCAGCTACCGCCCTCCGACCCAACCCCGCGCCGCGCACTACCCGCAATCGAGCTTATCGCCCTGGAATATGCACGAGCACACCGCCACGCCGTGCAGTCGTTTCTCTCTCTCACACACATTGGCTCTCTCTGTCGCCCCTTTTTCCCGGCGTCGCAGGAAGGACGGAATTTAATTAAATCAGAGCGCCGGCGAGTTTCGATGATTTTTTCCGAAACTCCGCGAGCTGGTTTTCATTGAGAGGCCAAATGCAGTTCGCCGAGGTGTTTGATTTGATTGCGAACGGCTGGCTGGGCGGGTATTTTTTTTTTTTTTTTTTTTTTTTTTTTTTTCGGCGGAGCGCGAAATGACGGTTCGCCGGGGGTAGTTTATGAAATTTCGCGGGTGGCGCTCGGTCGACCGGGTGATCGGGAGGAAACGAGAGCGCGAGAACGAGAGGGATTCGTTAGACGTTAATGAAATTGCATTTTTCATTCTTCGGATATTAGCAGATTTTCAATTTCGCTCGAGTTTCAGGGTATGTATGTACGGTTTTATATACGTTTTTTTAGGCACTCCCCTTTCTCTATCCCTCAGCCAAGTCGCTGATGAAATTCCAGTGTAGATTGAAATGTCCACCCCTCAAAATTGCATAAACACTTAATCACCTTTCGATAATTTCGTCAGATCGCCTGATTCGGTGATATAGGCGCTTCCTCGGGGCATTATCGACTCGGCAGTGGGTGATAAATTTTCTCGAAATTAATCAAACGATAGTTATACGCGTGCGACGCCTATTAATAATTATCAGCTTTCTTTAATCCGGGTCGAAAAGGCGGACTTGCCAAGTGCCCCCCGATAAGAGTCGGTTTTATTAGCGCAGTTTGCGATAAGAGAATTACGATAAGCTTATTAAAGAGAGCGGCGCATTTTGCTTCGCTATAAAATGAAATTACCGAGGGCGTTGATCATTAATGCAATCGACTCGCTTAGGCCGTCGATAGACGCTAAGCTATACGGCTATAACCGAATATGAAGGTGAGCCGTCGACGTCGCTGTTGGTGCTGCTGCTGCTGCAGACTGTTATTATATTACAAGCGAGGATCTTACTTTATTGTAGACGTGATCGTGCCGCTCCACCGCGTGGGACAAGACGTGTACGACCTATCGATGCGAAAAAGACGATGCGCGATCTTCGTTGTTAGCACTGGTAAAAGATTGAGTAGAACAACAAGATAACAGTCGATAAAATCGATCAAGTATACGATAATTGTAGACCAATTTTTTATATTAGTAGCAAAATCCAACGCTCTTTTTGTTATTGGTATTTTTGCGGTTAAATTTTCAAATTTATTGTCATTTAACCGGACATGCCCGTGCGCCAATCAAATCGCGTTTTAAAATAATGCTTCACAACATCCTGCCATCACTTTTTTAAGAGAGGATTATTTTTTACATTTTGGAGAATTATTTTAATGTCTAGAAAATATATTTAAGCTTTTTTTTATTACCTGTATAACCGTAGAATAAAATTGTCGACAATAAATTGTGTTTCGGAGCTCAAAATAAAATTTATAAATTCGTAAGATAAGATAATAAATAGTAAATTTGAATAATATTATCCTCGATGCTATTGAATGCTTCCCTAAAGCTTAAAATAATTTGATCTGTAATATTTATCGCGAGCATGTTTTTATTTGCTCTTAGGGCACTATCGCTCCGTTTCAATCTTAAAATTTAATCTTTGTCTTTATTAAATTTTAATATATAAAACTCTTAATTCATCTTACAATCTTCACGGTGCATTAATACTATTCGCAATTTAGAAAACCTTACTTTTCGTCGCGACTCTAACAATAATGCCGTCTAATTGAAATTTTTAATTGAAAAATTACTCGCAGCTCGTTCTCGTCGCTCGCGCTCCTTACAAAACTGACAGAAAGCTCTAATTATTTTCCTCTCGAAGCTGAAATTCCTTTAGTTCGGTTCAGCTCGACTTTCGAGAAAACTTCATACGCAGAGATATAGGTAACCCCCATTGAAAAACCCTATTAAACCGTCCACTCTCTCGCTGGACAAAAGGAAAACACAAACCGTCACTTAAGCCGTTCGCCTTTCGACGCGCGCGCGCAAATCGACTCGATTATGAAAAATCGACCGCGCCAAAAGCTCTCGCAGCCGTTGAGAAATAAAAAAAAAAGAAAAAGAAAAAAAGAGAGACCAGCGAAAAGCCGGCAGAAAAATTCCTTTAGCCTTACTTTACGGCTCGCCGTGGGGCAGAGTGAGGAGCGGCTCTGGGGTGAGAATAAGGTAAAGGACGCGAGTGGCCAATTATGAATTCCTTCAAGTCCGTGCTATTCCGGCGTTTCGCGAATCCCCGCGGCACTCGCGAGTGAGAGAGGGAGAGAGAGAGGAGAGAGAGAGAGAGAGAGAGAGAGAATAAATCCAGTCGCGCGTATCGCACCCGAGCGTATATAGCGAGCGTCATAAACCGAGGGGGAGCGCGCTCGTGCGCGTCGAAAAAAAAATGTTATACCCCGGCCTTCCGGAGAATCCGGAGAATAAACCTCGGGGAGCGCGCTCGCACGATCCACCCCGGCCGCCTCGTAAAAGAAGATTCTCGAAAGAATAAAGAAAAAAAAGAGGGATGAAGTAGGGGAGGTTAAATCCGAGCCGCGCGCGGTTATCGCAATTTCTACGCTCCGTCAAACTCGCGGGTCCGATTTACCTTTAAATTTTGCGAGAGCCCGCGCTCTTTATTTGATATCCCGAAAGAGGCTTTCGCCCGGGCGAGCGAGAGGCGCTCCTCGGGCAATCGCGAACCAATGGAGTAAATTCTTTCTCCATCCGCCGTAGCGCGAGTTTATCCACTTTAGTACCCTGTAGCGGTTTTTATTGCGTCGCGCGCTGGTAATGATTTACGTTACTGGAGTGTTCGACACGATTTTTTTTTATGACGCGATGAAAGCTGTCTACACGCGCGTTCATCGCGAAAATCATCGGCACGCTAGATTAATGTGTGCGTGTACAACACCTCCATCAGTTTCTATTTTATTTTTTTCTATTTATATGTATATTTATTGCTTTTAATGATTTAGTGCTAACTTTACTAGTATTTGCTGAATCATTTTTTTATTCGCATGGTGGGCAGGGAAATTTGTATATTTCTCGAAAGATTTAAGGTATTTTAATGCAGCGACAAACCGATGGCTCTGATGAATTAAGGACGAGAAATTAAAAATATGAGTGCAAGACCGAGTCCGGTTATTTAATTTTAATTCTCCGAGGACGCCCTTTTCGTTTTTTCTTTAATTCAGCGCAGCGAGAATTTCTAATTGTAGTTGAAGTCTGGGCTTTTTTACTTTGCGGAGGGTCGCGTACGCGTCGACGGGACTGAAGAAGCGGCTGTTCAAGATTCACCTGTCGTATCCTTATTAGTAAAGTATAAAATGAGTATATAACTAGATGTTAATTAAAAGCTGTGAAAAGAGCACTCCTGGGCTTGAATCTGTCGTGACTTGAATCGCTGCTCGCTTACCTCGAGGCACCCACACCAGCTACCTGGCGGTTCCGTCTCTCGTGCCTGGATTATACGTAATTTTGCGAATCTTCATAAATGCTAATGAGCTGGAAGGTAATTCTCTTCGAATATAATCGATTTTCCGACCGAGCGACTGTGCGGGGATTGTTTGCATTTTTTTTAAATTAATTGTTTATGTCTGTTTAATTAGGATTTTGCGTCTGCAATAAACGTAAGAATCGTCTTTTATTAATTTTTTTATACTTTACGTTAACCGAATTTGATGCATCGTTGACTTTTAATTGAAATTGCTCGTGTAATTGCAACGCAGAATATCTGCATTTAAAAAATTACTCATACTCAATTGTCCAATATTTTAAGTGTTTAATTAAATAACGGACTTCCACGAATTTTTATTGGACTGGGGTATAAAGAAAACGATATTTGTTAATATTTCTTTAAAATATGTTATCTTGTTTTTTATTCAATCGTTTAAAGAGTTGTTTTGATAGTTTACAAGCTTAGTTGATTGGAAACAATACCAGATATACTGTGATTGAACCCGGTGCATATGTAGCTACACAACAACATCCAAATTAATACAATTCATCAAGTTTCGTTCATAATCAAAATTGATTTATGTTAATTAGTAATATTTACTGATGTTGCAAATTAAATACACTTATTCAGAGAACATATCTATTCTATCACAGAGAACTATCGTATTCAATTATTTATTTTAATAAAAATATAATGTTATAATTGGTTCTATAATATTATTGTTTCATTCCAACATTTTTTTTTATCTATCTGAACGTACATACGTGTAACACTTTTAATTCAAAATACTTTTTTCCTTTATTCGATTTGACAGCGGTAATTTTTAATATGAAAAAATTAATTTTGCTTTTTATTTGTTGTACTCGTTCAAATTTAAGTAATACACTTTTAATAAAATTTCATTAAAAAAAAATTAATTATAAATGTGCGCACCAACTAAAAGCAATGTGGTTAACACTTTCAGTGATTATCTAACATTAAATAATTTTACGAGACGTGCCATTTCACTCTCTACTCCCGTTTTACGCTCTGTCTCATTATATCTCGCTTTTATTTTTAGTATTCTCATTATTAGTAATTATTTGAATTAAAATCCATTTCAGGAAAAATTCTCGTTTGCTTGTGGTAAACAACACCATGAACTGAGTGCAAATAAAAATTAAAAGACCTCGACAGATCAATCAATTCATGACAATGCGCAGGCGCCATGAGAATTAGTTAGAATTTCTAGAATTGAACAGCCGATGATCGATGCGACGTTTTCATCGCAGCCGGTGAAATAAACAAAAAAAAACAAAAGGCACGTTGATTAGTCGTCATCGCGGCTAGAAGACGGACAAGGCCTCGTCCATCGCGTACCGCGTTGATGGAAGTGACCCTTTCATTGTCGCCGATCCACGTTCCTGATGACGGCTGTCACACCGGCCTATACAACTCGTCTTCGCACGTAGTTTATTTCGCCCGACCAGAGTTTCGACAGGCCACGAGCAGATTTCACTTACGCCTCCGCTCGAGAGCTCGCCCTGGGGATTTTATTAAAAAATTTCGTGCTGGCACGAGCGCGCTCGCCGTCGTCGTCACGCAGTCGGTGCAACTTGCAATTGATGGATCGAGTAATCGCACGTTGCAATTAATTTGTGCGGAAACGCGGAATTAATGGGAGAGGCAGGAAAAAGGGATTTACGTTGGACAAATTGATATGAATAATTTGCTTGCTTTTTTTTTCGCGCCACGCAGCTTACGGCCGGTCGTTTGTATAACTTTCTTTTTGTACAATTTATATCTTTTTATATTCAAGCTACTTTAGTCTCTCTCGTTCTTATTAATAAGCTTAACGCACTGTGCAGTTTTCATGCCTTCGATACAGGTTCATCATTTTGTAAGTACCGCAGCCTAGACACTTTAATGAGTGACTCATTCTTCCCACGAACTCATTTTATCTCAAAAAAGATTTTCTCATTCAAAGGCTATTTTCCACTCGAAATTCGTCGACAATCGAACAACTTTCTGGACAATTGAATAAATAAAACGGGCCTAATGGATGAAAAAAATTCTTATCGCAGATTACACCGGGAGCCCCCCGTTCTTCCCCCGAAAAGTTATAAGCAATTCCCAGCGCTCAAAAAAGCTCCGGCATTATTGAAAGCGAACTCGTGCGAACGTTTCTCGGGGCACTACATTTGATTACCAGCGCGCTGCGCTCGATAAAGCCTGCCAGTCCTATCCCCCCGAGTGGTCGGCAGAAAGAAGCCTCCTGTCCAAACACGAATCCACTTTGTGAGCGGGCCTTTTTGCGCCGGCCACACGCGGCCTCAGCCTTGAACCCTCGTCCGGGCTGGATAATTCAGCGGCGTGTCAATTAGGGCCGATCGCTCGGGAAAGCTAGAAGCCCCGGGCTGGAGCAGCGAAAAAGAGGCAAGAGCCACCTCGAGGAGCTGCTAGTGCCTCGCGAGACGAGAGGAGGAGGCCTCGTATGTACATGACAGGCTACTCGGCTCGCGTCATCGTCCGCTCGGGGAGGGCAAGGAGGGGTTGCGAGACTAGCTGCACTGCCTCTCATGCGCGCAGCTCGTACAAAGTCTCGCCCGACCGAGGGGTTTCGACGGCCGCGTAATTTACATGCATAATTAAGCGGCCACGCCCCACGGTCCGTCTCGAGTGCTGCGGGGATACGCGCCTGTTGATTGCGCGCGACGTAATTACAACGCGCCACGATGCTTTATTCTTTCGCGAGCTGCTGCTACTGCTGCTGCGATCGACCGGACGGTCGGGGAATTGCAAACGAGGCCGCACGAACGCCGGGCGGCTGGATTTTGATCGACTGCTGTATATTTGTTTGGCGACCGTCGCGGGTTAAACTACATCGGTCTGTTTCTTGTTTTACCGCGGCGGCGTCGCTTTTCTTCGCGGTGTGTCGTTGATGACTTTTTTGCTTTTTATTTTATTTTATTTTTTTTTTTAACTGGGCGGGGCCGACGTTAATTAAGGGTTTCCGCGAGGAAAATCTTTTCCCTCTGTGGTTTCGCGCTCGGCGAGCCTTCCGGGTGCGTGAGAGCAAAAAAGCAATGTTAATGTATTGCTTGTACACCAGGCGTATTATAGTTAATCAGTATTGTGTTGCGAAGAGCTATTTTTGTACTGAGGAAAATTTTTAATTGTGGCTTTCGAGCACGCTAATTTCACGGCTTGTTTGATGTATTAAAACAGCACGGGCTTGTCGTTGGACGCTATTTTTACAGTAGCCTATAAGTGTTTCACTCACTCGGGCGGAAACTTGTTCAGCTAATTTTCTTCTTCGAGGTTACTTTATTGCCTTCAGAATTAGAATGAAAAAATTAGCTTATACGCCTTTGTTTTAAGAGCGGTGTTATAAAAATTAAACAGTACTTCAAAAAGCTTTAAAGTTGCCAGAATATTTTCTGCAGCTTTAAAATATACACTCTCTGTCTTATAATTATTATTTTCCTCGGTTCTAAGGATAGTTCAAGTAGGCATGATAAAGCTTTACTGCATTAAATGATAGCGTTATCTTTTAAAGCATTACTGTACACGGCTCAGCCCAAGCGTGTAATGTGTACTCGAGATACAATTAAACGCATTTATTTAATCATCGCTAAAATTACGAGGCAACAATTATAACTTAATTGTGTTTCATTCGCGTGCTATTTAAAAAGACTAAAAATAAAATTCCTTTGCGCGGGCACGATTTAATATAAACGCGCGTCCATGCATATTTAACGATAAAATTTTTGGGTACAAAGCAATTTCGTATTTAAACGGAGAATTCCGTGACAACCGGCGCAAATTTAGAAATTCAGATTTCTTGTAGCATCGGTGTCAGTATCTCAAAGCCGGCGACCGCTCGATCAAGTGTTCCCGCTCTTTCTCTCTCGAGTTGCAGTACGCGCGAGTCCTCGGGGCAGTTTCCTTTCGCAGACACAACTTTTTTGCTACGACCGCCCACTTTTTACCTGCGACTAAAACAACTCGCCCCTTTCTGTCTGAGCCAACGAACTCGCGCTTCAGGCGTATAACAAAAAGAAATCCAAAAAAGAATCCAAGTTTTTCCTTTTACTGCCGTGTGAGCGCATGCGTCCGATTAAGCATAGAGTTGTACTACTGCAAATCGAAGAAATTTGCACTTTAATTTACGGGGCGGCCGGGCTTCGAAGGGCGGCAGAACGGGCTTTATAATGGATGATCGATTTATTTCACTCGAGCGGGGAGTGCAGCGTCTCATTGTATTTCATGAAGCCTCACGTGCATTTCATTTAAACTTCAGCGCGAGATGAAAGAGCGGGGCCCTCTCCCGATGGTGAAAATTCATATTCCTCTTCGTTTCTAGCCGACGCGCGAGATGAATTTTTTTTTTCTTCCGACCTTGCTCTGTCCTTTATCGTTCCCGAGTCTCCAGTCCCCGCTTTTATAACTCCAATTCCCAAACTCTGTCGGATAGACCGCGCGATTCCGCGGGCGCATAATTCGCGCGGCAGGAGCCTCGAACCCGCGGCTAATGTAAAACTCACGTCGAGCGTAATTGCATTATTGCGCGAGGCGTGCAAGTCGCAGTAAATTAAATGCGACGCGACGACGGAAGCGTAGGGGGAAGGCGTGGAGAGAGGAAAAGATTAGACAGTCGAGGGGTCGGGGCGGGAGAAGTAACCGGGCGGAAAAAGGCTCTACGATATATCATCGGCGCGGACTGGCGAGCCGACAGTTATGGAGCCTGCGTATGCAAAAATTTTTAGCGGGACGGCCTTTGTCCCTTCGCGCAAATAAAACTCGGCCCGGCGCATCGCGGAGCGGCGACGTTAAAATTTATCGCGAACTCAGCTGACGGATTATGTGTGCGCGAGCCCGGCTGACTCGTGAGGGATTTAGCCAAGTTTTACGGCGCAGACACAAATCATTGCCTTTATTATGTATATCGACCATAAATTTGGCGGACTGCGGGCGCGAGGACCATTTATTAATTAATTAATGAGCCGCCCGCTTGATCGGCGAATAATTAAATAACAGCCTACTCAGAGGTGTTAGTTTTCCTGTGAGCGCACATCGCGCACCACGTCAATGCATTAATATTTATTAGCACTTTGTGGTAACACCTAAATCACGTCAAGTTACTCAAATTTCGTGAATTTAATGAGGGTCTATAGTTTGCCCGATCGAATTTTTAAATATAGTCAGTGTAGCGAAGTAAATTATTCATTCAATCATCTTCTCTTCTTTTTTAGGAATATGTCTTCATAAATCTCGATGAAAGTCTGGAGGCAGCGTTCAGTTATCCAAACCTGACTTTCAATTACAACACTTACCTTCGACTTGAAGTACTTTTTTTTTGCTATCATCGTCTGACGGCTTTCAATTTCCCTTGAAGAAGCTTCGTGAAAAATAAGTGACTTCGAAGGCGCATTCACCGAACTTGTAGTTGATGGCCATTTCATCCTCGATTACCAATAACGTTATATACCTCCGTTAGTACCAACGTTTACCCTCTCGACTCATTCGAAAGACGAAGGATCAAATGTCAAGACTCCTCCGAAAGCCGGGAAAAAAACGCATTGATTTCACTCTACACCTGCGTCCAAGCGACGGCAGTTAATGTTGAGGAGAAGGGGTGGGGGGCGGCTGTTTATCCTAATTGAGATCTCGAGGACCTTGCTCCCCTTTTTCTTCAGACGCGCACGAGTGAAGATGTCGCGCGAGATAGGCTGGCGAAGGAGGAGGGGCACGTGATAAGACTACCCCTCCCCCCTCCCGGAAGCTCATTTCCGCCGAGCTTTCGCGCCCGCGAGCGTGACCGTGCTTACGGAGGCGCGCGCGCGAAGCCTTTCGAGAGCTCCCGCGACTCTTTTTTTTTTTTTTTTTTATTTCAACCCTTTCCCCAGGGGACTTTTTTTCAACGTACGGGCGCGGGAGCGGTAATAAGCGGGCTAATTGGCCGTCGGCGCGCACACGCGTGCTCCGGGGAGTATTCTTAATTGCCAGCGATCGCTATCGATTCGATTTAAGCGCTCGGCTCTTTCTGCGATTATTCAGAGCCGGCGCCGCCTTTGTATCCCGTAAATGCACGGTTTATGCGCCGAGTTTTATGGGGATAATAAAAGTTTTGCGCTATTTTCTGCCGCCAATTAAGGATCGTGAATGTAGTTTTAATTCGATAAAGAGTCTGCGAGGATTGAGTGTAACAATTATTTTCTGGATTTTGTAGAGTTAATTCGCACTATTTACAGAGGACGTTAGCGACCGTTTGATATTTTGGCTATGCATTTGATTGATCGATATGCATTAATATGGTTCCTTTCTTTCTTTCTTTTTTTTTTCATTGTTGATCTTTACCACAGTAATCAATTGAAAGTATCGAGATATCGGAAAGTATTCAGGCAGGAATATGCAATAATCATTTAAAAAGGAAAAATTTCATTGATTTTATCTTGCATGCCAGCACTCCTCACCAGATGCATTCTCATTTATTGCTATTGTTTTATTCAAAACCAATGGAATAACCAAATGAAAATAAACTGAAATTTAACCCATCGTTTTTATTGGAAAACGATACTTGATTTACCACTTCCAGCATATTATGGAGTTTCCACTCTAATACTTATGCTAAAAGTGTAGTCCCCGCGTGAACCATAAAAAAATACATGCATCCGCGTTATAGTATACATAAAAGTGTACGTGCGTTTTTATTGTAAAAAAGGCCGGGAAGATACGCGCTTGAGAATACTCAGCTTAGCCTTTACCGCCTTTTTTTTTTATACATGAAGCATTAAATCTCGAATTTTAGTCGAGGGGTCGTGAATAAAAAAAATTGCAATCTAAAGATACAGCCCACCCTTCTTACCGCACGAAAAAAGGAACAATAGGTGTGTCGATGGAATTTCGCGACGGTTGGAGGTGCGCCTCTTCCTCGACGCTACGCTCATTGTTTTCCCGCGAAAAAGGTAAATGTATCCCGCGGCTGCAGCCCTGCTCACGGAATCTCATCAATGTTTATTAAAATTTGTATGCGGCCCATTTCGCGAAACTTGCCGCGCTGACAAGGCGGTATATTAAAATTCCTCGTGGGGGAGCAGAGAGCGGAAAAAGGTAATATTAGAATACTCTGGGACCGCGAAATTTCCACGGTATTAAACCACCGTGTCTTTGGTTACGATTTCGCACCTCCGGCCCCCTCCCCTCCTTCGCGAACCTTTGTACTATTTGCATTTTGCGCTTGTACTAATTACTACTGTCTCGCTTGGCTGGATGAATAATTCAAGGGTATTACCCCTCCCTGAAAGCGGGCGAAACAAATTTTTAATGTGCGGGGTACTTATTCAACCGAGCCTTCATTATGGGAACTTCTGACATATTAATTTATTCAAATTTCAATTATTTCGGATAAATACTGATTCCCGATGCGACGGACAAGTGTTCCGAGGAGCGGAAAAATCATATCTTGAAATTCCGATACGGAGATAATACCGGCGAATAATATAACATATATCGATTGACCTAATTTCCCGATGATAAGTTTGGTTAATTGTTAAGTTAACTTTGGCATAAATTCAGTGAAGGTTCTTGTTCGGCACACTCCGCAAATTATTTGTTGGAATCATTATCCTTCGCTGCGACGCACGCGAAAGTGTGCTTTTGCAATTTTACATAGTTCGATCTGTATATACATTTGTGGTTTACAATCAATTTATGAATATTCGATGCTTTAAAATACGTAAAACAGGAAGTTGAAGATTATGCATTAGTATTTGAGCGGCGTTAAAGTTCATAAAACTGAATTTACAGCTTGTTAACGTCACTTTAAATTTTGTTACAAATTCACATTAAACGCGTTTTAAATACAAACTTGAAAAAGTACAAAAGGCCGTCGCAAAAAATTTCCGCCCATTAAGTGGACACTTATAACTAAGATGCATAAACGCCTCGCAATGTTATTTTTTTTTTTTTTATGTGAAATGTATCAAATAACAATCACAACTACTTCCGAGTTTTCGAACCTTTGTAGTATTTTTTAAAGAGTTCTCAAACAGTAGCAATCCTTTTCATTGTATATTCCATGCATTCATCAATTTATTAACCAGATGGAAAATGTAGAGATCATTGTAATTTAATTTCTCGTTCCAAGAACAGCAGGAAATTTGTATAATTTTGTAATTCAGTGAATGTACAAAATTACAGTAAAGTCAATAACCAAGTATTTCATTCATAATTTTTATATTTGGATAAAAGAAAAGTTATGAAAATTTGCTGAAAGTATTAATATTCGCTAATTTTTCAGGAACCTCCGCAGTTTTAAATTAAGAGGCAATGCCGTCGACGTAAACAAGTCGGAATCAGCAGTGCAGTTCTCCGACCCCGAGTGCAAGGACCGCGGCCCATAGAGGCGCACTCAAGCGTATCCCCCGAGTACAGAATTGAAATTTTAAAGGCTCACCGTTCTTCTGAGCACCGTCCTGACGGTCTCGACCTCGTGCGTGGGCCATCTAGCGTAGACGTAGAGCCCCGCCAAAACGAGCACCAGCAGTCCCAGCCTGAGTACGCAGCGGCCGAGGGGTCCGCTGGTCCGGGCCAGTAGCTTGCGGGCGGGTCTAGTCGCTAGAATCTCGTCGGTGGTCACCTCGAGCTTGCGCGCCTTATTCAAGATCCCGTCGAGCCTGGCCCTGGCCACCTCGACCTCCTCGTCTTCTGCACGGCCCATGTCGCGTCTTGCCTCTGGCTGGTGTGCGCGCCGGACTAGGAGCGGCGCATCGCGCCCCGGCGCTGGCTCCCAGGCGGAGAGAGCCTGAGAACTGGGCCGAGCCGCCAAGCCGACTGTCGCCTGTACGCGCGCGAGTTGGCCCCCGCGCAGCACTAGGAGGGGTGCCAGCGCCAACGCTGCGACGCCTGCGCGCTGCAGCCTCCGACATGCACGAAGTGTCGATGAGGAAGGAGAGAGGACCGGCCGTCAGGTGTACGAGCCTGGTCCACGGTGCGCTTGTTTATGTTCGATGGCTTAGCCTCCTTGTTTTTTTTTAAGCTCACGAGTGATGCTCGCTTATTCTTCGCTTTTGCAAGCTTTCGTGAACGCTTGGGGAGAACTGCTGTACCGACCGAGAGCGCTGTCCTTTTATTTAAACGAAAATTTTTTGCGATGAGACAATTCTTCAATGGTTACTGAAAGCCTTTATTTCATTTTATTTCATTAATTTATTTTTAAGGAAACGATGTTTTTTATTTGATTGACAAATTTTGATTGTTTGACAAACTGCGCGGAGAAAATCTTTTCGCCAAAAGTACTATTTTTTCAGCAATCTTGAGATCGAGTATTTTAAATCTAAATTAAAACTAATTGATCCAGCAATTTATTGCTAGAAAATTTTCTCCGAGTTATTTATTTCTCAAGTATATGAGATTTTATACTTTTGTATTAGTCGTGAGATTAAGTTTATTAACTAATTGATGTGAGCTCTCTGGGTTCGTCCAAACAAACTATCCTCTATTTCGAAAATTGCAATAAATTAATCCGCGAAGTTGTGTAGCGTTATGCTAATAAGTTAATGCAATGGAGATGCGGGAACGAACAAGCGTGTCTGATTACGTGCAAGTAGATACAGGCCGAGCATAGCCAGACACGACTTAGGGTATTCGCCTACACGCACACACTTTTCTCTATGCCTAAACAAGCTAATTCGCGGTTATATACGTTCCTCGAAAACTTGAACTTTATCCCTGTATCCGATTAAAAAATACAAGGCTCTTATTTAAAATATAAAAATATACATTTGTAATGAGTGTCGGCTTAAATCCAAATGTTGAATAGTACGTATCTACGTTGAGCCCGGCCTGTGCTTAACCGCGGAAGTCGGAAGGTGAGGTGGCTCTCTAGAGCCAACAATTTCGCGTTGGCAAGTCATTATTGAAACTGACATGGGGTTGTTGAAATTGCGACCGCTCGATTCCCCTTATCTAGCCTGAGCACTTCCCGAAAGCGCGGGCTCTGAATAACAAGGCGTGAAATGAGTACGGCTGCGGATATACGTTTGGCGTCAAATGAACTTTTAAAATTTCGGAAAATATTTCGATTGAATTTATTTGAAATTTGTATGTAATACGAGCGAATTCGAATTTACAAAAATAATCGTAAATTTTTAATTAATTAATACTTTTTCCCGGTTTACGCATTCTCTCGATATCTCGAAAATGTATGCATGGAACGTTATTTCGCGATTTTCATTTCTGTGCCACAGTTTTGGAAGCGGGGAGAAAAATGTAGGCTATCAAATTTAAAATTACATTATAAAATACGTAGATAAAATTATCTTAATTTCAAATCTTATATAATATTCCTAAATTCTAACAAAAAAGGGTAGTAAGTAGTTCTTACATAGCCTGCCTAGTGCTATAATTCTAATACTAACTAGCTGGTAGACCTCATTAAAACGTAATTTCCGTATCGCCTGCCCGACATTAGTGCAATAGCCCACTTGGCTCCCTTGAGTCGTGTCCCTTGCAATTCACTGGAGGAGCTCGTCGCAACTGATCCGTTGCGCGTCCTCTCGAAGGTGCACTCGAGCGAGTCGAAAGAAGAGCCTCGGGCTCGTATCTCTCAAGACCATCATGGCTCGTCAGAACCAAGGATCGCTCGAATAGAGATGGCCCGATCAGGCAGGAGGGGGTTCGCAAAATTTCGACGTCGACTAATTATGCGGAAGCGTCCGCCGGGGGTCCATTTGTCCCAGCCGTTCTTTTGCTCATTGCCGGATCGTTCCGTGGTCAAGGTAGGGTGGTTGAGTTGCTCGGCGGCAGGACAATGCCGAGGTGCTGAATTGTACTTGCGGCGTGTATTGAATTTGTAACAGGAGCTTTCTGGTTTCAAGTTTATTGTTTAGGCGATTGTTACTTTTTTTATCCGTCGAAATTGTTTTATCTTGTACAACGTATTATTTTTACGTGAAGAAAGTCAGTAAACATGTTTTGTTAATTGTATACATTTAACTTATTTATTTTATTTTATTAGCAAAATTCATCACGTCAAGCGTCTTAAAAATAAATTTGAGAATAAGCAAATTCATAAAATTTGTATTTATCTATTTCAACAAATGTAATACAATTTAGAATATTCACTTCAAATCATTTTGGTTTATGTTTTTGAAAGACTGGAAATATTTCCACTAACCAAATAGTTTCTATAAATACTTCATAACATTGTATCACCGTTTTTTATTTTATTTTTTTTTTTTATTTTTAACAGAATCATTTACCACATTTATAAGATTTTTATATAGCAGAAGCATGTCGTTTCGAATTTTTACTCAAACTTTAAAGGAGCTGCCTACAAAAAAAGGCAGTATTTCCGTACGAAACATTTATTGCGCACCTGTAACATGAACACAAAAAAATGTACGTAAAAATATTCTCTCCTCAACACGTTGCATATTACGACGCGGCAAGGCGGCCTTTCCATTACGGAATGAAATGTTTAAACATTTTTATTCCCTTACTTTTTCTCATCGCTCAAGAATATCGCGTAAAACTCGAAGCAAGGCTGTTCCTTCGCGCGTTTCACGACGCTGGCTGCATACAGCTCTCAAGCATATCAAATTTAATTAAATCGTGATTTATTAAAAGGACCCGCCGGTGAGTATTGCGTTACACTGCTCAAAGTACCGGCGGCGTCGGTACGGCACACACTTACACTTCCTCCTTTTTTTCCTTAATCACCAATATTACTCTTAATTAAGAATATTTTTTAATTGGGCACGTTAATTTCTTAACGCCTGCGAAACGAAATTGCCGAGGGAAAATTTTTCCTTTATTTACCGATAATAATTTGCGCGCAGAGACGCGGCCGATAGCAGGAACCCGCGCTGGCATCGCTCGGCGCGAGAGTAACAGGGGAAACATAAGTTCGCCGGCTGCCGAATCGTAATCCGGAGAAAAGTTGGTGCGCGGAGAAGGACGAGGCTGTGCGCTCGGAGCCTGGCCCGAGCGAGACACTTCCTCCTTGGCCTGCCGCGGAACGAGGCGACGACGGTGGCGACTCGATTAAATTCTTGTTTTTCCGCGACCCCCTTGCCATTCACTTAGGAACTTTCGACCGGCCTTTTATTAGAATATTTTTTACGATCGTACTTTCATTGAAAGTGAATAATGCGCGCGCATTACTTCCTCCCGTCGAATCCTGCCAATTATTAAACTTTTCTGATAAAGAGACTTTACAATCCGATCATTTTTATCCTGGGAACGAAGATTTAAATGAATTTAATTATATAATTCTCTTTGATTAAGAAAATTAATTAACGACCAGATCTATTTTTTTTTTTTTTTTACTATAATCATTTTGTGATTGAGTACCGCATTAAAATTTTTATTGCACCTTTTTTTTTTACGAGCATTATAAAGTACGCACTGTTATTTAATTGATCATAAGAAACGAACATTTCTTTTTACGCGAGCGCCGTATAAATTTGTACTCGAGGAATAAATGGCAAATGTTTAAAATAATATTTTAAATATAACCGTAACAATTGAGTTTTATATACCTTCTTTATACTAATAAATAATGAATTCGATTTTAATAATGAATTAAGTTCCATAAAAAAAAGGCCGGAGATAATTTCCTCTGACTTACACTTCCGACCCGCATTGTTGCCCGAGTAATCGTGCTAAAAAACATCCGCTCCCCAGCTGCCGAAGAATCGCCATGAATAAATAAAAGAGAGGCGAGGGCTTCCGGCGAGGACAAAGTCGATCTCGGGAGTTTATACACGCGACACGGACGAAGAAACGGCCGAGATTTAATCTGAAACTTTTCCAAGCGCGGACTGCAATTCAACTCTGCGATTTAATTCGACGTCGGAGCAGGGCGAGGACACGACGTCGCCCTAACGGTGTTTCATTTTCATTTACGTTTCCGCCCATTGTCGCGGGGCGCCGGGTACAGAGGAAGTCCCGTCGCCAGGACGGTGCCTAGGGTAACCCGGGGAACTGCCGGACAACCGGCGAGCTCGCGCCCATTAAGTCCCGGGAAAACGCTTAATCCGGGAGGAGAGGACGCGACGGGCGCGGCGATAAATGAAAAAGTCGTCGGCGGCCCATTTAGCGCGGGATAAGTGCGCGCTTTATGCAACGACCGGGGGTAGTCCCTCTCCCCCACTTTCGTTTGAGTGGAAACTTTTAAATCGAAGCGCCGTAATGAGAGCGGCCGAGGCGGCGCTCTGCCGGGGAAATGGAACGGCGATAACAATTGCGAGATCAACAAGCGTGAATGGGCCGGGGAAGCTTCTTTTCAATGACTTCGGATGCGCTGGGCTTGAAACTGCGGGTATAAATGCTTTTTTTTCTCTCGCTATCACTTTCGATAATTTTCGTGATTAAGATTTTATTAACGTGGAAGCAGAAACGGGAGTGAATTTACGATGCGATTTGTATATGCGCGATGCATTTGCGAAATCTGGTCGGGCGTTTTACTGCAATTCTTGGGCAATGAGGTTTATTACTTTATTATACTGGGAGGATTTTCTCGTAAAATTTGCGGCGGAGCTCGTCGTAAATATTACGTGAAAAAAACGTAATCGAGAGACGGTTGCGATACCGCAAATTTTCACGGAAAAATCATTGTAACTTTTGTCTGAATCTCAGACAGAGAAGTACGGTGGAAAATTTTGTACAAAAAGCTCCGCCATTTTTGCCCGACAAATTCTATAATTTTTACGGAATAAAACTTCGTAATAAAAAAAAAAATAGACTGCAATTTTTTACTAAACTTCTCATATAAAAATTTCCACTGTAACCAAACTTCCAAGATTCAAATAAAAATAACAATAATTTTCCTGTAAAAATTTCTGGTTTTGCAAGCTCCAATTTTTACGAGAAACACTGCTCAGTGTAGACTAAAGCAGGAGCTTTAAAGCATTCTCCTAAGTGCCTTAATTTTTTTGTTCGCAGTTCTCAATTTTTCCTAATGCAGTCTAAGCACTTTTAAAAATAAAATTTTCGGTTCTAAAGTATTATTAATTTTTTTTAATCAAATGTTTTACTGAAATAAGCAAAAGAATCGAAAATTAGTAATCAAATTAAGATTTCCCGAGATTAAATAGTTTAAGGAAGTCCTTACAAACCTCAATCACCTAATGAATGAAAAGTTAATACATAATAGTTTGATTAGAAAATAAAATTATTCTAAAAAGTCTGATAATCGTCAGTAACCGATATACTCAATCTCTCTCTCTCTCGAATGTTTTAGAATCGAAACCACCGTCACGCAGAGTTGTCAAGCAAACGCAGCCAGGGGCGCATTGCGAAAAAGAAAAGCCAACGCGAACTTAGCCTCGCCTCAAACCGCTATTGACTTTTCCAAGTAACTCCCTCCTCGGGCGTCGGCGGCTTCGCACCAGCTGCTTGCGCGTGCTCGTGCCTCTCTCCACGTGAGTATACTTCTACACCGTACACGCGTATGCGTGTGTCCGTGTGTACGGGAGTCATTAGGAATTTTTGAGCGCGCGCGCGCGCCCGCGGCCAGAGAAGGCGGCGAATAAGGCTGCCAAGTAGGTAGCGTTGCGGCGCGGGCTAATGCGATTGACGCTGAAAGCCCGGCGCGCCGGGGCAACAATCGGATTAGAGCCGCCGTCTTCCTCTCGGCGGACTCGGACTCGATGAAGCGAGCTTGCTGCAGCGCGAAACAAACGCGCCCGGGCCAAAGGTCGCCGGGGCAATCAATTGCCGGGCCGCTCTCGTCGGCGCTAACGGCCGAAACACGAGACTTAACTGGATTACCAAGGCCCGAGCCCTCGTTACTCTCGCCTCGCGGCGCGCGGGGGGAGAAAACGCCCCGGGGCGTCGGGGCCGACGCGCCCGTGAACTGAGCGGAGCCAGCCGCGAGGCCACGGTGAACGGCCTGCTGCCGATATATGAGATTTCACGACCGATGGGGCGCTAAGAATCGACTGCGGAGAGAGGAAAAGGAATTGCGCTTCTATTGCGGGGTGTCGATTTAGAATTATTGCCCTTACTGAGGAGAAGAGAGAATTCTTTATTTTGCATTTGTAAATTGTTTAATTCTTAGAGTGACGTCTTTTTGTGCGCTCTTGAACCATATTAAATTTGAGCGAACCGAACGTATGGGGTTTTCTGTGGATAAGCAAAAGTCTTAAGGGTAGATCGGCTGAGTTATATATTACAAATGCGCATTTTAATGCACATTTGTAAGCAGTGGTCAAAGGGATATTTAACACTCAATAATCGCGCTAATGAGCTAATTTTTCTTTTTAAAGTGTTATATCCGAATACCGTCCTGGCGAATTTTTAAGTGAAGAAATTGTTTTTTTTTTTTTTTGGGAAGACAATCTTTTACGATTAATTATTTTAAATTTATTTATATTAAAGTAGCTGAGTGACCTTTTAATCATATAAAGTAGATCCAATAAATATTTGATGCCTTAATTTTTTTTATTCCGATGTACCTACTTCACAGCATACATAAAAATACTTGCAGGTGTCACGATGTGTGCACTCTAAGTAATTTTATGGATGGGTGCACTTTAAGGGTTGACTCAAACATATATATTTGAAGCTTACATTACGTGTAAATTAGCTTAAAACGAGTCCTATATTTATTTTTATTTTCACACAGTAGCCTCTCATTTTAAAAATAAATCAAAATGAAAATCTTCATTTTAGCATTTAAACTGTTAAAAATACTATTCTACGTACGACCGTATTTTTGTATTTCCCTTCGCTCTTGTGTTATTTACTAAGAAAAACCAAAAATAATGATACTCTTACAAATCCCCCCCCCCCCCAAAAAAAAAACGTAATCTTTAAACATAGCCCGTTTCAGGTTCATCTATAAAAATCCGATAAATTATTTTTGTCCAAACAAATTATTCAAGCTCCACTTCATCAAATCGCCTCGAAAAATCGCGACGATAAATCAGGACTATCGACGATCGATCCTCCAATTTCCCAGAATCAATTGAAAAAGCGGCGGGGGTGAAAAACGACGGCAATCAGTGTTAGCGCCGTCGACTCCGCGCTCCATCGAGCGCACTAATCTGCTCGCGCGCGCGCGCCGCTTAGCAGCTCCCTTCTCGCCGACATAATAAATATTACGCGCGTAGGTGTTCGGCCGTGCGACTCCCGCTCGATTCTCCCCTCTCGGCAGGGATAAAGCGTACGTGAAGCCGTTGGGACTCGATCGAGGTCGAAATTAGAGGCCTCGCCGCGGCACTCGGTGAAATTGCCCCGGCATACCTGCAACTGACGGAAAGTTGATGCACCGAGCCAGTGAGCGAACTCGGCGGGGGCGGGCCGATCGATGCACGCCTCCCAAGATTAGCCGCGAGGCGCCCCGCTGATTGCGCTGTCTTTCGCGCGAAAAAGCGCGGAGTTTAGGGATAACGACGCAGACGGTTAACCCCCGCTCGTTTGCCCCCGGCGCTTGTTTCCTTAGGCGGATGAAATTCTTTCGAGTTTGCTATAGTTCTGGGCTGATTTGAGATACCTTAACTTCGGACGTTTTCTTTTTTTTTAGTGCTTTTGTTGAGCTTATCTCGCAACTTGTTAAACTCTCGCGTTTAATTTTATCTTTTTGGAATAATTCATAAAATTGTAGCGGATATTGTTAACTTTCAAATTTGATGTACCGTATAATGATTTATTTATACATACGACGTTTACCGTTAATTAATATGTTTCAAGCATAAAATATGAAAAAAAAAAAGAATCTTTTATAAATTTAATTATTCTGACAATGTTGTGATTTTGAAACCACATTCGGGACTATTCAATATTTATAATGTTTCAATCGTTTATAAACCTTTTCCATTAAAGAAATAACGACGATAGTGCATAATGAATTGCATCGTTAGTAAATTATTTCGTATAAATACTTTTGCCTTTTATTGAATCCAATTAATACTCAATTGGTTAATACATCATGTCAATATATCCAATAAAACAAACTTCTAGCCGTTATGCGTAAAAACATTATTTGTTAAAAAAAGCTATGGGTAACAAAATAAAAACGACATAAAAAAATATATATATACAAATCTCATGTGGGAAAAAAGAGTGCCCTCAGGCAAAAGCTATTCCAGTCATAAAGTAAAGCTAGACGCAAAAGATTAATAAAAACCTACGCTCCACCTGCCTCTGTACATTCGTTCGGGCGAAATATCGACGTGCAATAACAACACACGTACAAAGTAAATCTCGTACGAAAATGAAAAAAAAAATATCCCAATCAACAACGTAGCCCTTTGTCAATCCCGAATTGCCGAAGAAATTCTCATTTCGTAACCGAGCAGTTTCTGTATACGGTATTGGGATTATTCCCCGGGGAAAATTCGCGCCACGTACGCCACCTCGAAATCCCAAAAATCCAGTATATATCGGAACCAGCGAACCGCCCCATTCACTGAGCGATTTTCTCGTGACCCGCTGTTTGCCCTCCCATTTCGTCGCCGCAGCGCGTGCGAATGGCAAACAGAGCCCGCGACCGCAAAGCGACGCGTGAAAATTCAGCGGCATATATGCGCATCGACTCGCTGGGGGAGAGGGCGGCTAATGAAATGCCATCGTCGATCGGTCGACGTTTTACGCTATGCTATATACGTGACTATTGCCCGCAGCTCGGTTGCAGCGCCGAGAGGACGACCGTTAGTGCCGTTGACGCGAAATACGTGCGCGTCTTCGACTGTAACCTCGGCGCACATCCTCGGTTATGAGTTTCATTCGCAGATCGGATACGATCGTTTTTATGCGCGCGAATATGAACCCCCGCTCATTCTTATTTAATGCCGAGGACGGCGAACGACTTTCTGGTATTTTTTAAACGAGCGCGAATTAACTGTTGGCATAATGAAAATGTGAATAAAATTATGAGCAATGAATGCAGTCTCTGATTGCGTTCATTTTTAAATTTTGTTAAATTTTTAAATTTTAAATGCAAATGATACAAAAGAAGATTATATTATAAAGTAATCGAATCAAATCAAGTGAATTTTATGTTTGCATAGCGTGATTATTATTCGCGAAAAATCTAATGAGGTACATTAATACGACGCTGTATTTTTATTTAGCATATTCATGAAATAATGGAGAAAAGCTAATTAGATTATTATTTTCAATAATTGGTGTCCTTAAAAGGCATTCGTTGATAGGAGAAGGTTCGAGAAAATACATTATAAGTACATAGAAAAAACACATTATATAATTACATTTCAGTTTATTGAGTGTAAAAAGGATAAGTAAAAATAAAACAAGAACAAGTCGCTATTGGAAACTGCGAGATCGTTCGATCTTTCGATAAATTTTATTAGTGAAAAAGCATTGTTTTTAAACAACTGATTTTACATACATTTCGCATTTAACAAATACGCGTTGGCCTCAGTTTATCTAGACGATATCGTGATTCCAAAAGATTATTTTTTTTCATCGTACATTTGTTTTATCTTCAGCAAAAATGGACTCGAGTATGATTGTAGGTATTCTGCTCAAGTGTGACGCATATAATTCTTCAAAGCTGACCTGATGAGTTTTTTTTTTTAAATTCATTGTGCTTACGTGCCTTTAATGTGCAATAAAAATATCGAAGTCGCTGTTGTTCTCCTCTTAATTTGTTCGCTTTTATTCATTATTCATTGTTTGCTTGTTTTTTTTTTTTTTAGTAAAATAGAAAATAAAAAGTTGAAAAAGCTCATTAATAAACTGCATACTATTTGGGAGGGAGACAAGTTATAGTTCTTTTTTTCACATGCTCAAATCGTCGCTTAGGCGAAAAAAACTAAGTATCCTCGGTAATTATAATATAAATCGTGTGAATCTCTTATCGAGTAGTAATCAACATGTCGATGCAAGCGCACAAGGTGTCAATGATACGAAATAATCCTCAGCTAAATTACTTGGGTGACGTGATAATAATTGACTAAATTTACACCGATAATAATTTACACCGTCTCGCGTTAGACACGCACCTCAAGTTTCTCACTCGACTCCTTTCGTCGTGTTCGCCGATGCTTTTTCTTTTTCTTTTCGCCCGCCCTTCTCTAAACGAGTCTGCGAACTCGACAGTCGACGCACTCGTGTGGGTTTCCCAGCCTTCTTTTTTCGTCATTACGACCTCTGCTGAAATTTTTGCTTAATTATCATTACATAACATCATTTTTTTTAATATATATACAAAAAACGCGCTTTTTTTTCTTACTCGGTTGTGACAAAAATTTGAAATTTCACTACCTACGTCGTCTTTTCACCTACAAAATATTTTTGTTCAGTCCGAACGCGATGGCAATGCTCGCCTCTTTTTCTCCCACTTGCGTCGCCCTTTCGCTCTCTATCACGCTCTCTCACTCAATCTCGCTATCTTTGTTACTTTTATTTTTTTTTATTGGTTTTTATTACTTTTTTTTTGTGTTTAATTTTTTTTATTCTGTTTTAGAACGCTAGACGCGCGGTAAGCGCGAACAAAATGCCATCGAACGCTCGCGTTCCGCGACCCGACATTCTTCCGCAGCTCGAGGGATTCGCCGCTTCGCGCAGTAATGGGAAACAAAGAAGTTTCTCTTCGCTTCATCGAAATTAGTCGCTTAATGATTGCAACTGATATGCGAGCCTGAAAACCTCGAATCTTGCGCTCGTCTCGCGAGGCCGACGGGTTCGTGCGCTCCGAGTTGCACTATATCGGCTACAAGTGCAAGTGAGATAAGAAGAGCGCAGTCGCCCTCCAACACCTCGGTTAGCTAATATTAGTTTTGGTTCCCAACCTCGTGTATGCTCCTTCTATAAGTAGTCTTCAAAAAATTCACTAAAAGCTAGATTTTCTTTTGGTATAATCATTCGAGGCCGGCAGCAGACTGGAACGCGTCTCGTACACCTGCGCGCGTGAATCATCTATATGAAATAGCACTAATGTCTTAAAATCACGCAATACTTCGAGACGCGGTGTTTCAGTACAATATTCCCAATCTTAAACCGTCGGAGATAACACAGTTCGCACCCCCTCGCAATGGACGGGGTGATAGCTTCGATCGAGTTTTTAGAATGTTTACGTTGCCTCGTCTCTACTATACTCGATATACTTTCTGCTGCTTGAGGCGTGAGCGCCGACTGGTAACTCCGCCAATTTATCTAATACATCTCGAGCGTTCGCCATTGCGAAAAAGAAATAAGAAAAAAAAAGAACCGACGGAGAGACCGGCCGGCTTTCTTCGCGACCGTTCGCTCGTGAAAATAAAAAAATGTCTATACTTCCCCGCACGTCGATGCGTCGTGGACGCTTATATTAATTACAAATCCCTACTGCGTGTCCGTATTAATAATGTATATATGCTTATGAAAAAATCTCGAGCCGTCCCGAGCAAAGGCTGAAAATCGACGAAGTGTTATTTATTTATTTATTTTTTTTTTTTTTTTGTTGAACTGGTGTTTTTTTTTGTTATCTTTATGCTTCTTTTACGAAAAGTGATTGGAAGTCGTGTGATGATATAAAGGTGTTCCGTGTGTGATTGTGGTATTCAATAGATTTTACTTTTTTTTGTTTATTGTGTTGAGTATTTTGACTCTTTCATTGTCCATCGGCGCGACGCTACGCTTAGAAAATAATTATTGCAAACGTGTCTCGCGTTAATATCGCGCTTCGGTGAGCCACATAAACAACCATAAAAGAATCGTGTCTTCTTCTTTTTGTTTTGCTCATCAATAGTCGTACGCTAGTATACGTGGTGCCGAAGTTCAATCGAGGCGATTCATATCAAACATTGGTATTTTGAGTCTAAAAAAATGAAAAATCTAATTTGTAATATCTCGATAGTCAGCATCTTTGAGTATACATAATTAATTACCTAGAAGCGGCGACCTTAAGGGTCGCGCGCCTGAACGAATCATTATTTACAAGCAGAAAGTTGATATTAACGTTTATTACACGAGTCTATTAAGTTCATAGTGAAAGCAATCCGATAGACCCCTCTCACATCGTATTCCATCGGTTCATATATATACTCCCAGCAACACCGTCGAGTTCTCCCTTACAGTGGTAGTCTTTCGTATAAAGTGTCCTTTTTTCAATCTTCGCGGGCGCTTCCGTACTCAAGCGGTTTGTGGAGCTTCCAGCAATGTAACCCTATTAGCCGCAGCGTGTCGGGTTCATTATTTACAGAACACTGGTGGCGCTGTGCTCGTCGATCGAGGCGAGCGTGAGGCGAGGGACAAGCGGCGGCGAGCGACGCCCGCCTGGTCCCCTCGGTCAGACACTGCGCGGTCCCGACGCGGGTTGATCGCTGGAGCTGTCGCTTGGCGAGCTTGAAGATTCGCGCGTACAAGCGCCCTCCTCGTTTCAGTCTCCCGTGTCCGCCTCGTCGTAGTGCGAGAACTTCAGGAACACCTGCTCTAGTGTCGTCTGGCTGAAGCTGTACTCCTCGATGTCTAGTTCCAGTTTGGCTGAGGGTCAAACAGTTTTTTCATCGTTAAATTAAATATTACCATCTTTAAATCAAATATAGCATCTTTTTTTGAATGATTTACTACGAGTACTCATTTTTCCGCAATAATTTAAGAGGTTCGACTTTTTATTAGATAAAATATTGTGCAGATGCATTATCAATGTTGAAATGAAATTCGTTAGAGAAAATATAATTAAAATTTATAAGGAATTCAGCATGAGCTTACAGAAATAAAGTTTAAATGGAAAGAAAGCGACGGCGATGTACCTTTCTCAAGTTGTGAAAAACATTCGGCCAGCGAATGCACCGATTGCTGGGGCACAGCGAACACAAGTCTGTCGGCGAAGCTCTCCTCGACGGTGGCGTCGGGGAACATGCCGGTGACGAAGTCTTTCAGGCAGTTGACGCGATTGCTCGAGTTCGTGGTTGGCGTGCAGTCGCCGCCAAGCAGTTTCATCTCTAGGGTGTAGCCGGCACCGTACAGATTCTTCAGGTGCTGAGTGGAACCTATGCAGCGCAGTTCGCCCTTTACCATGATGCCCACGCGCGAGCACAGTGCATCAGCTTCTTCCATCGAATGCGTCGTCAGGATCGCTCCTCTGCCACCCTGCTTAAAAATAGAACGTGAACAAAACTGCCTTTTCTCGCAATATACCTTACTTTGAAATGGTAATTCAGTTATAAGTTGCAGGCTCTGTGTGCTACCTGGAAACTGGCGAGGATTGTATCCCAGAGGAACCTTTTGGAACGAGGATCCATGCCCGTGCTGGGCTCGTCCATGAGAACAACTTTAGGTCCTCCAATCATCGCCATGGCAAAGCTGAGCTTTCTTCTCGTTCCACCGGAACATTCTTGAGTCTGCTTGTCGGCGTGCTCGTGTATTTGTAGACCGGTCAAATAGAGATCGATGATTCTACAGAAAAGTAGACAACAAGATTAGCTATTAGAAACCACGACTAAGCAACCGCAAATATCAGTGTATTAGCGTTTTGCCCTTACCTGCTAACGTCGCCCCAGGGTACACCGCGAATGGCAGCGTAACATTCAAGATGCTCTCTGACGGTTATGTTTTTCCATTGAGCGTCATGCTGAGGACAGTAGCCCATCTGCCGGAAGGCCTCAGACATGTGGGAATTGATGTTGTGACCACCAATTTGGACTCGACCGCGACTGGCTGCTTCCTCAGCGATAACGATCTTCATGGTGGTGGTCTTACCGGCGCCGTTGTGGCCCAACAAACCTAGAACTTCGCCGGGCTCGACCGCTAGCGATAGATTGCGCACGGCGATTTTCTTTGTCGGTGCTGGCTGCTCCTCGCGTTTTGTGCAGCAACTGCACGTGGTACCCTCCTGCAGTCGGTACTCTTTTCGAAGATTCTGTGAACAAAACCAACATTAAGATTTGATCGTCTGGATTAAGAGAATTGCCATATAAAATCAGAAGTGCAAATGATAAATTTTACCTGAACGAGAACTACTGGTGGTTCTTGTACTGACGTCGAGTTCATTAAATTGAAGACCTTCTGCCTTTCGTTCTTGACGTCAGCGTCTTCATGCTCACCTACGTCAGTATTTTCCATGATCTCCTCACCGATTGACCCTCCATTACGCTATCAGAATAAAACAAAATGTAAGAAAAATCAACGATATTGTCGGATAAGTATATTTCAAGATACGCACCACGAAGTACTTAAAAAAGTCTTTGACGTTTCCTCCGCTTTTCTTTGTGTCTAACACAAGGAGTACGAAGAACCAAAGTGGGCAATGAAGCATCACACCAACAGCCATGATAATGATCTCGGTAGTGAGGTAATCGTATATGCTTAGATGATGACAAGCTCGATTAATCGAGCACATGAGATGCACACGGTCGACGTAGTACAGAGCCGCGTACGGTACGTACATAGTATTGCACAAAGAAAAGACGACGTGCAGAGCAAAAGCTGCTATGCCACCTAAACCAGGAAAATTAAATCGTTTTTTGCATTAGTTATGATCGCTGCAAAGCGATAAGAGAAACAAATGAAGATACTTACCGACACCCAGCATGTCTAGAATCATGACCAGAACAAAGGGTATGAGTCCAAAGAAGGTGGCGATATTTGGTAAAAAACTCTGGGCCGAGTCCATCTTGTCAAACATATAGGCCAAACAGGTAGAGAAGAATATAGAGGATGGACAGTACAACATGATCAGACCACCCAAGGTTAGCAGAGCCGGTAGTTCCTGCAACGACGGTACGTCGAACAGGAATATAATACCTAGGATGCACAGGCAGATGAAGGACATCAGACCGAGTAGTACCACAAAGTACGTAAAGAAGTACATCGTGAAAGAGAGACCGTTAACTCGAAGTTGGTTCTTCGCTTTGATCTAAAACATAAAAAATTGTATTGCATGACAAAAGTTTATTTGTCATTATCAAGAGCCTAACAAATTATTTAAAGTGAATGTTCAATTAAGTGCTAAGTAGTACACACCTCACGATCGTACACCATGTCGACGACTAATGTGACGGGCACAAGCACAAGGTCCATTCCTATGAAGAGTGCTGAACTCGCTATTCCGATATTGAATTCTTGGGGTTGAGACGTCAATTGGAAGGGGTGTGTTTTCACTCTTATGGGCGTCGCCACACCTGGAGTAACCAATCTGAAAGCGAATATTTTAAAAACGTTATTCCAAGGCTTAAAAGATATTGCTGGAATAGAAAAAAAAAAAACAGTTAATTTGTACTGCTTGCAGTATAATAACTGCATACAGGCAGATTAACTTTTATTAATCAATCAACCTTTATTAAGTGGATACGATTATAACTTGGCAAAAGCACAAATAATTCGTGCCATGTAATTGTAATAATACGATAAGAAATAGATTCTCACTTGTGGAATGCGTTGGTAAAGACATTTAAGACTATCGGCAATGAGTGTTGCATCGTGTCGTTGTACATAACCGTGAAGTTCATCCTTGAGAAGTTATAGTCGGTGACGTTCAAAATGGCCATGTGTGGCGCTCGGCGAAGTAGATCGACGAAGGTTCCGTCGTACTCATCCGCGTGGCCGATTATCTGACCGACATTGTTGATTAACGGCGATATGTCACGACCCGTACTGTTGATGTACATGATAGTCGTGTCTGCGCCGTAGCTCTCTGAAAAGTCGATGCGGGCGATTAGTCAGTTTAAGTCAAATTAATACTCGTGAAATATGACTTCTCGCTAGGAACACGAAAAAATTCAATTATGTTAAAAATTCAATAATGATTACAATTTCAAAAATCTGTTTACTCACTTGACATATTATCTTTTGAGATTTCATAAATGGATTTTTTTTTAATTGTAACGTGCAAAGAAGTTTTCTTATTGATTTTATAATTACAAACTTTATTAATGTAATTTCGCAGGAAAAGAGTAATTAACCTACTTTTTAATATGTTTTATATCTTACATTTTAACAAAAAAATATCAGTAAAAATGCATTACCATTATTAAGTTCCAGACTCTGCATTTTAATCTCGACGGTCTGGAAGCTGTTAAGATACAGTCCCAGTACGACGAGTGCGAGGGGTGCGACAATGGTGAAGTACAATAGCTGTAAACTCCTGAAGAGCCGCAGCACTCGCAACTTCAGCATCGCATAGAAAGTCTGCACGACATTGGGTCGTATTTTTATAGGGTCCAGTCCGAGACCCAGAATCGCCGGGCTCTTGTCGTGGGTCGCCGTGCCGTCCGGCAAGTCATTAGCACCAGCTGCTTGGTTTATTAAAAAGAAATGCATATTGTTATGACCAGGACAATCATAAATTGACGTGCTTAATGTTTCAAATGCCGTGCGTAAAAGAAAATTGTGAGAGGAACGTAGCCACGTAATTCGTTTATTACTACGCTTTGTAACTGTTTCCATCGTATAAAATTTTATGGTATTTACTATTAACAAGAGGCTACGTTGTGACAGCAATGAAAGAGAATAGTTGAAGTTTTGATTCAAGCAATAGATTCTACTTAAGAATGGTGCAATGAGAATGGTAATTTTGCAATAAAATTTTTTTATAAAATTCGCAATGTGAATTCCGGTTAAGCGTCACTTTTCGTTATAAGTAAAAAGACTAAATAGTTCATGAGCGATTGATTTGATGATAAGAAAATATTATATCTCAAAGGTACCTTTCCCATTTTTTGGAGTGAAAATGCTACCAAACTCATGCCTCATTCTTGACAAGGTCTTTTGTCCTTCTCTATCTAAAACTGGTGGCATTTTAACTCAAAAAATATACATATGTCACATCTCAAAATGCCTAATATCGATTACTACAATTTAAAATTGTTTTTTCTCGTTGAGCTTTTTTTATAAAAAGAAAAACTAAAAAACAAAACTTCAACTCATTGCCTGAGATTCTATTTTCGCAGTCTAAGAAATCGAAATCTTATGAACAGACACTTTTAAGTGTCACTTCCAGAGTTAGAAATAAAATCTCGAAACAACAAATCCTCAGCGAGTCAACATCAATTTCCAAACAGAACTAATCAAATCCGACTGATTTCTCGTCTCACCTTTCATTTGGGCGTCGTTCTGCACAGTCGCGCCCTCATTCTGCAGGCTCTGGTACGATGTACTCTTGGATTGGAGCGATAGCGAACGACTGAGGGCACGATTGCGCACCATCTTTTTCGACAGATTATCCATGGTGCACTCGGTCTCCTCGTCCTTCTCTAGGTGTAGAAAGACCTCCTCCAGGGTCGTCATGGAGACTCCATAGCTGCTGATGCCCAGGCGGAGGGCCTTTGTCTTGATCTCTTGCTCGATCGCGGAAAAGAGGGGCGCGAAATTTTCCACCGAGTTGTGCGGCAGGATAAAGCTCAGTTCGCGTCCGTGTCGGCGGGCTTTTTCCGCTTTCGTCACGTGCGATGAGACCAAGCGCGTGATTGCATTCTCACGCACGTTGCCCTCCAGCACCATTCTGTCAATTAAAAAAATTCTTTTATTTGCTGCTTTGTCTTTCAAAGGAAGTTTTCAGTCGTTGGCTGTTGAATGTAGATTTTTAGTTTACTTTGATATTTTTAACAAACATTTTGGAGATACCGGATTTTAGAAATCAAATTTATAGAAATATTTGCTTGACCTCGATTCTCCTTTATTGAATTCAATCTTTTCCAATCTTCACCAATAAATATCTTGTAAATAAATGCAAATGTAGGCATCGTGTATTCTTCTAAGCGGAATTTATAAACTATTGGCATACATTTTTTAATGAAAAATATGTCAAGTATCATAAAATATGATCGGATGTTTTGCTACAAAGTGACATGACGACGTTAGTCTTACAAACTTCAGACAAGAAACTGATTATTCCACTTCATTTCATAAAAATTAATAGCTCGCTAAGCAAATCAGTCATCCCTTATATTAAAATGCATTGCGATTATGATCGAATTGAATGAAGTCGAATTATCGCATTATCGAAATTGAAG
>JAWWEN010000009.1:8556032-8567737 GCA_035582955.1 Sycophila texana
TTAAAGTAAAAGCTACGCGTATGATTTTTTTGAGCAACTTCTTAAGAAAGTGAAAAATCACGATAACCACCTTAAAATTGTAAAAAAAAAATATAGGAATCTTCTATGCAAATCATAAATCTGTCATTATTTATTAATTTATATAGTATCTGCATATCAATCTTAAAAGCATTAATTTTTAATTAATCTGCACACTAACAAACAAAAAAAGTATAATTATCTTGACTTGAAGTTTCTTTAAGGTGCTTTCTACCGTAGTTATAGGACTTTTTGTGAGTTACCAAAGTCTAGCTATACACTCGGCAATGTCGTAAGTCTGACGTAAAGGGTTATTTAGGCATGTATTTGTTCCATTACACATTGCCAGGAGGTTTGGCGTTACACAACTTCAGCAAGTAATATTGTGAGTGTAACGCTTAAGTATGCTCCGATTTTTCTGAAGCGCATCGCCTTCGATAGCTCAGTTGGTAGAGCGGTGGACTGTAGTTGGTTTATACGAGATAGAAATCCATAGGTCGCTGGTTCAAATCCGGCTCGAAGGATTATTTTTGTATTTTTGAGAGACGTTAATAAATATTTTATTCCTTTTTAGCATTATATTTTGCAAAATTTTTGGTTTGTCGGCCTTTATTTAAATAAATAGTTAGAAAAAAAAAATTATTTTTTTTTTACAAGTTTTCAGTAGATCTCGTACAATCAATCCACTAAGAAAATATTAGAAAATATTTATTATAGTTTTATTAAATTTGGACATACTTATAGTTTAAAAATTTAATTAATATAAATATCTTTGTTAAGTCAGTTTTGATTACTTGCTGAAAGTAATATTTTCATATTTATAAGAATGCCTGACAAACATGTAGAAAATAGAAAAATTAATAATTTGTACAGTTAAAAAATCAAGCTTCCATTATGCGCTTTTTCATTTTTCATATCAATGAAAAATGAAACTATTCGTTCTCTGTACCGGCTTGAAGTGGGCGTCATTAGAGTCCGAAGCTTTGATGAAGAATCGATATGGCGTGACGTGTCAGGTGGATATAATAGGTAACAGCCGTATCGGAAAATTCCGTACAAAAACGTTAAGGGGGGCTTTGGTCACGTGTAAGCAGCATAATGTGTTTAGTACAGATGAGTTTTGCCTTAATTTATGTTATCAGCTAACTTAGTCCGTTCATAATAGCAGTTACGCATTATTTTTTTCTTTTTGAGATACAAGAAGTCGTCAACGCAGTCAGTTAGTCTAAAGAAAATCGATTTTTATTTGATGGAAACATATACATCATTGTTTTAACATTTTTCCTTCGATACTCATAAAATTTGAGAATTTCCATTAATATAAAAGGGACATCAAAAAATAATTTTTTTGAATAAATCTGAATTTATAAATATCATTACAAAGCTTAATTTCTGTTTGAATTATAGTTATTTTTATTCTGACAACTACTGTAAATTTGATCAACCGATTTTGTTGATTATACCACCATATGCAATTCATCTTTCAATAAACTTAAGCAGTCCATCTGATAATAACTTTTCTTCCATCTGGTCTGTGACGCACGGCATTTTATTTATACAAACTTTTAAACTGCATAAAAGAAAGTATTATTTATGCAGTTACTATAACTGCATACTAATGTAAGTATAAACGTCATTACTTTTTTATAGAATAATCCAGAAATTCAGAAATAAATGTCTGCGCAATTTTAAATCTTTACCTTATTATAATATCATTGTATTGTAACAGATGCTTATTAATCTTTTTTTAAATTAAAAATTAATCTTTTTACAATATATGATCTTTGAAATAATTAAATTACTTTCGACATTTGCAATGCATGACTTTCATGTTCCAAGAGCAATGTGCCAGTAATAAGCAACGTTAGAAATTCGTAAATCATTCCTAAATTGATTATGTAACTGTATAAAAAGTGAAATTACTGGTTCTACAGGTTCTGCTCAATAGCTGCACGTGAGGGGCTGCAGTTAAACTCTCATAAACCGCGGCAAAAAGTAGATTTCGACCGTGACAGGACTCGAACCTGCAATCTTCGGATCCGAAGTCCGACGCCTTATCCATTAGGCCACACGGTCAGTTGACAAATGGAGTCATGATGTGATAAAGGAATGGCAATTTAAAATTAAAAAAAAAATTTTGCCAGGTAAAATTACTGTAATTATAACTGTTTTCATAATTTAGATGTGTTTCTAATAAGTACTGTTGATATTATCTCTAAAACATACCAATTTGTAAAAATCCTTCACAAGAAAGCTAAAAATACGACGAATGATAAGAGCAAGCACTGAAACTACTTTACCAACCGAGTATAAAGTAGACCATAAATACTATCAACCATTGATACTGTATCAATAGTCGATATTAAAGAGTTGTTGAGGCATAAAATTTACAAAGTAATAGACAGTACAAATGTAATAACAATTAGTATTAATGATTTTTACTATGTAAATTATTTTATTATTGAAAAATTCTGCATTATTAAAATACATCAATTTTTAATTTTTTTGTATAAAGTTTTCTACGATACTGTTGATCTAAACTTTAAGTCTCCGTAGTTATTATTGAAATTTTAAAAATATTAGTACTGATACACGTAAATAATTATAAAATATATATTGCGATTAAAAAATGTTTTGTTAATTTGAAACTTTAAAAATTAAATATTCATCGTTTTTCTTTTAATTTTCTGAATTTAATTAGAAATACCATGAAATTCTTAATTACGTAATGTCTTTTCATTGTGAAAGTGCAAATTAGTTCTGGAAATTTTTTAAAGAATTTACGTACGCAAGTTCGCTGTAACAAGAGACTGACTAATATAGCTATATCCTTTGTTTACAGGTGATGTTTCAAGGCTCTTTGAAACTAGATATTTGTTAAAAAATACGAGATCTTTTTAGTTAAAAATTAAAGAATGATTTATGTGGCGAAAATTTTGTAAAAAAAAATTTAATTCTCTTTAAGTAGATATATTTAAATATTCACTTCAATGCTTCTAAAATGCCAAACATTAAAGATACAAGCGAGAGAAAATATGTGTGATGCATATTCGCTGTTTCGTTGGACAATGTCCAAATGAGAGATACACGGCTAATAAAAGCAAAATCTATACATTTTCTTTAAAAATAGTTGTTCCTTTTCAAATAGTAATTGTCATTTTTTACAATTTTCAATGATAACTCATTTTATCAATAAAATTAGTTTAAAAATCAATATTGCTAGTACTAAATACATTTTGATACATCTACAATTGTTATTTATGAGATGTGTAATCATATTTTTATACAATACGTCAATTTTATAATTTTACTGGTTATACAATTAAATCTTCATCGTTTAATTGCCCTTAATTTAGTAAATATTTTGTACTTTCAAAAATTTGAAATAACACTCGTTTTATTGAATTACATTAAGTTTTACTTACATACACTTAAATGTGATAAAATTTCAGGTGCTGCCGATGGATCGGCAAACGAATAGACGAGCCAATCGCAGCCGCAGCGGCAGCGGCAACGAAAGAGAATCCTGCATTTTTCCCACCGAAAAGGAGTGCACAGCGATCGCGCTCGGTTGCCCCCGAGGTATTCCGCATCTCCATACAGCGAATGCAATATTTATCAGCGCTCTGTTCTGAAACGGCATATTCCTGGCGCGTAGGCCGAAAGCAATTGAAAGGGCCGCTGCTGCGTCCGGACATAAGAACCCATAACCCGAGAAAGTCTCCCCTGCACATCGCCCGGCCGGCACACATCCACCCGCCGCGTGGGACACGCACACGCGCCTTTTCGTGAGCCGCGGCACACACCGAAGAGAACGAGCCGCGGGGCCGCGGCGCGTGTGCGCGCTCCCTCGCTCTCCGTGCGAGACAGGGGCGCCGCCGGTGCAGGCCCTTACTCTCCGCCGGCGGCGTCAGTCGCGCGCGGAGCGTCGCTATGGCCGCTTGCTCGGCCGGACCCCTGAGCACGAACGGCACGCCGGCGAGCCTGCCCGCGAAGAGCCAGCAGCATCAGCAGCAACCGGCGAGCATGGACGCGAAGCCCTGGCAGCAGCGGCTGCTCGGTAAGCAGCTCGCCCGTTGCGGCGGCGAGTCGATCCCCGGCAAGCTGGCCACCCTCGAGGCCCTCCAGGACTGCGAGGTGCTCGGGCTCTACTTCAGCTTCGTGGACCCCGGAGCCGGCTGCGATGATTTCACACGGCACCTGCTCGAGCTCTATGCGAGCGTGAACGCGCAGCCGAGGGAGGGGGCAGCCGGCGACAAGCGCCGCCTCGAGGTCGTCCATGTGCTGCTCTGGAGCAACGCGCAGGACGTCCTCGACCCGGACGAGAGCTTCCGCAGCCACGTGGCCGAGCTCCCCTGGCTCGCGATACCCGCCGACGACTACGAGAGAAAGGTACGCACACACGCCGCTCTCCCCTGCGGCTCCGCTCGATTTCGGACTCGTTTTTTCGCTCCCTCCTTTTATACCTTTGTACTTATGTATATAATACACTTAGTCGCCGTCTTCGTCGCTCCTTCCTGCGCCCGCTTCCTTCGCGCGACTCTGCGTGTGGGTGTGCGACTGCTTTCGCTTTCGTTGACGGCCGGCGAGTCTCTCCGTCTCGCGCGGTCCGCTCGCTTTCGTTCGCGACCCGTAGAGATCGTAATTTCGTTTGGAGGATTCGCTGATGAGAAGAAAGTAGCGGGACTCGCTCGCCGACTCCTTTGATGCTGAGATGGGATTTATGCGGTTTTCGCCTGGCCTCCCGTCTGGTTTCTTTGTCTCCAGACGAGCTCCGGCTTACCCGTTGATAAAGAGCTGGCCTGTTTAGCGGGTGCTGAACTAGCAAATCACATCGGATTTTTTCACCGGGCTGCGATTTATGTATATGCCTGTTGAATCTTTAAATGCTTTGCTTTCTTTTTTTTTATATCCTATTATTCTGGAAATGAAAACAACGTGGGAAATATCGGGGGATTCTCCTTCTGTCGTAACCAACTGTGCGGCTGTAAATCTTCGTGAAACGGTCCAATTTTAAATTTAAATTTGGCACATTGAATAAATTATGACACTTTAAAAATTCAAGTGTACTAAATATCATCTGAAAACGTATGAGTTATATACAAATGTTTCATTCGGATGAATAACCATTTTTCTTCGGTTTCTTTTGAAGTAGTTCAATATCGCGGCCGGACCAAATTGTTTTCAAAGCACCGCTTTAATTCCCTGAAAAGTACAAAGTAAACGTGCTTTCATTCCCACTTTCTGAATATTTAACCTTATGTACGGAAGTCCAATGCAGGGGGCTCATTCATAATTTAAAAAACAATGAAACAACAAAAGGCCATGTGATTACGTCGGGTCGGTAAAAAATGTTTGACGAGAGTGGAAAATGGAGGAGGGATCGAAGCATTTTCCGAGTGCAACGATACTTTTTGTTTCCATGAGGCACCATAATGTCGTTTCCGCCGATTTCAATGCTCTTCTGCGGCAGTTTAAATGACGCTGCAATTATATCCACCGATTTGAATGTGCAATACCACTCTCGAAGCACCTGCTTTCGTGTATACAGGTGACTGACGTTACGAGAAATTATATACAAAATTTCGTATTTTCGTTCAAAACAATTGTTTAACTTATTAGTGCGACTGCAGAGTGCAAAATACGTTATTAAAACTCATTTGAGCATTTCCAAAATTTTAACATAATTTTATAAAAGCAAACGTTAAACTGTATACTTTAACATAAATTTTTCCCCGTTAATTATGACAATGAATCAATTAACGAAGTTAAAACAGTTCACCCTCGAAGTGAATTGCAGACAAAACCCGACACCAACCCGACACCCCCGGAAACCTTTGTCCCTCGCCTTGTCAAGCGAGAGTCTACAAAGTTGCCCAGACACACCTCGGCGGCGCGACGACAAGCACGCATCGATTACCCCGATCGACTCAACAAACAGCTCTTATCTCCCCGATGCCAAGGCAAGTCTCGCGCGGCGTCTCCTCGCGCGAAACGCGCTGCACCCGATAAATCTTCATTACGCGGACCGTCGCGCGTGCACGCGCACGCGCCCTGCGAAAAAAAAAGACCCGAGGAGAAGTAACGAGAGGCGGCGGCCTCCCCTTCCGCGCGAGCGTCTCCACCTAACAAAACTCGTCTCCCCCGAGCGCCGGGTTAGTACACTCGCTCCCAAAGCTTATCGCGTTATACGGCCGTCGTTGCCGAGGCACTAATCGAGCGCGGGATTTTCCGCCGCCAGAGTTACCTTTTTCTACCCCTCTTGCCTTCTAATTTCCGCGTCTTTCTTCCGTGCGTTGAGAAAAAGGAGAAATAAATAAATAAACGAGTCGACTGGTAAAATTCAAGTGTAACTCCGATTTTCGTCCGCCGAAAAGGAGCGAAAAGAAAGTGGAGAGCACGAGTCGTCGCGCGGAGTCGAAGAGTCAGGAAAAAATACGAAAAAAAGCGAGCACCCGCGTCTTTTCAGTGTGTTTTTCTCCCCGGCGAGCGCGCCGCAGACATCGACGCCGCGGGGACAATAAAAGCACTCCCCCCCCCCCTTCCCGAAGTGCGCGCCCGCCTCGGCTTGCGCCACGTGCTCCATATAATTCCTGCCCCCGCGCGCGCAAACGCCCTCCGTCGAATTTATGACTGCGCGGGGTCGGCGCGGGTTCGGGGGAGCCCCGAACGCGCCGAGGAGAAAATTAAGGGAGGCGAGCGAGCAACCCGGCCCCGGAGGCGAGTCCGCAAGAAGTTCGCGCCGGGGATATATTCGATTCGCCCGCGGAGAATTTGCATGATAAGGAGGAGGACGCGAGTTTGCATAATTTTTTTGTTTCTGCGATTCGATTGGCCCGGGGTAAGGGTTCGTCGCGGAAATTTCGCACTCCGGAGGGTTCCTCGGCTGGCTGAGAGGCGAGGCTGGGGATGTGCCGCTGTTTGCATTGGATCGAGTTCGTTTGTGGGATATTGCGTTAAGCGCAAAACTTATTTTCTGCGGAAAAGTTGGGGGAAGGTCTTTGGGGGGCAAGAGTTCCCTAAGAGTCACGTGGCAATGCGTCAAACTTAAGGGCATTGAATTAGTATCAGGAGACCGGTAAATCTAATGCCAGCCGGGAAACTAATGGATCGATACTTATCATTAATTCTGTGAGTTGATTTTTTTTTATTTTTCGGATGAGTTTTAATAGTTTTATGGCTTCTCGTTCCCGTTCGCACTACTAAATTTATGAGCCGTTTGTAAATTTCTATAAAGACACGTGGTCATTTAATTTCAGTTCAAGCCACGATTAAATTTATGAACAGATTGGTGATACTATGTTCATTCTTTTTAGCAGCAAGCTATAATTTAATATCTTAAAACTCTGAAAATCTGTTATCTGATCTGCAATTTCTTAATATGCAAATTAATCAACATTAAAGAAAATAAACATTGTGTTGCTCAGCGTGCAGATTAATTTCCTATGATAAATCACAGACCAACCGTTACAAATAGTCGCACTTTCCTCGGAGAAATCGAACAAAGATAAGAGCTCAAGGAATGGATTCGTAAAATATTACCTACTTACAGCTAGCGGTGAGCAATGAAAACAGGAGAAAAAAAAAGTAAGAAGCCCCGGACGCATGTGCAAATCCCGCTCAGATATTTGCCCGGGTCTTTCACCCTCTCTATTTCCGTCTTTCATCGCGGCCGGATTAGAGGCGCGCGGACCGCTCATCCAGCCGGTGCCTCGGCTAAACGGCGACTTCATTTCGCCCGCGTCCTACCATCGCCATTCAGCATTTTCCTCGGAAGAAAAAAAATCGAGGGTGCACGACCCACATGCGGCCTCAAAAGGAGCAGCGGACCTTTATGCCGTTCTCAGACGCTCGGAGCTCCGAAGCGGGAGAAGTTTCCGCGTCCGCGGAAAATCCAAACGAAGAGAGCCGTTCCCCACCCCCTTCATTTTTTTTTTTTGACATTTCGAGTGCCCCCGTTTATCCGCCTTTGAATAGTTAAACCGGCAAATTGTCCTCCTTTTCTTCGCTTTCCCATCAAGGGCCCTCGCGCGAGAGCTCCTCTTTAAATGAAAAAGTTGTCCGCTTCTTGGGAGTCGAGCGCCGGGTGTGGGATAATTTTTACGAGGGAATATAATGCCAGTAATTGATGCGCATTCGACTTCGAGCTTCATTGCGCCGTTATGAATTTCCCGTTAAAAAAGAAAAAGGATACGAACTGAAAGCCCTTCATTTAAGAAGTTTACAGCAGTTCAGTGAAAGACCACACTTTTTAAGCGTTCGCTCGTTAAAAAAAGGAATCTTTCTAAATTTACGTCGTTTTTTTTTCAAACAAAATTTTCTCTGGACGAATGTGAATACGAAAAAGCTTCTCTTTTCAAAAGCGCACTTGAATTGTTATTTTTACGCGACCCCAATTGCTCGTGAGCAAAGACGTTAAATTTTTTCCGCAAAATCCACGCGTATGTAAAATAATTACTTTTCAAAACGTTTTAATTCGCCCGTCAATTAGATTTCGAACGCCGACGCAGCATCCGCGTCTTTGACACGTCGGCGGCATAGTAAGGCATCTTTCTCTTGCCCTCAAAAAAAGAAAAAAAAAAATTTCTCGGAAATTACGCTCGAGTCCCGGGGAATTCGGGGCGCGCGAAAAAAAAGTCCCCGCAAATACTCATCACCTAAAAACGCGCGCGACAAGCACGCGTCCGCGACAGAAGCCGACGTTTGAATTGCGCTCAGCTGGCGGTGATGCAGTTGCTAAGGAGACGCACGACTGCGCGCTGAAAAAGCGCGCGGAGACGCCGTGGAAAAGCGACAATGACTGCTCGCTCGCTTTTTTTTCTCTCTCTCTCTCTTTCCATATCGCGCTCACGCGGAGTGCGTCTCGCTGAAAAGCCGCGGTGCGATGCGAGCAGCCAATCGTGCGGCCAATAACGGCGGAATCCCATTATCGGGGGCGGCACTTGCCGGAGGTCGCGTCAAGTGGGCGCGCGTCAAAGGGGAAAGTCGCGCGGTTCGCCTCTCTGTTATTGCTGCGCAAAATTCCCCCGCGGATTAATTGCCCTTTGTCGAGGGTAATTAGGTGCCGCGACAGACGGGGATCCGCTCTTTCGTTTCGCCCATTGTACCCCCTTCCCCCTTCTCTCTCCGCGATTGAGGACTCCCGCTTTTCGCGAGGTTTGTTTCGAGGGACGATATTTTTCTCGTCGAAAGTGGTTAAGTGGATGTATCTTTTTTTTGTGCTTTTTCACTTAGGGAAGCTAAGTAATAATAGAAAAGAAGTTTTTCTTAAAAGCGTGTTAGAGCTGTGGGTAAAAATATTTTAAAAATTCATCCACTTTACAAGCCATCTTTAAATAAAATAGTTTATTAATTACTAAAGGTAGATAACAAATTATTTGAGGAATTTAATCTACCTGCCAATGCAATTATTTTATCTATAAATACTTTCATATAATTATTTTACATGATATTTTTAAAACTAGTTATTTATTTATTGAATAATTTCAGCCTTAAAGGCCCAGAAATGGACTTGGTGTTACAAATCAAATTCACCAACCATTTTACATACATTTTTACACAATGCGCATTATACAAACTTCATTCTCTATGCATACTTTCACATACCATTCACATACTTTGCGTTACAATTATCCATAAATAGCATCACAGATTCATTTATTACAAAAATTGAATATAAAATACAAAAGTACATAATATACAAATTATCGCAGTTAAATATATCGCATTTTAATACAAAAATTTAAATTTTATTTACAAGACGCTAACCTACAATTAAGCTTGAACAATCTAAATTAACCTATTAAATCAAATAATTTGAAATAATAATCTGAAATATTGTTATCTACTCAGCTGCTTTTTCTTTTTCTTTCTTCTTTTTTTCTTTTAAAAAGTCTATTTCTTTTATTAATTCTAATAAATCTTTCTCCTTCTCTATATTATTTAAACCTTTTATTATATCTAGTTCTCTATATTTTTTCCCTAATCTCCATTTTTCAGTACTTTCACATTCATTTATCCAGTGTTCTAAATTATCCCATCCTTTTTTACATAAATTACATAATCTTTCATCTTCTTTCAGCCAAAACTTATTATAGTATTCCATGTTACCACATCTAATCCTAGCTAAAAGATCAATTCTTAAGTGCATCGTGTTCTTTTTCAAGTAACTGTTTGCATCCCTCTCAATTATCTTTTTATATCTTTGGTTATATTTTTTAAAACTAGTTTATTAATTCATTTCATGTATAAATAGCATAAAAAGGTACCGGATTTCAGCTTTAATCAATAAGATATACTGTATAACAAAAAAATAGCTATATATGCAAGTACATATCGAGGCCTCGTACGAAAAGTAGTACCCTTCAGGTTTAAGCCATGCTAATCTCCATAAGAAAATCTCCGTGGTGCTACTCTTCGTACGGGATGTCGATATGTAATCAGTAATCAGACGTAGAATCAATGTAACATCTCGTTACATAAAAAATTCTTTGCCACGGACAAGTAGCTCAACAGCTGATCGAATCACCCGGCGGCTACCAAACGCGCAAGCTAGCACAAAGCGACGGCGAACAAAAGGCAAGTTAAACGCGGGGGCGTGAAAAGCTTAAAAAAGAAACTCGCCTCGAGCGTCGGTGCGCCAGTCGCGCCGTAATCTCCGATCGGCGGATTCGGGTATGTGCCCCCGCCACCTCTACCATTAATCGCACTTGTACGCGCGATATTCGCCATTGTCCCGATTGAAAAACAAAGGCGCGCGGCAGAGGACGGGCCCGAAGAAACCGGCGCGAAAGGGAGACGGTGAAATCCCTGCCTCTGGAATTGGTCGCATCCGCCGAGGATGTGCGCGCGCCCGGTTATACATTCGAGGCATCCCGGCGGCGATGTGCACGCGCATACGGGGCGTTCCGCGTCGGCTGCAGTCACGGACCCTGCATTTCCAAAGCGAGAATACTGATTGCAGGATGATACGCGGAATTCCGGTGAGATTGAAATGTGATGGTACATTGTTCGTACTTTCTGTACTAGTTAATCGTAAATTTATTATTCCTCCTCGATGAATCTTTGTATTGATTAATTTATGTGATTAATTGTTAAATATAAAATTTTCGTATGCGGCGATATCTCTTGTTCTTAATTTTCCATTTAAACATTTCTTGTAATTACCTTCGTAAAGAGTCTTTTATGCTGATTTTGAAAGTTTAACTAGCTAGAAAATTTCGACGAATTCAATAGAGAGGACTAATATATTGCTGATGTAAAAAATAAAAAAGACAAGCGTCTTAATTCTTTGCTTTCTCAATATTTATCAATCAATTTATCAATATACTTAAAGAATCTATTATATTCATTAAAACTTTGTCTACTTTTAAATCTGAAAATGAAAAATTCATTTAAACAGTCCGACTAGCGACATACTTTATAGAAAAAGTCGTTCACCTATTATTCAACCTACATAAAAAATAATATACTTTATTTTAATTAACCAGAACCTGGAAATCATAAAGAATTTTGCACTTTACAACATTCGTAAGTAGCTTAAGGGGGCCAGCCTGAGTTTATTTCACTAAAAAACAATTTCTTATTTATGAACTGTAAAATTTTTTTTTGAAATTTCTAATAGTCAGATCTTTTTATACTTGTTTTATATACATAATATGTGATATTAACACATTCAAAAAGTTCTT
>JAWWEN010000009.1:8567837-8584253 GCA_035582955.1 Sycophila texana
ATTTAAAATAAAATTTTTACAGTTCATAAATAAAAAATTGTTTTTTAGTGAAATAAACTCAGGCTGGCCCCCTTAAGCGTTACAAGCTCTTTTTCTGAAAGCCTCTCAAAAAGGTCGCTGTGGTGTAAAACAAAAAAGTGCAAAAAAAAAGTCGAAAGAAAAAAAAGAGAGAGAGAGAACTATAGCAAGAAATTGGCAAGGTTAACATTCTAGACCGACCCACTTAGCACGGAAGGCTCCGCGTACCCTGGCGAAGGGAGATTTGCGCTCCTCGTGCACGCCGCCGGGGGACTCGGAGCGCGCGAACCCCGCAGCCGGGTCCTCCTATATTCCACCCCCTCTGGTACATATGCACAGGTCCTTCAGAGTCTAGTGCATAGCTACGGGGTGTTGCCGCTCGCACACGCGTCCGCGCAAACACAGACACGCAGGCCGACCCCGCGGCGACGGCGGCGGCGCCGAAGGAGGGAAAACTTGCAGTGCCGTCGGGAGAGAAAGAGAGAGAAAGAAACATCCAGACGCCCGGCCGATTGCGCTGCCGGCCGCGCGCCCGCACGGCTCATTTTATCAATATTTCTCCCGCTAGGCTGCACGCGCTCCGCTTCTTTTTTTTTTTTTTTTCGTTCCATCGGCGGCTCTTTCAAAGCGCGAACGAAAGTTCGCGGCGCTTCGCTTATCTGCCCCCTGCAAAAGCTTACTCTTCTCTCGTTTTTTTTTTTATTCCTCGGTCTCTCGCTCTCTCTTTCGCCGCGCGTCGGCTGGTTTTAGAGGCATTTAGCGATGTCACGGTTTTATCGGGAGTGGGTTTTTCTGTACGAGTGCGTATGCTTTTTAATTAATTTCGCGTTGGTCGTCGAGTTCAATGCGCCGGCAGGCAGCCTTGGTTTCGGTAATTTCGCGCTTTAAGCCCCTCGGATGCTGACTTACGACTTCTCGAATATTAGGAGTTCTCGAGGGCCATCGAATCGACATGGAAATGCGAATTGAAAGAGTTTAATTTCAATGCGAAATTGTGTTGCGCGCAGTAATCTTTAATCTTACCGACTTATTACTTCCTCATTATTACTATTATTCGCTTTTTTTGTGCGACATTGAATGGATATTGAATGACGCGCTTCGATTGCCGCGGGAAATGAGTTATTAGATTATTACGAAGTTACGAAAGTCATTGAACGCGAGTACAAAAATTCAACGAGGGTTTAATTAATGAGGTCGAATATGATAGGCCAGTGTGTACTTCTTTAATTTTCAATGAAGCCCAATTAAAGGCGGGCACACACAAACAATTGCTTCCAATTAACATATTTTCATTGAAATTATCGAGCGTAGCGATAATTTATGTCGATAAAAATCAATCCCTCCCGTCACTACAAATTATTTCTCTTTTATTCCCACTCCCTCCCAACTAACGATAAACGTACATTTCACTTTCAACTTTTAAACAAAGCCGCGAAAACGTATTTACTTCCGTGATCCTCAATTCCGGCGGCGGACGAAAGTCTCGGCGTAACAGTTTGCGTTTCACCGTAAGCCGAAAGCTGGGGGGCGGCTCCGTAAAATTCCGCCGGCGCTTCCGTTTAAAGGGACCTAATTGACTCGATCGCCGGCAAATCGATTTGCCTCGGGCGCGCCAAGAGTCGCGACGGAGATTCGTAGTGGAGCGAGGAGGCAGGGGGTGAGGGAGAGGTGGAAGGACGAAATCGCTCGGAAATCGAATCTTTCCTCCCGCTTCGCAAAAGTAGCGAGATACGACCGGATGGCAATCTCGTTTTTGCCCGGTACGACGGTTCCCGGCGTTATCGAAGAATTTGCCTTTTCGCACCCCCGCCGCGCGCCCGACAATCAGCGTCGCCGGTAGCCCGGGACGGCTATTAGGTGGGCGGCGAGGGCTGCCAATCCGGTCCAGACGGTCCACTCGAACTCTCCTTCTTAATTTGCTGCGCTTGCTTATTTTGCTGGGATTCCTTGAGACTGCCACTCTTCCGCGCCGAACTTTAATTTGCTTTACCGTTTCTTGAAATATCGTTGATAAGAGATTCTTGAGATAACTTTGAGAAAATTATAGTATTAAAAATTTTATTATTCTTTTTTTTATTAAGGATTAAAGATATATATAATAGACATATGAAAAGTAACAAATAAATATAAAATCTTTTACTATTTGAGTTAACGAAAATGAAATCTAATTAGAAACGCAATAATTAATTTACCTCACTAAATGTTTAATTAAAATCAAAATTACCTATTTTAAATAGAATAATTATTAATATACTTCTCAAAACGATATTCTAAAAATGTATTTAAGAAATTAGACGGCTGCACAAAAATGAGATTATTAATAAAAAAACATATAGTCGCACCAAAATAAATGTGAATTTGAGTCTAATAAAAAAAAATGGCAGAGCTATTACACCCTCATTTATCAAGTGCAACATCTTCTTTCTTCAAGAAGCGTATATATCACAAGTCGCTTTAGAATCCCGTGTATATATAGTCTTACAGCCGCGTATCTGCGACGATAAGTAACGAAGGCGCGCGGCGTGGGCGCGAAAGACAGAGATATAGAGGTGGAGGAGAGCGCGCGGATGAAAATGAATTGGTGGCATCCAGACGTGCCGGGTCCAGCTCCTCCTGGGCTGTACATTAAAAAACAAACGGCACACTTATCCCGGCTTGGAAATCTCTTTCACGCTTTCTTTCATGTCATTTTTCATTTTTTCCCTCCTCCGCAGCCGCGCGATTCCTCGCGCTTTTACGCGCGCTCGCGCCTACCCACCCATTCCTACCTTTTCTTTTTCTGTCGAAACGAGAGGAGAGCGCGAAAAAAAAGTAACGCCTCTCGCATCTCGAAGCCGTCTCTCTGTTATCTGCACCCGGCACCCCCCTCCGACTCTCTCGCGCCTTTTCTCCCGGCCGCGGGAGTCTGGTCCGCGATGCTGAATAACACTTTTAACGGCGAGCGAGAGGGAAAACAGGAGAAAGGAACGGAGGGAGGAAGAAAAATTCTCGAGTTCCTCCGCGAGTCGGCGCTCGAGGGTGCAAACGCGCCGGGGATGGTCGAGGGGCCAGAAGGGCTAAAAAGACCGGCACCGTGTCCGAATGTGCCGAGAGAGAGTGCGACCCCTCGCGCGAACTCTCCGGCGCGTCGACTTTTTTTTCCTCCTCTCTTCGTCGGCTTATTCTTTTTCTTTTTTAATAATTAGCTGCCCGCTCGCCCTTCGCGTCTATATGCGTGTATATGAGCCCATCGTGTATGTATATGTGTATACGCATATACGTACAAGGCGAAACGACGGACCCGTGAAATGCGACGCCCGCACGATTGAGCGGCCACTGTGTGCAGCTTCCAGCGGCTTTGACTTCGCGCTGAATGAGCAATTTGTATTTCGGCTTGCTCGCGCGATTAGGAGATTGCGCGTCTTCCGCGAATGAATTTTCGCTTAAACCGTGCGCACGTACACTGGTGATATACTTTTTACCCGAGGATAAATCGTTGGGTACGCGGAGAGGCTGAGCAGGAAGTTTGCATTCATAAATTTTTAAGCTATTGCCGCGGATTTTCATCGGAAAATTTATGGCGCGAGCTTTAAAACTCGATGAGCTGATATTCACTGTATCCAATATTCAATATTCGAAAGCGGCAGACGTGCGCTCGCTCATATTCACAATTCATCAGATTATCCCTCGATAGCGGACCAATAAAAAACCGTTTCGTCGTACTGCAACGGATTCCTATAAATTTTTCCGGGCAGCGAGAAATTATTAAAGCTTTATACCTCGTCAGAGAAAAAGAAAACACACCCCATCCAACGTAAATATCTACATCAAATCTACGATGAAATAATAAATATGCGCTGGAGTGGGAGTGGCGATGTCGAAGCGGGCCGTCGACGATGAATCATTAACGGCGATCGTCCATCAAAAGAGCGAACGGCCGACGCGGCATCGCGGCCCTCCTGCTTTTACATAAATTACGCGCCGGCAGTCCTGACACTGATCCGCGGCCTCATAATTCGGGTGGAAGTGAAGCATAATGGAACGTCGAGTGGGATCGATCGGAAAAGGCTTTCGATATTGCGTCGGCGGTGGGACAGTCTGGGAGACGGAGGAGTAGGGGGCAAGCTGCGAAGAACGTCGCGATGCTCCTCGAGGGAGAGGAACGCTGGCTTGAGTGGATTGTTTGAATGGAAATTAATCGATCTGTGTGAATAGAGGTATTGTCTTAAGAGTGTAGGTAGCTCAGAAGGCGAGAAGACGGTGTCAATATTTGAGCGATTTGCTGCGCACTATGAGCATTTGTTTTTGAATGGGGGGTGATTTTTATGATTTTTTAATGAGGTCGGAGTCATGGGGGGTGGTTTTGATGAGAGATATGTTGTTCATTACATTAAGTGTGTCCTGTGGTTAGAGAAAATTTTTCTGTATAAGAAATACCGTTTACAACGAAATTGTGTACTATACGAATATGGATTTTTATTTATTTATTTATTTATTCGAAAAAATAATGTATTCTGCCTCACTGTAGGAATGCATTATTCGAATATAAAAAAAAAAAACTGGAATTTATGGCTCTCTTTTATATTTCCATATAAAATAGAAAACCTTCCGGAGATAAAAAAAATTTCATCCTCTTGTAGTAGGTTCCATGCTGAATAGCAACTAAGCCACTGACTCCATGAGAAAAATCGCATTTTCAGCGAAAAGTAATGCCGGTAAAAAAATTTCGTAAAAATACGAAAGTTACATCAAAGCTCGAGGCACTCCATCCCAATTATTTCTCCGCCACAGCCCGCTTGTAATTTAACGAATGTTCTCAATCTCGACCAAAAAACGACGATTATCAATTTCTGCTCCGCTAAACTTCCCGCACCCCCATTGTCTCTCGTAAAAAAAAAAATAGAAAAAAAGAGTACAAGACTCAAAAAAAGAAAAATAAGTGAAAAGAAATACGCTTACTCCTATCTCCCGCACAATGGCGAATTACCCCATTGAATTTTCCCTGCGCCGCGGGCCTTGCGCGACGAGAATAATGAAGCGAACGGAAGAAAGTAAAAGGAAGCTCGAGAAAACATTCTCAATTAGCCGGTACGTCTCTGGACGACGTGCTCGGGCCGCGTTCCTCTTTGAGGGACAGATTGAAAGCTCCGGCGTCTGGTCTGGTCCTCTCGTATAATAATTTGGCTGGCTCTCTTTCGCCGGATAGGAAACGCCGCCCAAAAGACAATACAGACAAAGCAGCCTACTGTCCTGTCCAAATATCCTGGGGTGAAGGACCAGCGCGTCGGAACAAAGCACAAAAGGTTCGATCTCTCGTGTTAGTCCGGAATTGCTTCACGAGTCAACAGTAAATAGTAAATTTTACTATTTATATCAGTGTACTTCGCATACTTATTTTTAAAACTTTTATGAAGATAAATAAATCATGAACAACAAGAATCTTTTATAAATAAATGTTTTCCCTATTACATATTTAACATTTCTTATGATTTCATACTACCATTTATATCTTCAAACGCGTGTCGCATATAAGATCAAGGGTAAACAAAGTATCAAATACTTCTCCCTTCAATGGATAAATCTTCCCTCGTCGATACTTTCTATGAAAGGTCAAAAGTTTTATTATGCACATGGCATCAAATGTTACGCGATTAACGCAAAGTTCCTCCCAATATCCTGAAAGTATCGGATATTTTCCCAACAATACTAAGCTCCATCCATTTACTCGTACATCACATGCTAAGCCTATTATCAAGCAGATCTTTTAACTCCGTCCAACTCTGACCAAAACAGCAGAATCCTTTTTACAAACCACCGACAAAGCCAAAGGGCCTTATATACACCGCCGTAGAACAAACACCAGAAAAAAAGCAGCCGCTCCTTTTCAAGCCAGCGACCCACTTATACCACTAAAGAGCGAATCCCCTAATACAAGAAGCAAAAGCATACGTCCGCCACACCGAGCTGACCGCGTCCCAAAATAACCCAGGACCTTTCGTATTTTCCAGACGCGGCTGACGCGGAGGTATCGCATCAAGGCCGGAGTGCCGACGCTGATTCTCATGGAGGGCACGAGCGGCACGGTGCTGACGCGGGGTGGTGTGGAGCGTGCCCTGGCCGATCCCACGGGCATCAGCTTCCCGTGGAAACCGCCCCACCCGAAGTCCACCCTGGAGGACGGACCTCTGCTCTCCTGCGGCGGACGCGACAGCAACGAGCCGATGCTGCACGAGGAGCTCCGTCACTGCTACAAGGGCGTCTATTTCAGCGCCCATTGGGTGAGCCCCGGGATTTCGTAGATTAGCTCGCGATTCATTCGCTTGTACACTTTTTTATACTAATTAAATTGTAATACTTACACGTCTCGCAGTTTCGCTGCAATTCGCTTTGCGATGAATTGATTTTATTTTATTAACTCAGTAATAATAGAATTTTAAGCGCGCGATTAACGAATAATTAATCGGATGTAAGAAATAACTTGATTTTTAATTTAAAGCGAGAGAGTCGTACTTTGACCAACGGCGAGTTTAAACATCTTAAACGGAGCAAAATAACGCGTGCACTCGTCGAAGTGGAAAAGTTGGAGTTCCAAAACGCTACTTTAATGCGGTGCGCGCAGTATATTTAGCTCAGTCGCGTATATCCCTATGTGGACAGCCAAATTGAAGTGTGTTTAGTTACAGGGTAAACATACGCGCGTATATGTGATTCGATGGTTTCAGGCAGCACGCCCGCTCAATCAGATACTTTACATTCAGTTACTCGCGTTCCCTGCAGCCGAATCAAAGCGATCCTCTCGCAAATATGGACTTCGATAACGTTGCCCTTAAAATAATTCAACAAATTTAAATAATATCAATTACGAATTCACGCGAGATTCGTATGATTCGATCGAACGGGAATGCTGCGGGTTGCGGTGCAATTTGAAAGGATATAAGACTTATAGAGCGATATACGGATACTAAAATTCATTTGTATTCAACAGTGCCCACCATGCAAGGCCTTCACACCGCAACTGATCGATACGTATCAGCGGATTCGCGAGAGAGGCCACGACTTCGAGGTGATCTTCGTCAGTTCCGACAGGTGAGCCACCGATAAGCGGCGAAAAATCCCCACCGAACCGATAAATAAACAAATTCAGCGCCAATCTAATCTGCGAGGACGAGGGGGAAGAAGGCAGGCGTGTCGTCGAACCTCGACGAGATCGCCTAAGGAACGGAGAGGCAGAGAATCGACTGGCATCGGGGCGGACGTAACGAAGGGTTTTTCGCCGGATTAGGAAGGGCACTCGGGTGAAAAACTATCTCGTCGCGGGGGAATTGCATTACCGCGCGACGCGCCGCACTCGCCGGAGGGGAGGCCGGGACCGCGCATAAATGAACGCGCGGATAATGGCCGACTTAGAGGTACGGGCCACTAAATTTCCCGGGAGCGGGGAAACAAATGCCCACCCCACGCAGTATATACGTACACCCTCGCCGCCGGAGGGGACGACGCTTTAACGGCACTATTGGCCCAGATCGGAACACTGCCGGGTGGCACGCACTTCCGCCTCGGACCCCGTCGTATTTCCTTCCAAAGAGACGGAGAAAGAAAATTGCGAGTGTACCGTTACCGTCGGGATCGTAAAAACACAATTGCGATTTGATCCGGCCTGGTCGGCGATTAGGCGCCGCTCCGAAAACTTTTGGAACGGCCGAGATTAAAAGCGGAGTGGGCTCGGCTGTTTGGACAGAGCAGTCGCTGGCGGAGGAGGAGGAGAGTAAAATTTGCCGGGGTGATAAATAAGTAAGCGGGATGGATTCGATTATTTTAATAGTACGTAAAAGCTTGGGAAATGAAAAAGGGTAGTCTTATTTACGCCGGGAGATGAGGTTGGGAAGAGAGGAACGGCAGTGCAATAAAAATGACGAGAATCTGTTTCAATTTCGCCTGGGTATTAGCATTGCTCGAAACGAATGTCTTTTTCATCTCCGTCCTCGTTCATTTTCTGTTGAAACGATAACAAGTAATAGCACTGCAAGCAATTTCCGGGCTTTCACCACTTTCGAAATTAATTAAAGAACGTTTATTTAGTAGAGCGTCTATTCCATCACGTTATTAATAAAAAAAATAAATAAACTTAATATTAATACGATTTAAAATTATGTAGCCGAAGAAAAACGAGAAAAACAAATATTAAAATGCACAGACTTTCACCGCTTTCGATTTTAGTAAAAAAAAAAAAAAAAAACTAAATAAACATTTAAAAAAACTCGAATTCTAGTTAAATATACACTTGCTTAAGTGATTGACTAACAGGCAAACAGAAAAAGTAAAATGAATGATAAAAAGTTATGAAACGTAAAAACAAAAGCCCAACAAATAAGAATACAACGCCGCGGAAAAAAGCGTCTTAACAATGGAAAAAGTTCGAAGCCCGACGGTAAAAGTAATACAAACCAAAGTCGAGTATTTATATTTCCGCGCTCGAGACTAGAGAGCAAAAACACTCAGCGAAACCCGTACAAGGTACAACGAAACTTTTGTTCATTAAAAAGAAAAAAGAAGAAACAAAACAGCGGCGCGCGCCTCGCCCCTAAACGATGATCGAAGACCCTCGGCAGAGTTTATCAGGGCGCCGCTGCAAAAAGAAACGCGCCGCGTCGAAAAGTGCAAGCACCGCGCGGAAAAAAATTTGAGAGACTCGCTCCTGCTCATTGTTCCGCGAAGTTCCGATAAACAGTCGATCGATACTCCCGCGACTTTCGAATTGCCGGTCGCGCGCCGACGATGATGAACCGACGCGCCTCCATGCCTATTGTAATCCGCGCGTCGCCGACTCGGAGATAGGCAGGGTGAAAAGTGATAAAAAAAAAGCGCGAGAAGCCGTCCCCCGCTGGAGCTTCCGCCTCCTCGCGCGGACAACTTACGAAAAATCGATGCGGATAGGACTTTTGTGCCGAGCAGCGCTTGATAAAAAAAAAAAAAAAAAAAAAATGAGGGAGAGAGGAGAGAGCGCGACGCAAGGCGGATGAGAGGAGAGTTAGGCGTGCAGACAAAGAGAGATAAAAGGGGGACACTTAAAGGGGAATAGGTAAAGCGAGGGAGCCCCCTTAGTTGCGCGCGCATTTTTAGGGAAATTCGTTAATTAACCGGCTTTTGTCGAGATAACCCGGCTGAAAGTGAAATGGGTCACTTATAGTCTAGCGCCTCCGCGCGATTTGAATTACTAAAGTTCTGAGCGGGCTTTTTAAATTGTACCGTTTGGGAGCTTTCGTAGTCTCTCTTTTTCTCTTTCGGTTTGCTTTTTTACTTTTTTTTTTTCTTTTGTCAAACGTCGTGGGACGGGCGCTGAGACACGGCAAACAACTTTTTTTTAAGGCTTTCTCCTATTTTTGATTAATTTCAATCTGAAAAGATCTCACTTGAAGCTTCTATTTGATGTGAGCGCACAAAGGGAAGTTTTAATTGAGACTTACGCGTTCGACATTCTGGAAATATTTTCTTTTTTTTTTTTTTTTGTCGAATAATTTTATTTTATACTCTGTGTTTCTTTTTTCATATCGCGAGTAACGCAACCGCTTATGGATTTAATTGACCAATTAATCGCTGTATGATTGTACGCGCGCTACAAGTTTTACTTACCGAATTGATTGCGGAATAAATTGCAACGATTTATTGTACTGCAATTACAGTAGCTTATTGAGATAATAAATAGCAGTTCAATAATTTCGTAATTTATATCACTTTACGTTCTAACGGAGTCAGTATATTTTACTCATTTTTTATTTTATTTTATTTTAAACTAATGTACGTAATAATGTACGTATAATAATTTATAAATTGGGTCTTTCTTATGATACGCTATTTTTCATAAGTTTCATAAAAATTAAGCAAAAAAAGTAATACAATTAACTCTCTCCTTAATTTCCTATTATACGAAATAAATAAGATCTTTTGCAAAAAAAAAAACTACAGATAAAAGTATTGATTCTCCATATTCCCATCTCCACCCCCGGCAGTTTTTCATCTGGTTACGCGCACCCACCCACATAAAGAACCATCTGACCGTGTTCCCTTATTTCGCAGGAGCGAGGAGTCCTACAAGACGTACACGGACACGATGCCTTGGCTGCGAATCCCGTTCGCCCAAGAGGAGAGGCGTCAGAAATTGGCGAGGGCCCTCGACGTCCAGGCGATCCCGACGCTGGTCATACTCGATCCCCGCGACAACATAATCACGCTCGAGGGTCGCACCGAGGTCCTCGAGGATCCGGAGGGTTTGGTATGAATTGCTCTTTATGCCTTACACTTTTCTTTCCTTCGAAAGGCGGCTTCTCCCTACCCCCCCTCGGGGCAGCCCCGATCCCTCCCCCGGACAACGGCACGGGAATTCAGCCGGGATTGTTTTGAATACAATGCAGGCGCCCGCGCGTGGGCATTTTCAAGAGCGCGCGGCGCGCCCACTTCCATCGTGATGGCCCGTTATATATGCGCGGCGTATACTTAATTTGTTTTCGCTCCGCTCGTATCGTATATATTCCGAGTTTGCGCGCATAAGCCGCGCGGACGCTTTCGGGTAAGTTGAATGAGCCGTTGTATTTCACATATCGCCCCGGTGGAGCTACGCGGCCTCGAAAGCTACGGGAGGCTATGCGGAATCGAGTTTTGTTTCCCTTGCGCTTTGGGCGGAAAAAAAATATGTTTGCGGAGTGGGGAGTAATTGCTTTTAGTGTTTCGATGGAGCTTTCGTTTTATCTCGATGCGCCCGGCGGTGGTGAGCTTTTTGTTACCGCGAAAGTTTTGCTTGAAAAATTGTACTTTCGTAGATAAATTTTCCAATGCGCTGCTTTCTTTCTGTATACGCGCGGTGTTATCTATCGATTTTCACTAAAATGGATTGAGCTATTGAAAGTTACAAGTTGAATATTTATTATTCTAACGCGATTTACATTTGCTTTCTTGTAACGTAAATTAAACGAAATTATAAAAAATATACATAAAATCATTATTTTATCCTAGCGACATAAGAATCCGCTTCTTAAAAATGTTGCGAAGCATTAAATTGTTTAGTACGAAATAGAATAATTTTGTATTTTACATTAAATAATTGATTTAAAAAATAAATGTCTGTTATTAAACGCTCGAGGTGCGATGTAATAAATAAAAAGCCGCACCCTTATATATTTACCCAACGCGTGAAGATTAAACAAAAGAAAAAAAGAACCTTGAACTAAAAGAAAAAGTAAATCACGCCGCCCACGATTGAGCAGACACTAACCGCTTTTTTTTGTTTCCTTTTCGAACGCCCTCCACAGAATTTCCCATGGACGAGCCGGCTGGTGAACATCCTCACGGAGAAGTACGCGACTTCTTTGCACGACGCCCCGGCCATTATTCTCTTTGTCGGTAAGTCAAAAAGGCGCTTTCCCATTCGAACGGGCACGCGCGCCCGGTGCTCGCCCGAGTGCGTGCCTCATTCTTTCATCCGCGCTACTGCGCGCCTACACACGCAAACACACTCACCTTCTTTCTTTTTTTTTTTTTTTCTATTTTCTCCGTGGCCGGCGCTGCCCAGAGGGTGAAGACTGCGAGATACAATTCGGCGAGAGCGTCCTTTTGCCTGCCGCCGAGATGTACAGGCGGGACGTCAGGCCGAACTACGACCCTAACTACGACGATCCCGACGACACGCTGCAGTTCTACATCGCCCTGGACGTAAGTTTGTCTTAGCTAATGGACTTTTCTTTTTAGTCGAGCGAGTTGGCTTAGACCCGAGGCGGAGCCTCAGAACGGCCCTCTTGCTACGTGACGCGAATCGCTCTACACTCCTGTTGACTTTGGCAGAATTAATTCGATGCTGCTCGGATCTACGTTAGATTAAAAATTATAATTTTAAATTCTTATGGATGACTCTGGTCTTAACATGAAATGCTTTGTTCTTTGTCTTTTTGCTTCAAATTTAAGTAATCGTTTAATCTTGACGCGAATATTAATGCAACAGTAAGTTAAGATTATAATCAATGTAAAATTACTTTTAAAGTTTTTAATGATTCAAGAATTATTTGATATGAAAAGTTGCTATAATTATTTTAACTGAACTTTCTTGATAAAGAAAAATCTAAGTTCTGAAGTAGTTATACAATTTGTGTAACTTAAATTATAAACTATTTGTGCATTCATGCTGTAAAATTTGGTTTTCTTATATAAAGAAACTTTTTTAAAAGATTCTTCATCAAAATTGAATTTCTGAAACTAGCAAAATTTACGTACTAAAGAACATCGTTATCTTTCAGTGCGAAACCTCGGACATACTGCGGGAGTTTGTGGGCTTGGAGGACGCGGTGCCCCTGCTGACAGCGATCGACATCCCCCGAGGGGTGTATGCTGTGATGGAGGACGGCGCCGAGATAACCGTCGACTCGGTGCAGCAGTTCGTCGAGGGATATCGGAACAACAAGCTGCCGACTAACAAAATCGCCGCTGTACACAAGAGCGTCAAGCCCGAGTGAGCTTTTTGCTCCGCGTCAAAACACATCCGGACACTGCCCAGGATGGCTCAGTACTTTTTCTTTTATCTCACGCGGATGAACCACGCCAAAACGACTGGCGAGTCTTGGAGTTTTATCCGTACTTAATTTTAATCGCAGAATACATTCTTCTTTAGTCACTTTCACGGAGTACTTTAATTCACTTTAAGTTTTAGCTAGGAAGATATGTGAAACTGATTTTCATGTGTGAGAATGCAGTAACGTTGATGACTGGCCGAGAGGAAGAATTGGAAATGTGCGAAGATATTTCGCATTCTTACAGTCTTCGTTATAAAAAAAGAAAGACCATGTGTGTAATATAGTCAAGAGGTCTCTAGGGTCATTGCGTAGCGAGTAACCTTTTTTCTTTGTGTACAAGTTGTGGTTCGAACGGACGTTATTGCGAGCACTTAGACGTATCGCACATTTGAAATATTCGTAGTATCGAATGAAGATTCATGATCCACATTTGTAATAGAACTACAAGAACAATGCATGAATTTACGTGTTCAAAGTAAACCTGAAGTCGTATAACAAATTGTGAAATTTTACAAAAGTCTAAATCCAAGGTAACTTTTACTTTATCTATTAAGTTATTCGCATAATTTAGGGTCTTATCTAGTTTTTAAATTATTTCCTGCCATTCATTAATTCAAAGAAAAATTTTAAAACTCGTATAAATGACAGACAAAGAATTCAATTATATTTATGTATATTATATTTATGTTACTAATTTAGTATACAAAACTGGAAAAATCTTTTATTATTTAAAAAATTTCATTTTAACAAGATGCAATAACGTACTATTCATTTTATATCTTCAAATTTTTTAATATTAGAATAAAGTATAGGAATATTAATGAAAGTTTAGCTATTTTTGGGGACTTGAAAAATAAAACAAATTTATATATTTGTTAATGAAATGCAGTCGTGTAACAAAAATAGGTGTAGTCAAAAGTAAACAATTTAAAGCGTCTATGTGAATCGATTTCGGATCGATCGTACCTTTACACTAATTTACATGGGAACAGAAGATAATAAAAAAAAGTCGAGAAAATGAAATGATATAAAATAATACCTTAGATTTAAAAAAACTGTAGCTTAATTTTAATTGTTATTTAAAAATTTATTTTAAATAATAATCTGTTGTCTCATATTTAGCTTCATCGTCGTCTACTATTTTTTGTAATATAATGACAACATTTTTAATTACATTTCTAATTTACGAAGTATTAGATGATATTTGATTTTAATTTTAATTTTAAGTGATTTTTAAATCGTAGTTTTAAATGTAAGATTTTTTTTACAATGTAGCTCAAATAAACATATTAAAAAAAGTTGTAAATATATTTATTGATCAGCTTGCATGTATACTTTTTATTTCGCTTTAAATGACCGATTCCTTACATAAACGATAGTCAAACAAAATAATAACATCACTTTTTCTTCGCTTTTAATTTCGCATTATAATTTTTGTTGAACAACGTAATTACAATTATATATTTACAGAATTCTGATTTGATATGAATTTATTAGTCACAGGGTAGACAATATGATTAAAAATTCTTATTGTGTAACGGTATTAATTCTCTGATGCAATTAAAAAAATTTCATAATATGTTACTTTAAAAGTTTGATTAAACAAAACGTCAATTATTTTTAAATATTTGTATAGATGACTTACAATAATTCGCTGTTCGCGTTCAAATCGTAAAATAATAGCTACCTAACACACTCCATACTTTCACTCGGTTTAGTTTAAAAAATAAAATTTCTTCCTTAAAAATCTTAGTGTTTCGAAATCTTATGCTACCAACAATGCAGTCAGTGCATCGAAAAATTTAGGTCTATCTTCAGTTTTCAGTCTTGCAACTGGAAAGAAAAAGATAAGGAGATATTTAAAGAAATAGTATAAATTATTTTTAAACAAATTAATGAAATGTACGTTACTTGTAGTATCAAAGTAGTCAGTCTCCAGGACTGAATTAGTATTTCTAGCTGCTTGTACGAAGGCACGACCAAATAAGCTAGAAATTAAAATACAAATAGCACGTTCTCTTAAAATACTGTATTTTTAAAAAATCTAAAAAGAAATTACCTCTTGGGTTGTTCTTCAGACGTCGGCGGTATACCTATGATGAGACTCATTCCATCTTCTTCGCTGTGCAAAGCAGAAGCGACCATAGGCCAGGTGGGCGCGCGCTTGTTTCTGGAAGTCTCGACGTACGCTCTTAACGTAAATTGCGCTAACATGAGCAGTGCGTGAGGATGGGAGAACAAATGACAGTTCAAAATGCTTTCTGTTACAACGATGTAGAGAAATGCGCCAGTGTGTATTACTTGCTTCGTTTCTAAAAGGCTTTGAGCAGTTTTGTAAATGTGTACAAGCATATTCTTTGCTCGCTCTATACCCTTATCAAGAATTTCTTTTTTTGTTCGGAGCAGACAGTCCGATGCTTCTAAAAAGCATAATTGTGGTGGTCTATCTCGAGACTGCAATATAAAATGATGTTTTAAAGTTAACATACTCTACCGTTTAATATTATAATAAAAATAGGATATGTACCGTCGATTCTAACACGGCTAACATTGCATAAACTATATCAGAAGCACAGTATCTAAATCGATATCCATATTGCATTGTAAAACTAGCACTAAGAATGCTACCTATTCTGTACTTTTCAGCTAGTTTTTCTACCATTTGCTTAAATTCTTGTCTGAGGTTGAGGTCCATTGATGAAAATTGTTGCCTAGATTGAGCAAGTGGAAGACCCATTTCCGCTAAAAGTTCTCTCAGTCTTTGTTCTCCTTTAATGGACCAAAGACGTAATGCTACAGCAGTTGGTAAAGAATGTCTCAAACTACTTTCAACTGTCCAGTGACGGTATAGAGCTAACTGAAGGCTGTTGAATATTTAGAAAGACAAATTAGTATTCTACAAGTTTACAGAAATCAAAAATTTTGGGATGACATAAGAAATAGTCTTACTCTTTATCAAATGTAATTTTAACTGCACTTAATTGTTGTTTATCAACATTTGCTCCACTTGAACGTGTCAATCTTGAAACATGTCCTTGCAATTTATCGTTTTCAAAAAAGTTGGACTCAACTTTACCTAAAATACTCTGTTCAGTGGCTCCTATTATAGCCCACCACACCATATCTAGATTATCTCTTGATATTTGCCATGTCATTTCATAAGCCACTACAGCACTCTAGAGGTAATAAATAAAAATTAATTGAAAATTTAAAAATAAATATTTAAGAACTTTAGAAATTATACTATTTTTAGAAATTTCATATTAATATATCCATACCGGTCTGCCGTAGAAACTGTACTGTTCATAGTTAAATACAATAGTATCTCTTTTTTCTTCCCATTCTCGTCTTTGCCTTTTCTTTAATATCTTTGTTTCGTGCAATCTTATTCGTTTGGCTTGGTTTGACTCATTTTCATCATCCGAAGCATTTCCTTTTTCCTCTTCTTCATCCGACTAAATAAACACCAATATTTTACATTAATAATTTTCATTTACATATTAATAAAATAAATTTTATAGCTTACAGAATCATCACGGAAAACTTCATTATACTCCGGTATTTCTTCTTCAGATGGATCTCCAAGAATTTGTATTTCTTTTTCGTTATATACATTGTTCAAATCATATGGTCTATGACTGTCAAGAATAAAGAATGTAACAGTCTCATTCGGTTGAAGCAACTCTACAAGATCTATTGTTCCACCGCAATTGACCAAGATAACATATTCTATCTGAAATTATGGAGAAATTATAAAAAGTTTGTACTTAAATCCCAGAATAATGAAGAAAAATGACACTGAAATTAGCAGAAGATTCGATAGCAGCCGATTCGATTTTCATGATGAAATCATCACGTTCCCCAC
>JAWWEN010000009.1:8584353-8600073 GCA_035582955.1 Sycophila texana
CATTTAATAATGCTCAAAGAAAGAATAATTTTTGCTATTGTAACATCATTGTAAACCCTAACTAAAATAATTTAGAACTTTTCAATTTCGAACTACACAATTTAAAAAGAAAAAAGAAGAAAAAACAGTAGTACGTTCGATATTTATTCTAATTTATTATAATTTTTTGTTCAGAAAAAATAAACATCTATAATGTAAAAGTTAGATGTCCTGTTATCGCAGTAAAATCGAGAACAGGCATTTATTTTTTAACAAAACTAGCAGATCCAACGTCCACTTTTTTTATATCGTATATGATGATATGCCCGTGCGCACTTCACAACATCCTGCCATCCTTTTTTAAAGAGAGGATTATTTCAACATGATATCATTAATCCTTTCATTGATTTATTTAAAATCACATTAAATTTTTAAAATTTTTTGGAACATAACACCTTTACTATCATTTTTTTTTTTTTTTAAAGGGGATTATGCAAAGTACTATTCGAAATAAATGTATATTCTCTATCAATTATATTAAAAGAAAGCCTTACTACCTACTATAATATTATCTACTGAAGCTCATCTAATCTTCAATAGAAATATTGCCTCAGCAGCCTTGATAGAAACACCTCTGTAAACACTGTTTAGAAATAATTAAAGATCAATCATAAAAAGTTTATCGTATCAATCGTCAATCTCAGCTCGCCTATTGTAATAAAACCCACTATGCGAATGGAGGATAAAAAAGAGTCACACCACCCCAGCAGCCAACAATAAATTTCACTTCCAGCATTTCAAAAGCAAGAGCCGTAGCTATCGATGGCTCGTCTCCGGCAAAAACTGGAAATGAAAACGGCGAGACGTCGCCGGTATATATTTTTACCTGCCGCCGGTCCGAGCGCGTTCCCCCTACTGCTCGCCCCTTTAAAGACGCTCCGTCTTACATATATACACCAGCCGTGCGAAAAAACGATCCGAAGGCAAGTTCAAGGCGCGCGCGCCGCTTTTTCCCGCGGCTTTTCTCCCCTCCGTCCGCCCGAGGCGCGGCGAGATCCCTCGATTCCCGGCGATAAATCGCCTCGCGGCCGCTTCGTTACGCGCGCGTTTTTCCGATAATAGACGCCTCGGCTGCGCTATAAGGCGAACGTCCCATTACGTCGGGGTCCCCTCGATCGCATTCTACATCGGGAAATTCTAGGACGAGCGGGGATAGGTGTCCGCGGCTTCTAATGAGATTCTCGCGCGATCGTGTCTTCTCCCTCGTTCCGTCTGCACCGTGGGCCCTTTGGGGGAGCGACGCGCGCGCCTGAACCGAGTCCTACTCTATGTATGTGCACATGTGCGCTTTTTCTCGCGCGGGACGAGCGCACCGATGCGCGCGCTACACGAGTCAGCTCGCCCATTTATAATGGCGCTGGAAAAAAGCTCGCGGATTCGTGGGATATTTTTGTCGCGGCTCTTCGAGGGGGGAGTGCAGGGCATAAATTATTCATAGTTTCGCGATAAAAGTTAATGAAGGGTACACGCGAAGAAATGGTACTGATTTAGTGCGGATTGAGTTGGAGAAACATTTTTGCGCCGAGCGCTTGATGTTGCCCGATGATGAAACCTAGAAAAATTCAACGTATGCAAGTTACGCTGATAGTGCAACGCGAGTGCAGGTGTTTGAACAAGATAAAAATGTATGATTTTTAATGCTTTTTGAGAATCAAAATAAATAATATGATTTATTGAACGATTATTTAATTATTATTAAATTTCAGTTCAAGACATATTTTATTTTATACGACTATCCATTACGTCTTCTAATTACTTTGTAAAAGGACAGTTTGCCTATAAAACCTTTTAATAAATAAATGATGTTGCGTGTGAAATCAGTTTTTATAAGTCATTTTATGTAATTTATTGTAATAGAGAATAATCTAATTTTTGTACAAGTATTTAAATTATGATTTTAATTAAATATATTTGACTTTCTTATACATATAGAAAGGTTTTTATTAGTTCTATCAGAGCCGTAATTTATCTCAACCATATGTAAGAATCGTTATTATACTGATTAAATTTAAATAAAATAATTAAGAAGAAATAAATTAATTACACATTGATTTAAAGTGATTGCTAACTAATTTATTTAAAAGAGGTGTATATAGATCGAGAAACCCCGTCGAGAGCAATACAATCGATCTACCAAAACGGAAAGGCTGACCTACATAATAAAAGATCTCTCGTCCTTTTTCTAGTACAAGGACTTTCCTCTCCCGGTCGCGCATAATTAATGAGCTCGCAATTGTAGATTTAGAATTTTCCTCAGTCGCAAAGTAGCGGCACCGACCCATTAACTCGCCGTATGAATATTCATCCGGCGAAAATTATACTTTCAAAGCAATCGGTATTTGTTTCGCTCTCGTGGGAATTCGCTCGTTACTCCGGCCTAATGCGATGCCCATTTTCCGCTTCCCTCCCCCCTCCCCCTTTCCATCCTCTTTCTTCAAAAGGGTAAAGAGAACCTTTGCTCCCTCGGCGCGGTTATAAAGTTTCGCCGGCGCTTTTATATACACCCGCGGCTGCTCGGAATAAGAAACGCGCGTATAAACGTGTATATAGAGGAACTCGGCGCGGCGACGGGAAAAAGGCGTGCTCGTGAATCATCTCGCTCTCTCGCGCCGCGAAGGCGAATAGGAGCGGAATCGGCCGCTCGCTATACGGCCCGGAGAGAGGAATCCCGGCGCCTTTTTTTCCCTTATCGAGCGCGCGCCGCGCGTTTTATCGACAATAAAATCACCTCGATTTCCATCGCGAAACACGCGAGAGCGAGGCTAGGCTCTCCTTACGACGAGAGCGAGGCTCGCTCGAGGGAGCGAGGCGAAAAAACTGGAATGACGGGGAAACGGCTCTAGCGTAATAAGACGTGCGTGCGCCACTAAAATTAGCCCCCGAGGAGGAGGCGGACGAGCTCGCTTCCCTTTATATTTTTTATTTCTCTTCTTCTACCTTCTTTCGTTCTTTCTTTCCTTCATTTTTTTTTTTTACGCCGGACCGATTCGCTCGCGGTGATCCGAGGGTATACGCCCTGCGCATGGCGCGAGCGCGTCTATTGCGGGTGGGCGGATTAATCTCACTCGCGTGACAAATTCGTCATCGCAGGAATTCGCCCGCACGGACAGCTGAGCCCGAGGCGAGTGTGTATACAATGGGCGGAGCCGCCGACGTGTTTGAGGACGAGTTGAGAAAATGTTTCTGTGCTTTAATTGTCAGGTAAATAAGGAGCGAGCGTGCGCTACCTTCGACTTTGACGTATGTGATTTTTCTTCTTTTTTTTTTCAAGGCTGCACCGTCGAGATTACAATGTTGAAGTAAATATAGGTTCGCCGAGAAAGTGGCTTAAAAGCCTGTTTTTCCACTAAATAAAAAATATCTTTATCTACTTAATTACTCGTTCCGATGTACATGTTTTTTTTTTTGTCGTTTATCGATCGATCGCTTTTATTCAACAATTGTTAATTATTTTATAATCCACGTTACCCCACGACTTTTTGCGTCACGCGTTTCAGTTGCGAAAGAAAAGCTTCGCTGTCTCTTCGAAAAAGGAGCTTCGATCCATCGAAAAATCTCAGCGGAATATCAACGAAAGGTGTCAAAACACGATCGGCGTCCGAATCGGGCGCTGATAATGGCCGGCGGACGCTCGAGAGAAGGACAAATCCTGAGCGCGCCGCCGCACGCGGGCCAATCAGTGTCGCGCCGATAAGGATCGCGCGTGACGTCCGATCCTCCTTCGGTCGCGGCTTTCACTTTCCGTCGCGCCCGCGCGCCACCGGAAGAGCACGTTTTCAGCGAGCAAAAATCAACCGCTATTGCGTGTTTTCGATGAATATAAACGCGCGACTAGAGCAGAGTTTTTTTTTTATGTTCGAAGGGAACCTTGGATACTGCTAGGGGCGTGTCCGGTCGAATGGCTGTTCCAGGCTTGTAGCAGTTTTTGTAACTGTAAATCGTCGGCATAACGAGCGAAAATAGCCAGTGTCCCGATCGGTGCTCGCAGTTTTGTTGTCAAGGCGAAAAAAGGCACCCGATGGTGGCACACCGGTCGTTGCTCCGATTGTTGCTTTTTTCTCTCTTTCTTTCTTTCTCTGCGTTTTGAAAGTTCACGTGCGTGTCAATGTCTTGTAATTGAGGTTCTTATCGGTCCGTTTTTGGAGATTAATCTTGAATTCTTAATAAGACGTTAACACGGTCGTCGGTTCATTTGCATTTTAATTATTACTAATGAATTTATTAGTTTATTCGATCTATGCTGTTTTTCTTTTTTTTTTAAGTAGATTCAAATCCTTAATTTATGATTGATTAAGTCGATGAAGTAAAGTTATTTGCAGATGATCGATCTTGTAATTAATCTAATCGACGATATCTTAAAATAAATTCGTTTGATATACATAAATATATTTTACGCCGTAGTGATTGATATTTTTAATTAACATTGCACGCAATTCTAGCACGAAAAAAAGTTTATCATTATGCAAGACCGTAGATTTTCACCATTAAATTTAAAATGTAAACACAGGTATCAGATACCGCAAAAGATCCCAAAGTACGATGTGCGTGAAAATAGCGAATTTCTGCATATTAAGTAAGTGGATACAGGGCGCGCTACAGTCAGACGACCCACATAACCCGGCGCATAATAAACAAAAGTATTTAAATCATTATTTAAAAAAAAAAAAAAAATTGCGTTTTCCCACTTTCCCACGAGATAAGCCCGATTTTATATTTACTACCGTACGCGTAGGTATAATTAAACTGTTAAGCAGCCAGTCATACACCTGACGGAACGCACTTTGCCAAAGCCAGAAATTAAATTAAAGGGGCGCAACGTCGATCAGGCTTTAAAGCTACCGGTCCTTAAAAACCTTTAAAAACCACCCAAGATTATACGATCGACGCTTTTAACGTGCTTTTCCCTCCTTTTTCTGTTTCAGGTAAGACCGTCGCCGGACGCACCGCACAGATCCGCCTTTAAGTATCCCCCACGGAGTGAGTAAAAGGCCACCTTTTAAAATTTACACGCGCGCGTTATATCACGGCCGCGCGCGGGGCCATCAAACAAATCACTCGAGGAGCGCGCGCACAAGCATCCGCATTTTTCCCACCGAATGCGGGCACGCGGCTCATTTTCCCCGCAGCCGTAGGTGAAAACCGCGCGCATAATAAACTTCGCGTGGAGGGGGCGTGAAAAGAAAAGGAACGAAAAAAAAGGAAAGAGTCGCGCGCCTCTAAATCTCCGACGTCCGGCCGCGACGATTTCGTCAGAGCGCGCGTACGCTTATACGAGCGGGTAAGCGCCTTCGCACCTCGAGTTTGTGCAACAGACGACCGGCCGATAAACGAAAAGACCGCAGGGATTGCGAGAGCGACGAAGCTCCGAGCGGCTCGCCGCGTGGAGAGTTGTACATATAATGTATACAATGAGAGAGGAGTGTGTATATTTATTTTAGGCGCGCGTTCGCTGGGAAATTAGTCAGTTTTCAGCGGGGATCGATTGGAAACGCGTTTCTTTTTATCGGCTTAATAATAAGACTTCGCATTAAGTGCGCGAGTCTGCGAGTGAATGGATGATTACATCGCTAATGTGTCACTAGTAACGACGATTTGCGAAATTTAATTTCTTTTGGATGCACTTAATGCTACGAAATTTATATAAGGTTGTTGGCCAATTATTGTGGTCGCGTACTGTGGAATGAAAAAACAAAATTCTTTTTTTTTTTATAAACGTGCAGTGCTTAAATTGTAGGACTTATAATAACAGTCAATTAGGATTATTAATTTACTCGCATTGTTACACGTTTCTGATTTTTTTCTCGATACTTTCTATTGTTGCGTTTCAAATAGCATAGCTTTATGTAAATATAAGAAAATCGCATGCTGTTTTGCAAGAGATTAGTAAATGACTAGATATTTTATTTTTTTTTAAAGACAAAATAACTAATAAAGGAAGAAAAAATATTAATTTACAAAATTAAATACGCATTCATTAGGATAAAATGAAAGTATATTTAGAATCCCTTTTCAAGGAAAACACGCTTGACTTCGCGTGCGAATCTCTACAACATGGTGCTTGTACTTTCCTCTAAGTGGAATCTACGTGCGCCTCTCAACTAAAATTTCTCAATTAGATATCTCATTACCTCGCCTCGCCGCCCGATAAAAATGAAAATCGCGAGCGCCGCGGGTGCACCTATCCGACCTGCTCGGCATCTCAATCGCGTCCCACCGGCTCTACTCCGAACCTTTCGCAACAATTATTTATACAAAGTCCCTCGGCATCCACCGAGGAGAGAGATAAAAAAAAAAAAAAAAAATCCGCCGCTCGAGCATCGCCACTCACGATCGTCCGGCACCCGACCCCCCCGTGGAATTGGGACGCACTCGTCAGGGGAAAACTCGGAGATCCGTTGGCACGATACTGCCGAGTGATGTAATACACAGCGCCGGGTCGGCTGCTGCGGAGCGCGCGCCGCGAGCGAGGTTTATCGGGCCGCACGTAAACGTCGATTGTTGACAGACGAATGGACACGGGGCATTCTTAATCGCGATCGTTTATCGCGGACCAGACATCGCGCCCTGTCAAATCCCCCTCCACTAACCGGCGGCTCTCGCCGTGGACTTTGTGCCCACGAGCGCTGCTGCCCCCCTTCCCCCTCACGTGGGTAATTAATTGGCCGATTAATTGGGCGGCGATTAATTAATGAAATGAATTAATCTGCAGGGGCACCGTGGAACGAAGGAAGGCGACTTCACGGCGATGTGTTTCAGTGTGTCTGCGTGTGTGCATTTAGCCTTGGAGGCGGAGATGTTGCTGAGACTCATGGGAAAGTGAAATTGACTCGTGGGGAAATTTAAGGATGTTTCGACCTGCTGTCCCGAGCGCCGTGCAGGCCGAGGATTTATCGGCTACATCCGCGTTGCCCGGCGGAAAGAGTCGCTACAAATTCCGCTAATTGACAAGACCCCGACGTCGAATTCGAGCGGCGATTGGTAAAAGCGTCGTGTAAGCAAATATTAGATTTGTTCGCGTTTCCTGCGCGAGACAAATGCACCGCATTCATCTATCGAGATCTAACGTCGCGCTCTCCTATATCTATGATATTTACGGCACTGTACATTCAATTTTTTTTTTAATTTTTTCTTTAAGTTGCTTATAATTTCCGGATTCAGTGTGCACCACAAAAACAGTAGCATAAAACAATGTACTAAATAAGATAAAAATATTACATGACGTAAGTAATAAGTCTCGGTGGCAAAAATATGTACGAAGGTCCGCGAAAATTTCTCTCCATCTGCGCACGATATACGAATGGTATTGGAAAATAGAAAGTTCATAACTAATTCATGTACTTCAAGTGGGTAATGCCGAGCCGCGATCTCTTCCCGCGCAATAAAAAATAAAAAAAAAAAGTTCCGGAAAATCGAGGGAAAGCGAATCTCGAAAGGGCAATGCATCGTTCCTATTAGCGATTGCGAGAGGCGCATTGCGTGCGCGCGCAATCCGATCCCGATGAAATTTCATTAAGGCAGGCGAAAGATCGCGGCCGCTTCGTTATAGGAAACTCCGCCTTTCCAGCGGCGGCGTGCCCTTTGTGCGGAGGAGATGCAACTCGCGAGATTCGCCCACTTTTCTTTCTTCGCCTCTCGTTCCTTTTACGCCGGGCGATACGGCCATTACGCACGCATGACTTAATGCTGCAGGGAGGCTCTTTGCGAGAGGCCCGTGCACGCGCTGATGGTCCTTTTTATGGAGATGATTGCTAATTACTGTAATTTTTTCATTTTCGGCGGAGGTGGAAAAAAAAATCTCGGTAATTGCCTACTTTTAGCGCGAGCCTTTTGACGCACGAGCGGCCCGCCCTGCACAATTGCGGCGAGTTAATTAAATTTTCGCTCAAATTACTTTTTGAGAGTTTACGCGTGAAATGTGTAATTTACGCTCGCGGAGAGAATTTTTTGGTAAACGCTTACACATGGTTGCGGTCGGTAATCTTGAAATCGAGTGATCAAGTGATTTAATAAAAATTACCTTTAAAAAAAGCCGCAATTTGTGTGATGTTTATGGCAATTTTCGCCAAGTTGCGAGTAATTCTTAATAAACTGATGTCTCGATCCAAAGATTACCGAGGAGTAGAAATTTTCGCAATAAAATTATAGAGCACGGCACACTTTTCATACAGCTTTAATTTACTGTATATTAATAACTTCATGACGTGCAAAAAATTACTTTAGCTTGTGCTATTAAAAACTATTATATTTATAAAAAAAATTTAATTCAATTTTATCAATTTAGCTCAAGAACAAAGGTAATTTATTGTAGCTTTGCTCGCTTTTGACTAAAAAAATACTTTTCCTTTTTTATACCTATAAAAGAGAATAATGCGAAGTTTTAAAAAAATCGCATAAATTATCCATGTCAAATTCAATTTTCACGTCATTCTTTTTATTTCTAAGAAAAACTATACGCTTAATTACTCCGTAACGCCGTGCCATTAATAACGAAGCAGCATTAATAAACCTCGCTCGAATTAAAAAGCCATCATTTTATCTGCCGTGAAGTTACGTGTGACTTAATCGCACGAAAACTCGAACCGACCGCTTTATCGTTTCGCATGCTTAATTGCCCGGCCCCGATGGTCCCGCATGAAATACGCTCAATCCAAATACGTCATCAATTTGCGCCCGCAGATTTTCCTCCTGCGTCGGCGACTCGCCACCGCCGACTCCAAACAGGGCAAACCCGAGCGAACCTACACGTATAGAAATATGTATACATATTCACATACTCGCCGTTTTTACGTAATCCAAGGAAAAGGGACGAAGCCGCGATTACCTCACATACGCGTCGGTCGCTCGCGAACTTTTTCGCGTAATACCTTGGCGTCCCTGACGCGAGCCGAACTGGTCTCTCGGTTCGACGCGCGCCGGGGACGCCGCGATTTTAATCCGATCTCGCCTTATCGCCGGGAAGGACGATTTTTGCCAGCCGCTTTCCGGTTTGGCCGAACGGGAAATTCGCTCGGCCAGCTGATAGCTCGCGTGCATGCCTCGGCCCGACAGCTCGACGGGCCGTTTCATGAGCGCGTTTAGATCCTCTCGCGATAATTGATATTCACGGCTGACGGTTATTGCTCGTTTTGCAAATGGCCCGCGGAGAAAATGTATTTTTCGACGTCCGCTTCGATTATGCGAGCCGAGACATTTAAGAGGATTTCAGTCGCTTTAAATATCGAGATTAAATGAGCCGCGTAGCTAATTGATTCGTTTTATTATTTTTGAACGCCGCGGCGCGGGCGACTTCCCGCGATTGTTCTTATCCTCGCGCCGCCGACACAATTACGTAAATCCGTCGGGCTATGAAAATACGTCAATACTTTCGGAGAAATTCGCTTAAAAAGCGCCGGCTCTTAAAAAGCAAGGAATCGTCTTTTGTGAAACGACCTGACGCAAGAGAACTGCATAAGCAAATTAATCTCGTTGCCACTTCGCGCCAAAGCCTCCGAGAAAAAAAAGGCGTTGCGTCGCGTCGAATTTAAATTTAAATAAGCTCGAAGTTAACCGCCCGGCGAGGAGAGTTAAAAGAAAAAAAAAAGGTTCCCCGAGCACTGGCGAAATCCGCCGAGCGAATTTCCCCGCGACAATGGCGAAACTCGTTAGCCGCGCGCCGCCAAAAATAGCCGCTTCTTTTGTCCACCGAATCTTTCACGCCTACGCTCCCCCATTGTCCTCCTCGATCGACCCCTTCCTCGAGTCTTCTCGCGAGATAAAGAGGCGCGCGCGGAGCGAAGAAACGAGCATCGCGATGCGGCATGATAATTGGCAAAAAAGAATCGCGGCGGCGCGTGCGCGCGGGGTGCGCGCCTTTTCAGGGACATCGCGGAGCTCGACCGACCCTGACTCTCAAAATGATGTAGGTGCGTATACCGCGTCGCGTTGCGCGCGACAGGTTTGCAGCTTTTCTCAGCGACGACGAGACGAGCGGGGAGAGCGGGAAGGGGGGCAGGTGCGGCCGCGCCGGTTTTTCATTCGATTTTATCGGACCGCGACGACGCGAGGGATGAGACCACTCCGACGGGACCTCTTCCCTCCCCCCCCCCCCTTGCATTGACGTGCGTCTATAATTACGCGGGAATTACTCCTGGCCGGAGCCGGGTACACTCGGCGGAGTGGCTATAGCGCTGCAATTAAAGCTCGGCGGACCCCGGGGTTCCTCCTCGCTGCCGTGGAGCGCGCGATGCGCCTGCGAGTACGTTGACCGCGAAGACGCGCGCGCCACGGTTGCTGCGCGCTCCTATCGCGCCGCGTGCACGACCGACTATTTTTTTATTTTTTTTATTTATTTTTTTTTTTTTGTTTACCAGCGGAGAGGAGCTTCTTCGCGCGCTTTCCGCCGTTTTATTTAATTAGCCGGCGGTCAACTTTGCTCCTCTTCTTCGCTTGAATTTCTACGATTTTTCTAGATCCGTTTTTGGTTTTAATTGGCGTATACGTTCGTTTAGATGTTCGTTTGATTGCATTAGTTTCTGTCTATCCTGCTTATGGTAATTTAGGTATTGTAATAATTAGCACGGTGGTTTAGGAGAAATTTATGGGTGTATGCAAAAAGTAACGAGAACTGCTTGGAGTTCATTAAAAATTCAAGATAAACAGTTGAAACTGATTAGTATTCAACGGATTCCGTAATCTAAGCTCTTGCAATTAGCGAATCTTGATCCGCGCCGGAATCAATTTTTCAGCCAGCTAAGCGACCTCGTATTTACAAATTATATACAGTCGCCTGGGATCTTCATCTACCTCCGGGATATAAAAATAAAAATATATAAATACTCATATACTCATAGTCCCTATATATACCGTTTCGCGTATTGCACGCTCGTGGGTATAGCCCGTAATAAATTGTTTCTCGCTTCTTTACCGTTCTTATGGAGCCTTTAAATCCTCTTTGCGTATCCGTACAGGATAATAGTCCCGGGCGGACGTTTGCGCGAGCGCGGAATCCTCGCGTCGCCCGCGGGGGTACGTTCCGGATTTTCTCCCAGGCCGCGCGGCTAAAAGTATAATACGTTATTAGCGATAAAGCCGCGACGGGAAGACGAATGGCAGGCTTATAGGCATTTCTGAATGTTACGAGTTTTTCGACCTCGATACTGCAATGCGATATCCGCGTTAATTGCCCACCGTACGTTATCTACTTTAACTTAACTGTACACCGGATGACTATTCGAATAAGCCGATTAATCAAAATTCCTGCACGCGCGGTCGGGACGTTTTATGCCTTATAAAAATTTCAGTTAAATTGTAAACATATACGTGTCTTTTTATCGGGCTCAAATGTGCCGCGCGTTTCCCTGAATTTCGAAAGGTCGCGGTGTCGGTTGCAAAAATGAAGCCACCGCGTGTAACGCGAAACATTCGAAAATCTGACCGCGATGGGTTCCGGGTTCCCAGTCCAGTCGACCATCGCTCGATCCCCGAATTCAACTCATAACACTTGAAACTGGTTTCGCGTCGCTCATTAGGAGGGTCCGACTACCTATACCTACCGGATCGCCGGAGCCATCCTCGTGGCATGCAGGTCTCATTCTTTTGCGCCAGACGCGATAAAGATTCGATGGCTCTATAATCAACTTAGCGGCTTGTTTATAGGCGCCGCGTTCCCATGACCGGCGAAACGCCTCTATACTGCGCCGGGGATACCGAGATAGGCAATTTTTTGCCGCCGGTCACCGAGGCCTGTGTTTTATTTGTAATGGGGTGTAATGCGTATCCCGCGAGGGGAATTCGCTCCCTTGTACCTCGATTTTCCGTAATGACGAAACGTCGGGTGGAAAATGCGCGGCTTCGCGATGCTTCGTTTTTTTACGATCCGCCGCGGTCAGATATGCCTCCGTGTAATACGCTCGAAAGGTACTGCTGCTTTTTTTTTTTTTTGTAAATCGCAGGCAAAAAGGCAGGCTCGTTTCCTGGCTATTATGGACGTATTTCCTATAATGCCTGCGAAATGACTTTTACAACGCTTTGGAATTACCAATTTACGGAGATCAGTATGGCGTTATTGATAAGTTTACTTTATGCATTAGTGCAGATAAGATTCATCTTTTTGCACTGTTTTGCTTTTAATAAAGTGTCTTTTTTTTTTCATCTTTGATGAACCGTATATTAAATAGCATTTTTGTGGACAAGATCCAATTTCCAGTTTTTCTTGCTACACGCATTCAGTTTATGATTAAATGCGTACATCCTCGGAATCACATTCTACTTTTCATTTCTTTTTCGCGATTAAGCAGTTTGCAAAAAGTCCGTGATATTCCAGTGTAAAAGATTGTATAAATTTACTTTCAAACAAATAAAAATAAACGACAATAATTCAGAAATATAAGAAATAAATAATCTGTCCATATTAATCAAGAATTTCTCAAGTTAATCTAAACCATTTTTTAATGCGGTCACGCAAAATGCACATTCAAAATGATAAACTCTTAGAGGCATCACCTGCACCATTCGATCGATCATCCAAGACATTCGCACACTTGAAAATCCTGTAGCTGCCTCGCTCGAGGTCGCCGCTCGACGCAGCCTCCCCTCATCCCCCCCAGAAGCAAAATATAACTCGATCGCGCAATATCTATATTACTCCACTGAGTAAAGTCGCGTTTGAAAAACGAGTTTTCGCAGCGGCGGCGGCGGCGGCGGCGGCACGAGTGGCGTGTACCCGCGCACGTGCATAAGGGAATTGCCTTAATGACCGGCCTTCTTACGCGTGTGTACCCGAGCGACAAGTCGCGTTGCGGCACGCCGAAGCCGTCCTCTCCGCCGGCGCGCTTTTACTCGAAACAACGGGTATTAATGTAATAAAAGCGCAGCCGAGGGGAGAAGGTGCCCCGTGCGCCTTATTAATCGGGGATTTCGTCGCCGCCGCTTAAGCAACGATTGTTCCAATGCTCGCGCGATGCCGTTTAATTGACGATATTTTATAATTAGTTTCATTACTCCGCGCCGGCGTCGATGTGACCCGCGCAATTAAACGCACACGGCGCCCCCACTACACGCGGCCGAATGCAATTTTCGCGGCGCGTCGGGAGAGCGGCAGTCTGATGTTGCTTCGGGGAGGGACTTTTTTTTTTAATTGAAATTAAGTAAGAGCGCGGCGTAGTTTTCTGAAGGTGCTTCGTCGGCCCATTCAAATGGGAATATTATTTTACACGCTCCAGAGTGCGTTGCGTCACGCCTGATGATACCTACGAACTCCGTCTAGTGCACTCCGCTCGCCGCGGCTATTGCGAAAATTCAAATTTAGAAGGAGCGATATCTGCTCGTTCAGCCTTTTTTTTCAAAAAAAAAAATTAATTCCATTAGAGGATAGTTTGAGGCAAACGCGGGGATTGCCACACGATGGAGTAAATATACGTATACGTATATTCGCGCGGCATAAGCATCGAGACGACCGTTACGTCCGTGACGAGCTCCGGCAAAAAAAGCCCCTAATTAACGAGCGCAAATAGTCGAAAACGCGGGGTACCTCTGGCAAAAACGCCGCATCAAAAGCAAACATCGCGCGCGGCTAATGGCTAATGACGTCAATTAAGCACACCCGCCGCTGCTCCCTCGCTGATTAAAAAAAAAAAAAAAAATCGTGGGGGGAACGGGATATCTCGCAACGACTCAATCGCAAAAAAAAAAAAAAACGGCGAAGGAAACAACGAGAGAAGCTAGAGCTAAAGCGCCCCCGGTACTTAGGATCCGAGCGACCGGCATTTTCTGCGCACGCACGGCCTTGGCCGCTCGGCTACGCCTCCTTGCTTTTATTTATCCCCCGTCGACGACAGGAAGTCATTACCGTATGCAGATTCGCCTAGTCCGGGAAAAAAGGCTGGGGCCGGGGCGCGCGGAGGGAATGGTCTAAACGGGCGGCGCGCACGTAGTGATTCAGCGCAATTTGCTCTGGCCCCAATGCGCGGAGCGTATACAGCCGCGTGCCGACGGCGCGTACGCGCCGTGTGACCGGTCGATGAGCTCTCGCCTTCCCGACTACCGGCTCGCCGTTTTCCAGACTTTGAGCCGCGCGAGCGAGTATACAAGCTCCGCGAGCGCGCAGCTCATAATGGGCCCGCGGGACCGACGCATCTCCCCCACTGGAGCGGGACGAAATTGACGTAATTGAGGGAAGATATTTCAGCGGGCCCTGGACACCGCGCGTCGAATTAGCCGCGGCTGTTATCGACGCACGCGAAAGTAACGGGAAGTGCTTTGAATTATCGGCTGGACGTAAATCGTTAAATTAATAGACCAAATGTTGCTGGGGGAATTATTAAAGCGCTCGTATAAAGTGGAGTATGAGTTAAGATCGTGGAGAACCTTTTAGAGGAAGAGTTTTCCCACTCAAATTACCGGTATTAACGCGCTGCACACTTTTATTTTCATATTTTATAGACGTTCGGATCATAGTCTTCAATTTTTTTTTTGTTCAGTGCACTTAAACGCGCGCGACGAAAGCGTCATCGCAACACTCGCTTGAGATTTTCGCGAAACTCTGGAATAAATCGCCTCGACTTCACGGGACAAAGGTAAAACGTCGCGAAGCTTCGAACTGTGTAAACGCGCTCGTTACATAAGGCAAAAAGGAGCCACCATTACTTCTAGAAAACGAAAAAAAAAAAGAAGGATTTTTCAAACAAAGCTTTGAAAAAGGAAAACTTTCCCTTTTCCCAGCGGCGCGGAGTAACGTCGTCTCGCAAACAATTTCTGGCAGTGTAACGAAGTCGACAATTCATAAATCCTTCCTCGCATTGTGCGCCGCGAGGCTCCGCCTCGCACTTTAACCCCTCGCATAAGTAACCACCGCGAAAAAGGAGAGGGAAGGCAGCCGGTCGCTGCGCGATCGCCGCCTTCGATGCGCGCGCTTCTAATGGACCGGTGTGCAGGCCGCGCGTGGGTGCACCGCATGCTCCTTCGCGCGGTAAGTTCCTTTCGCTGTCGAGGAAGGACTGGGAGGCGACTGTTACAAAAGGCCGGGCCCTTTCGGCTGGCGGGGTGAATAAGCGGCGCCGATGCCGCGGCAATACTCGTCCGATATAAATCGCGCGAGGCGCCTTGTGTCGGTGATTAATCGCGCGGGGCGAAGTGACGGCGAGCCGCGGATCAATGCAGGGGCTTTGTGCGTCGCTTTAATGGATTATCGGAGATTCCGCGCCTCGCGCTGGAAAAGAAGCTTTTATGTAATGGATTTTTTAACACTCGTTGTAATGTGCCTGTAATTGAGGTTCTTTCTATTACGCTCTACGCGGTTCTTGATCGATGAGCTGTGAATTCGAGACTTTCAGTTAGTCATCGTGATACTTTTTCATTTTGTAAAGCCTCTACGGTTGATTGTATTTACATAACATCCATTAATTGAATTTTCGACGGTGATTCAATTGTAGCGACGCTTTTTCACTCTCTTATCGCGGTGTCTTACAATATTCATTAATTGAAACGTTTGTTGAAAATTTACAAAATATTTTGAAAATTTCTCTTCGCCTATCGTACTTTTGTTTGAAACTTCTTATTCCTCTGGAACAAAAGGAAGGCGAGAAATATCATTCCTAAATTATCGTCCGTCAATCGAGGCGACAAAAGAAACGTGAAGTATAAACAAGAAACTGCGATTCTTCCATTAATAACTTTTACGCGTTAAAAAGAAATAAAAAAAATATA
>JAWWEN010000009.1:8600173-8670537 GCA_035582955.1 Sycophila texana
CAGCATGAAGGACACGTCAACGTCACCGACGCGCCCTTTAAACAAATTACCATCTCATTAAACAGACTTTTCTCGTCCGCCGCGTCTACAAGAAACACGCAAAAAAATGTGTCCGCGCAAGAAGCCGCGAACGCGAGATTCCGCTGCCTCAGCATCCCTCTCGTGCAAACACACACGCGCGTCCCCTCCTTCTCTCTTTCCTTTTTTATCGGCACTTCGCATCTGGCGCAAAAATAGTTAATAAATCCCGCGGAATCTCGCGTGAGTCAGCGAAAAGCGCGGCGCGCTCATTATCCCCCTCGCACTCGCGGAGCAACAAACTCTCGAACCTGCGCCACTCCGCGGTAATAATAATTGGAAAAGGCCGGGCCCGGCGGGGCTCGTCTTTCCGTGAGCGAGCCGCTCGCGCGCGTCGATTGCGATATCACGCGTGCGCGACTCACGTGCGATATTACCCGTGTATCATCGAGCGAGAGAAAGAAGGAGAAAGAAATAAAAAAAAAAAAAGCCAACCGAGGCATTACTCGGCTATCAGCGCGCGAGGGAAAAGCAATAAAAAAAAAGCATCGGGGCCGTAGGAACCCCCCCCTTCGTCCCTCACTCGGCATTATTCTCCATTCTTGCATCTGATAGATAGTCGATGGGACAATGAGATATGAAAATGCAGCTGGAACGCTACCGCTACGTGGCGAAGATTGAAATCGTGCGCGCCTTCGGTTCTGCGGGGGAATAGGGTTTATACAGAGAGCCGGCCGGAAAAATGAAACATAGACTCGATATTTACAGAGGCGACTCGCGGATTTTCTTTACGCTCCCGATGGCTTGTCCGATCGCGTCGCTCTAAAAACAGAGTCAAGCCTACACTTTTTTCTTCTTCTCCAGTTTCTCCAGTAGCGCACCGAGATTTTACAGAAGTGTATTCATTAAATTCGATGATCGTCTAAGGCAAGGTCGTGTTCCTCCCGGAGAAACTGAAAAGGAACGATGAGCAATGCAAATCGTATTCATTGCGTAGGTACGTTAAAAAAAAAAAATAAAATAAAAAATAAAGAAAGAAAGGAAGAAACAATCAGATTCGATCTTCTACAGTGAGAAGGTGCGTACGGGTATTTACGAGCCGAGAGGGCTCTCATTCTGCGGGCGTCAGACACTTCAGAGTGTACCCAGTGTCCGCGAGAATGAAAGGTGACTTGAACAAGGGAAACGTTTTTATTTCGAGCTCTGAAAAGGAGGCGCTGGCGGCCTGTCCGACAATGAGGACGCGACGATCGAGAGCCTCGCTGCAAATTTAGCACGGGATTCAATACTACAGTTGTAACAGAGCACAAGCATCCTTATAAATGTATCCAGTTTTTCTAGCTCTTGGGTTGTGTCATCTAATCCTCTCCCCTCTTCCCCTCGTCATAATAGTCGGTGCCTATCAATGCCGCACAACATGAGGGAATATATCTCGGATTACAATTTAACATCAATAAAGGCTTATGCCAAGTACTTACGTGAATCTGCAAACATCGCTTAGAAAGCCATAAAGGAATACTCAGGGTTTCTCGTGATTCATGCGCGCCGCTAATGACATTCAGATGAAGCCTGCATTATTAAACTCGTAAAAAAAAACAACTTATTCTCGTGATCGATCGTGCGAGGATTTGCCGGTGATCTTGAATGAACGTGGTAATAAAAGTATTTCAAGCGTTTTAATAAGGAAGCTTTTTTCCGATTGTTTACGCGCGATGCAACTGCTTGATAAATAATAGGGAATCTGTACGTTTTAATTAACTGAGGTAATCGAGGAGAGAGATTTAATTAGAGTTACGCAGGGTTGGGTGAAGAAAAAAATAAATTGAAATAAACGAAGGTTTTCAGATCTCCTCTGGCATATTATCTAACGTTCTCCTCCTCCCGGTCAAAGTACACGTGAGAAGATACCGTGAGGATATTTTCATTACAGTAATCAACGAATCTACATTGAGACATCGATGGTACCTTTAAGCACAATAGTGAAAGTACACCGATAAACAAAATGACTTGCAGTTGAAATATTAATTTTATAATTGTACTATAAAATAGTGGTGTCCATTATGCAGCGTTAGCGTTGACCAATTAATCAGCACTTTTTATTAGTCGAAGGGGATAAATCTGATAAAAATGAACCTGAAAAGTATGCACAAAAATCGGACGGTGTTGCAAGCCAGCGCAGTGCCTTATCAAAATCTATAAGAAATTAAGCAACGACGGAATGAGAAAGGTCTCAAAAACTATTGCGTTCAAGAGTCTAAAAATATATTTCCTATTAAAAAATTGTCTCTTAAATAACGATACTTTGATATTGTAATTAAATAATCTGATTCGATATTGATTAAATTTCCGTTTAAATCCAGTCAAAATTCTAAACGTTTTAAGTCAGTTTAATATTTCGATTAAATTCAACGAACAAGTTCATTTAAATAGATTAATGAAATCATCATTAACATTTAAAATTTCTAAATAAGTACTGATTTCCTAAACTCGAAAAATATATTGTCTTCACGCAAATTAACAATAATTAGATACGTAGGCAACAAATCTAAATATTTTTTTTAACTCATGAAGAATTTATTAAAAATACTCTTCGAAGCGTAAAGTCTGATGTATTAGATAAAAAGCGAGTGAAAAGTAGTAAGTAGCCGTTTCGCCTACAAGGAACAGTCGAAAATCCAATTTCTTATCAGCGATGCGACGGATAACGGAGGGATATTAGAAAAGCGTTGGGAACTTAACGGAGACCCGAAACAAAGCAATTACAAACTTTATCATTTCGAAAGTTCAGCGTTGGCCAATTGCGCGCCTTTATCCTCACTTTACATACAAACCGGATAAACTCCATTTTAATGCAACTGATAAATTATTATTTTCGCTGTACAATATACACCCACTCGATCCGCAACTAAAGTTCCTTTTGTCTTTAAATTCCAAATAATTAATACGAATCGCACGGTGGACTTGCTCAATCTTCGCAGATACGCGCCCAGCTAATCTCCCCGCCTTGTCCGTCTCAATTCCTCGCGGCGATCTTGATTCGCGCCGACCCCGGGCTACCAGTCCTCCCGCATTTAAGAAAATAAACACCGAACTGAAAAAAATCCGACACGCGGCAGCAGATCTAAATCTTGTGGGAAAAATCAGCGTATTTATCATCCAGCCACGTCCAGCCGATCCCGCTCTAAAGGCAGCCTGCATACATATATATATACACAGCCTGCGCGGGCATTAATTCAACTCGCAATTTGTTTCCCCATTAGAAATCTCGGACGACCGGCCGATAGGCGCTCTGCCCACGCGCGAAAAGAGAGGCATCCTCTTCCCGCTCCTCTCCGCTGTAATTTTATTCCGGCAACATTCATCACGCCGAGCGGCGGCGGAGGCACCGAGCCGCGCGCGCGCTCAAGATCCAATCTACGAAATCTCGCGGGCGAGAGATCCCCGCGAAACTTCCGCAATCCCCTGACAAACCGCATTAAATTTCACACGTCCCGCGGCGGGCGATTTTTCGCACGCAGCCGCCCGAGCGATGCTCGCCCGGGATATCGGGTTGACTTCGCCGCGGTGCGAGGCTCTGCCCGTCGGGTCTATAACCCCAGGAGGCGCGGGGGCCCCGGCGCAGATACGAGCGGCCGGCGGAGCGTGAAGGGGAGCCCTACGCGGGGCACATGCCCGTAACGTATGGCCGAGCGGGCGCGAGCCGAGAGGCCTATCATCTTCTTCTCGCGTGCGAGCGCGCGGCCCCCGGCCAGCGATGAATGAAACACCTTGGAGAGACGGCCGAGGCGAGCGCACGCGCGAGGGAGATCGCGCCGATTATTGAACAAAGCGGAGCTTTTTTGCGTCCGATAGCTGGGTGGTGCTGGATTTTTTTTTTGCTCTTTTTTTTTTTTTAGGAGGCGGCTTTTATGTGGGAACACCGCGAGATTGCCGCGAGGCTTTTCATTCTAGTAGCTTTCGGGTTGAGTGTACTACTGTAGTGGTGTGGTCGGTGCGGGGATTTCAGAAATTTGTAATCCTAGCGTTGCTTACTTTCTTGTGGATTTCGCTTGTTACTTTCTCGTTATTTTATGCGCTTATGGTGAATGAGTACATTTAAACGAGTGTGGTTATAAAGGTAAATGAGATAACTGTACAGCTTTTAAATATATTATTATCTTGTTCCTCGTTATTCATTCTTAATTTTTTTTATATTTATAATGAAATAATTTAAGGTATAATGTACCTAAGTTAATTAAACTATTTAAATAAGTAATCTAGAGGAGGTAGTGCATTAATAAAGTGAATATGCATACTAAAATATCTATGCATTTAAATATTTAATTAGGATGTACATAAATAAATTTATAAACACTTGTTACATTTAAATTAGATTTTAATTTATGAAATTATATGACTGCAAGGTAATAAAGTATAGTTATTAAATAATATTTTATAAATAAAAACTACTTTATCTCAAATAATTTTGTTGCTTGTGGTAACGACGTTTACAGCAGTTTTAAAAAAATATTATAAATTCAGTTCTAGTTTTCGACGTAGAGTCTACGAGAAATGGCGAAGGTTAATAAGCGAATACCGTAAAAATCGCCGGCAATCGGCAAGGCTACAGGATGCCTAAGACGACCGGTACCGGTTCGCTAATTGCAATTAAAATCAAAATCAGAAACAGAAACTGCAGAAGCCCAAGTCATTTTATAGCGAAGCCAGCTTACGACGCGCTCACCCTCTTCGAGCACATGGCGCGGAATTGGCCATCCTCGCTCTAGCATAATGCCCCCTAATGGCGAAATTTGCACTTTTAATGTCGCTTCCCGCGGGCCAGCTGGGGAAAACTCGCTCGGCTCTGCTCGCAATTACAGATGGCCATTTCTCGGAGTCCGCTCGCTCGGGATTCCTCGCTCCCGGCCTCCTCTCCGCTCACCTCCGCACCTCTATATACATATATACGCGGAGCACATAGAGTCGGCCCGATGCACAGAAGCGCTCCGCGGCGAAGCGCGCGGTGCATGTGCCTTCCTCGCGGCGAGTATTTCTCCGTTCATTCCCCCCATTCGGCTCACTCCTTTTTCTCGGCGCTTCTCCTCTTTCCGCGCCGAGCGTTTTTCCCCCTTTCCGCGCGCGCGGGGAAGCCGCCTCTAAATCAAGGGGCCGACGTTTCCCCCTGCGCAGCGAGCCTCACCGGCGGCGGCGCACGGGAGCGCCGTACCCCGGCGGAAGCGCGGCGTTCGTCTTCTTCGCGGACCGGCCTGCCCCAGCGGGCAGCCCGATCAATTAGCCGGGCCCGGTGTCGCGGCGACGTCGAGAGCACCGGGGACTCGGCCGAACGGAGCCCCCGCGCGGTCGACGCTCTCTTTCCTCACATGCACTTTTGAGGAAGAGGGCCGCTAATCGCGCGCTTCCTGCTTTTGTTAGCGGCTTGCATGCTAAGCCTCTCGTGACGCTAGGGTGATCGCTTGACGTTTTTTTTTTTTGTCGTTGGATAATTCTAGGTTCTTGTATATATTTTTTTGTTGTCACTTTTTTTTTTTTGTTTCATTTCGAACGATTTAACGTTTTTGTTGCGAGGCTAATTGTTACCTTTTTTTTTGTTGCAGGTTGGTAGCTGGACTTAACGATTTTTTGTATACGGGAGATTTGATGTATGCAGGCGGAGTAAGTTCGAATGGGGAGAATTGATTTTTTTTTTTTTTTTGTTAATGAGAGAAAAAAACATTTGCACGATATGCGTTTCGACATCTGCTGTTGGACTGTGCAGCGTACATTCGACGGAAATTTACAGCTGAGAAAATCCTTCAATTTTCCGGTAATACCTATTATGCAGGTGAAATCAATCCATAAATCTTCGTAAATTTTATGATTTGCGCATGCTCACGCCGTAAGTTTTATAACAAACCTGCGAAATAATAAAACGTACATCGCGCCTTTTCACATACATTACTGTCGCAGAGAACACATTTCCGTGCTGAATTATTGCCGATTTTCGTGCACGAAAATTTAAATTCAACGATCGTGTCGCAAAACCGAAGTTGTACCCTTTTTTTCTCATACACTCTTTCAACCTGCGTCCAAAGCCGCTAAATCATTCCCGCGAGCTCGACTATTAAAAACCAAGCGCGTATATCTAAAAGCAAGCTTTTACACACAGTCGACATTCTGTACAAATAGACATAGTGTACACCAGTAAATCCTCCGAGGAAATCGTAATCAAATCAAAATCAAACCGACATTAATTACCTCGCGCGGGAATAAAAAGCCGATCTCACCGTAGGCGGCATATCATCTTCTCCCGCTATAACAGCACGGAACGATTGCGCAACGGACGACGTTCTATCGCAGAAACTCGAGAGTAAACGAAAAAAAAATCTGCATCCTCGACGTCGCCTCGGCTGTAATTAGTCCTCGCTCAAAATCCCATCACCTCTCTCCCATCCTCGTACACACACACACACACACACACACACACATACACACATACACACACCTACACACATTGACACAGGCGACGTTCACCACGGAAATTCGCCATTAGCACAGCGCCTGGAATCTCTCTTTCTCTCTCTTCGTGTCCCTCGGCTCGGAGAGTCCCGGCGCTTCCGACTCGGAATACCGACAATGCGCGGCGATCCTCCGCGGCGGTTGCGCAACTCCGGTGCGTTCACCCCGGTGCCCGCGAGCTCGGCTCGCGCTCGGCTCACGGTTCCGCGGGGAAGCGAAAATCGGCAGGTGATCGCGTCCCCTTGCTCGCGCTCCCGCTCCCGGTCCAATTTACGAGCCTGCGCGCGCGCTCCCATTGTGCGGGGAATTCCGCGGCAGGTGGACTCCCCGTAAATCTCTCCCTCTCGCTCGCGGAATGACGGGCCGCCGGCTACCGCCGCGCGATCCTAGGCGTGCGTGCACGCTCGCGGCTCAGGGACCGCCGCCGACCTTCGCTCGGCTCTGTGCCGCTGCTCTCTTCCTGGAAGTCCATTAGTTCCGTTTGAAAGTGCCTCGGGGGGATGCGCCGAGCGCCTTTTCTCCGTCCTTCTTTCTCTCTCTCTCTCTTCTCTCGAGGCTTATCTCTCTCCTCTCGCTCCGTCTTGCTTTATGCTTCTCTAGGTAAGCGAGGGGGGGCTCTTATCTGCGCGTGCGCGAGCGGCAATGCTCGGGTGATTTTCATTAGATCCACCTGCTGCACAACGCCCGTCCGGCTGCGCCTCCTCCGGCCGAGCCTATACCGATGGCTGATAAGTTTCCGAGTTGAAGGTGATCGTCTGGTGCTTGACGATCGGCGTCATGCGACTCCACAAAGGAACGATAATGCGACGCTCTCCGTGCAGGAAAGAGGGTATTATATTATATATATACACTTTGGACGTTGGGCGCTGTACATATCTTTTATCTATCGAGCAACGACGATAAATTTAGTCCCAGTTTAAATTTCTCCTTAGTTTATTAAACGCCTGAGTTTACGGCCTGGCTAACAATAAATAAACTTTACTGCTGAGCCCGTGCTCTTCGTTCGGCCGTTACGTAATAGGCGCGCGAACTTGCACAATCCGCGCCGCGTGGAATTTTAGCTAAATTATTTCACGCGCTTCTCCCGACGACGACGGCTTAATTAAATCCGACGTATGGATATAATTCCTCCGCCTTTAAAAGCGCGATAAAATATAAAAGCTCGCGAGGGGCGAGGAAAAAAAGCTGCGCGGCGCTTCTTAATGGGTTACGAGGTTGGCTGACGCAAGGTATATGTACGTTATATGCGCACCTATCCGAAGGTGTCGGGGGAAAATTGCCGCGAACGCGAGATTGATATTACGCGCCGGGCGAAATTAGTCTAGGCCCGACGCGCGCTTGTCACGAAATTCATAAAATTCGCGGGTAATTGAGGCGTGTTGCGTAACCCGAGCAATAATCCCCGGCGATGGGAAGTGTTTGTATATACGTAGAAGGCTGCGCCTCTCGCGATGCTATAGAGTCTGGACTACTCTGATTTCTCCGCGATTACGCGGGTGCACGTATATGCATGCGCAAAATCGTTGCGGCGATCCATCGGCCGTTTGCCTCGCTCGGTTCGCATAAACAAACGGACGCCTACGGGCGAGCAGACGAAATGCGCCTACTGAGACGGTATGTGGGTAAGAGTCTACCGGCGTGCAGGAATGGGAAAGCGTCGCCAAGTTGGCCGTTAGAGACACTTGCGATGCATATACGTTGCTGCGAATTCCTTGGCGAGGCGGTTGCTTCGGTTCTACTTTGAAAAATGGATTTTTAAAAGGATTCTCCAGCGGAGGAGGATTCGACGGAGCGGAGGTGACTGGCGAGTGTCCGGTAATTTGCCGCGCAGCCAAAGACTAATGATTCTTTTGTGCAATTAGGAAAAACCAAAGAGCCAGATTATCTCGGGAGTGGAATAGTATTTTATGGCCTCTAGATTGAATGGTGCGATGAATTGCACAAAAAAAAAAAATTGACGTTTTTTTCATTACTGTTATAATTATTGTCTGTAGATGAAAAACAAAAGTGTTATTTTTTTTCGAGGTATTCTTATAGCGACAGTAAAATAAGAATGCGTGTATAACTTTTAAATTTATAAAAATTATTTCAACGGAGAAAAAGATTTACTAGAAGTTATAATATTTTAATGTATCTATACAAACTCTCGTTATCAAAAAAAAACTGCAATACTATATCTTTTAAAAATTAATTTGTAATTTACGAAATTTTATTATTTTTCCAAGTTTTATAAATAAATTTGATAGTACGCAATTTGTTCAATAGTATTACGTCGTGAGAACATTTAGTAAAACTTGTTTTCCACGCGAGCCCAATCGCGTTTGTAATGATATATAATAATATGCAATAAAACGTATAATAACGATCATTTGCAATAATCTGTAACACTTCCACGGAAGAACAATATTAAACCGCAGCACGATTCCATTTAAATTTCTCTACAAACACGATACCAAACAACCAACACCGTTTTAAAAAGTTCACCAAACGAGTCTTTCGTATTCCGCGCCTCGCCTCCAAAGCATCGAGCAAAAGCCAAAAAAGAAAAAAAACATAGTGCATCAAGCAAGCTCGTTCCAGATAATTCGCATGTACCTGCGATCCGCGCCTGATTTCCAGAGCGCAATTCTCATTCCGCGATGCAAGAGCCGCGATTTCGGTGACACGGTCAGACTCGCTCGTCCCGCCTCATCAGCATGCAAAGCTCGGCGCAAAACGCGGGGGCCGTTATCGCGGCCCGATCGGGCGCATCTCTCGGAAACGGGCGAAGCCCGCCGAGAGCGCCTATATAAACTCAGCGCGGAGATAACGCGCCGAGGCGCAATGCATTAGCACCGCCTGGACAGGTACACGTGTACAGAAAAGGGGGGGCCCCGGTAGCGCTCTATTGTGACATCCCCAGGGCTCCGCGACTGCATATATGCTCGCGCCTCTCCTTCTATACCTCTGCGTCTCTTTTTCTCCCACCCTGCCCTCGCTGAATCGCCCGGAGGCGGTTGCGCCAGCAGTCCCGCGCTCTCGAATACAAATAATCCCGGAGCGGGTTGTACACGCGTGTATATATAACAAACTACGTGTACGGGGAGCGTCTTTGTTGGCCAGGCCGGGATGCACCGCCGGGCGAGAAGGCGTCGCTTCCTCGTTCGCCGATTGCGGCAGAGCGTGTCGTGATCATTCCCTCGCCTTTACGGGAATTTCGAGTTCTGATAGCGGTTTCGTGCTCTCGTAGTTTTTGAATTGCCTTTCGCAATCGGAGGCTGCTCGAATTAAATATTTGCGTAACTGTATAATCCGCGCTTTTTTTTTTTATCAGTCGACGGAATTAAGTTGGGCTTTTAATGGACGGCGGGTAATTTGTTGATGCTGGATGTCTGATTATATTAGGAAAATAAAGTTAAGATATTCATAGACGGAGGAGAGTCTGCGTACACGTGCCGGTAGTATCTTGGCGTGCGCGTGTAAGTAGATGTACCCCGAGTCCGGTAAGACATATCTCGCTACTTTTGGTGTTCATCTACTTGTTTACATGTGTAGGGGGTACTGCGAGGCGTCAGACGATGATAATCGGAGAGTATCGGTAAATAAAAAAGGAAAGATTGTAGTTTTTTTTTTTGTACTGTGAAATTATTTTTTTTAACAACTGTCCGGACTTATACGTGTGAGTTTGATAGATAATACAACCCGCACAGATCCCCTGGCAAAAAAGCTGGATGATTCTGTATTTTTTCTCTTACGCGGCGTATCAAGAAAGTCTAAAGTCACGATTTTAAATACAAAAGCGGCGGCGGTAGACTGTCGAAAACTGAAACATCACTTTGCCCGCGGACTCGCATTCTCGGATATACACTCTCATCTTCACCGTTAAAAGAAAAAATTGAAAGAAAATCCTCGAAAAAAAAAGACAATCGAGCTTTAACCGTATAATCAAATAACAAACCGAACACTCGCGCGCGTTACGTCATTAATTGCGATAAATCACGATCGGTAGGTCATTAATGTCACCTTGTCGATCTAATATAGCTCCTTTATTACCGCTCGATCTCTCCGAGTAGCTCGTAAAAAAAAGTCACGCGCTTTTGTGAGCCTTGGATGCTTTTTGCGCCGAGGATAATAAAAGAAAAAAGGAGAAAAATTTACCTCCCACGCCGAGGAGTCGAGATTCTCCCGGCGATCCTCGTTTTATACAGTCGCGCTCCAATTGAGCGTCGCAGTGTCTCTCGCGTTTTATTTTTTTCTCCTTTTTTTTGTGACCGTCCAGATCCCACGGTCGCAGGTGTAGACCTCGCGCCCTTCGCCGAGAGACGCGATAGAACCGTAAATTTCGAGCACCGCCAATATGACGAGATAATCCCGCGGGATGATTCATCGCGCCGATCTCCTTCAAGGGCCGGCCGGTCTGCGCGTGTGGGTTTGCCGTGGGTCGTGAATGAGAAAAGGAGAGAAGGACCGAGGCGAACGCGTGTGTATAGCGCTATTAGCGAGAGGGCGGAGGTTTTTGGCTCGAGCTGTAACTCGAGATGAACGGCACAATAGTCTGCTCTTGGCCTGCTCTGTTGTTGCTAGGGAGCCGGTGTAGATGAGACTGCGTTCACTTTTTTTTTTTTTACTTCGGCTATATACCTTTTTTGGTTTAGCTTATGTGTGATGGTTTTTTTTCTTCTCATTATTTTCTTTTTTACTGAGCTAATCGCGTGTATTATGGTATCACGGTGATGGCTGTTCGTACGCAGGATGTATACAATAATTATTTAGTTGAAACGAGATTAATTTAGCGAACAGAAATAAAAATCAAATAAATATAATAAATGCACTCGTAGTCGTACTTAAAAGTGATTTAGATTGATGATTCTCATTATTAAAAGTAGAATTTATAATATCCTTTTAGCGCTTATGATGTTATCGCAATTTTTTGTATACCCGTATATATACGTGCGTGATATCATTTTTATACAAAAAAAAATATACATTACATTTATTAGACTTGTATCGTTCGATAAAAGAGATACAGCGGGAGATTTAATAACCCAACAAAGATCAAGCCAAGTTGTTTATTTCAATTTTTAGATCGCATACTCGACACTGCTGTGAATCAATTTTCGTATAGTACCTGCATGTGTCAAGTGACCGGTTATCTCGAGCAACTATTTTTAGCTCACGGGGGACTTTGACGTGGAATACTAAGTGGTAAGAAATAAACTATTAGCCGTAAAAGAAAGTGCGACTTCGCGTCGAGCCTCTTCGAGATTCTTCGAAAAATGAAAGGCGCAAAAAAAAAATGAAATAGAAAAAGAAGGAAGGTACGGAGAAATTTGCAAAAGCACTTTAAATACCAAATGCGCCTCTTTAATCTCCGCGACTGATATGCAAATTGCAGGTTAGACACATTTTTTAAAGGCAACTTTTCAAGTTCATCGCCGCGTCGGACCGCCTTCGAAGCCCCAACGGAATTTGACATTGAAGCCTAGATATCGTCCCGTCATTTTTCATCACCGGCTCGCCGGGCCGAGAACTCCGCTCCTTTTCCCGCCGCCTCTATTGTCTTGCCCCAACACTCGACGATAAAAAAAAAAAAAAGAAAAAAAAAAGTTCGTACCACGGCAGAAACCTCCGATGTTATTGAGACCCATTGAAATAATTTAATATACTTATGTCATAACGCAACAAAGGAGGCGCGAGATTTACGCGCTGCAATGAATACCGAGCGCGCGCGCGCTGAAAGAACGAAAAAAAAAAGTATCCGCACAATGGGCGGATTATCGAACGATTACGGTGTTTCTTATTTTCCCATCCGGCGGCGGCTTCCAGACGGCGTTTCCCAACGGCGCCTCGGCAATTAGCATCGCGCGAGATGAAAATCGCGCGCGCTCATCGATGCCGTCCCTCGCATTGTCTCGCGGGAAGTCGGCGATGATTTTGACGGGGCTCCGTGCGTGACGCCGCAGGCCTTGACCTTCCCCCGCACCGCATGCGACGGTGCAGGTATATATGGCATGGACGTGCGCGCACTGGTCCCGCTCCAAGGTCGTCGACTCCGAGGCATCGATTACGCAGTCGGGATATTCTTTTAATCGCGGCTCGATGCTCGGATTCTCGCTCCTCGGGAATCGGGAGATGCGAGCGAATTAATTGCTCGCTCGTTTGCATGCAGATGAAGACGAGCGCAACGCGAGATGACGTCTTCAATGTTTCTTTTTCTTCGAGTCTCGATCTTTTTTTTTTTAATGATTTCTTCTTTTTTACTCGCGAGGAACTCTTTATACTTCTTTTCTTTTTTTTTTTCTCGGTGTTTTGCGTTTGCGTCGAACGGCATCGATGGTTTTTATTTCCGCGTTGATTTCGTCGGTGAGGTCGGACGTTGAATGACGATGTATTTGTTTGTCGCTTAGACGAGGAAGCGAACGAGCGAGTAGGTCGTTTTGGATGAAGCGCCGATTATAGCGGAAGGCGAAGAGACTCATTAGCGTCGCGGAGGCGACGTTTCGATAGTTCTGAAAAGCTCATATTAATTTTAAATTAAATATCGACTTTGTGTAGTCTACTTCCGCTGTTTACTCGTGTTGTTTCCCTCGCATTTTGTACTCAGCATCATCTTCAAACGGCTTTTTACGTTGAGATTGAAGCAAATAGTCAGACGATGAGTATTAAATTGCGATATAAAAAGAAACTACGCACTTAAAAGATCTTTTTATAATTTTATTACTACTCGTTTCTACGGGCCTCGCTGAGCAAACAAAATTTTTACACGATCCTGAAGTCCGATCTGACGTCACTCGGATTTTTACAACAATTCTGATTTAGATCGATCGCGGTACGCCGCGAGGCAGCGCGCAGTTAGCCTCCACTCAATCCACACGTCTCCGATTTTTTTTTTTTTTTCACCGCTCCTATGAGCATCCGTCCGCCACTCATCTCGAGGCTCCGTCCGCATCGAAATAAAACGTCGATATCGGTATTCCCGCATCGGCCGAGCGAATAGAGGCGCTCGCCGTTCCTCCCGATAAAAAAGAATTCCCCGCGCCAGCTCCGCACACGGAGAAAATCATCTCGGCGATCGACGCGTCCGCGCGCAACCCAAGCCTCGATCGCCGCGCGGCAAAACGAAAATGATATATAAAAATAAAAGAGAAAAAGAAACGCGCGCACACACAGACACGCAACCGACTCCTATGTATATCCCGCCTTCCTCGCATCAGTGAATCCTACCTCTCGCGAGTGTCTCGATCGGCGTGCTCTCGCCTATCTCCCCCCCCGCATCTGCGCCTCGCGATTTTACGTCCCGCGCGTTGCGTTTCGCGCAAAAACGCTGCTATAATAGCACGGCCGCCCCGCGGGCGTAAAACGCGCCTAGAGGAGCCTCCTATATATACACACCTACGGCCCGCTCGCTCCTTCGCTCGTCTCGTTTTACATTCGTGAGGAGTCAATGATCTTGATCGTGATCTCTCTCCCTGCAGAGCTACGACCCGGCGCGCTTGCTCCTCTCTCTCTCTCTCTCTCTCTCTCTCTTTCTTTCTCTTTCTCCCGCTCCCCGGGGAGAGCGACGTCGTGCTTACGCGGGTACCTACCAACTGGCCGCTAATCCGAGCGCGAGATAGACGCGCGCGGGGCCCGCTCGTTTTGCCCTTGCTGCGGATCTGCGGCCGCTCGCGGATCGCGAGCTCGATCGATCGATATAAATTTCCAGCCGGATCGTTATACGTCGACGGCGCTCCCGCTCTTCCGAGGGCAGCTGCCCGGCGGCCGGTTTTTCGCGCAAGCGGAAAGCCGGTTGCGCGGGAAGCGACGCGCCTGGCATTAAGGACGGCTGCGGGAGCGAGTCGTCTTTCCGACGAATCGGGAGGATGTCAGGTGGCGCGGAATATCTAGGATTTTTAGTGCGGCGTTGTGTTCGGGTTGAGGAGAGTAAATTGATTGTTTCGGATACTTCGGACGCTTTTAGACGGGATACTTTTGATGCTTATTGTTTGGTGAGGAAAGATTGATGGGTGATGGCTTTCAGATACAGTAACGTCAATCTTACTTCTATTTTAAATTTTCTATTTTCTTACGTCTAAATATGAAATTGATTAAATCTGATCTCAAATTGTACATGGTTAAAAAGAAATTGGAATGTTTCTTTTTTTTTTGTTTGTCATAATTTTTTATGTCACGATTAAACGCTGTATTTTACATCAGAAAATTGTAAAAATAGAAAATTTAAAAAGAAAGGCATTAACGGCTTTCTTACGCCGCGGCCGTTACGTCGAATAAAATAATGGAAAAATATTCTGTAAAATTTACATAACGAAAAGGCATCATTTCACTAGAGAATAAAAGATGTCGGAAAATAAATGAGCGAATGAATTTTGACGAATTTATCGATTGTAAAAAGTCAGAAGATTATTGGCGCAATTCGAACATTCGGTGGGCGTATAGTTTTTAAAACATGTCAGACGCATCCTCATAGTTTAATTTATAAGTCTGTAGGGAAACCCTCCTCATCCTTCCACGAGGCTTGAGCCACAACGATATAAAAACACTCTGAACAAAAGAACACCGAGGGAGATCCTCGGAAGCGCGTCGCTGTCCCATTCACCCAACCCCGGCGTCAGGCCATAATCAGAAGTGGCCATTAATCAAGACGACGCAGCGTCTTGAAAGAAGAAAGAAAAAAAACCAAGCGAGCTACAAGATAATACACCGACTCCTTGCCTCCACGTCCCCGCTATATTTCTAACTTCCTCACTGGTAGGATCAACGATAGCGAAGCATCGTGATCGTAGGCTTCTATTATATAGTACTACCCGAACTCGATTAAAAAGCAGGCCGATTTTTCATTACACTCTACAAGGTGTCCGACGAAAGTTTAATTGTCCCATTTAAATTCAACTAATTACATGGTTTCATTAATCGTGTAAACACGGCGCGACGTTTTGATGCGACCATCCGGTCATCATCCAGCCTCTTTAAAAAACCTGACGTCATCATCCCGCCAGGCAGAAATTAAACGATCAGTATAAAAATGCAAAGAAAATTAATCGCCTCTCGAAAGGCAATTTAAACACCAGGCCTTACTCTTTAAACTCCTCCATCGCTTAATTTATTCAACCGAGGCAAGTAGTCAGCCCGCGTGCAGGCCGGATTAAAAAAATCGGAACGCGGCATTAGGTGGACAGGGGTGGCTGCGGTCTTTTTCGAGCATCGCCGATGAGGGACGTGTCCGGGAAGAGGCATTGTTCCCTCTCCTCCGGCTGATATTTGCATAAGGATTTAATGGATCTCCGGGCTGCCGGCGTGCCCGGCGAGTCCATTGTGCTGGGAAAACTTATGTAATGGAGCGCGCGGGGCCCCGTGGCTCGCCTCCGGTATATTGGCGCGACGATAGCATCTCCGGGCCCGCTGGGAGTGGGAGACACGTAACCGCCTCGCGAGAGCGACGCCGGGGCTCTCTCGCGCGATCGACGCATCGACCGGAAATGATTTATGCCGGCGTGGCGTCTCCGCCGCGAGCCTCCCCTCTCGTAATAGCGATAAACAATGCGCCCCGGCCTCCGACCAACTCCTCCCGCTCCTTCGTGCCTCGCTCCTTCGGCTTTTTTTTCGCCTGGGCCGTATCGGGATTCCTTTGGTCCGGGCGCATCGCGCTAATGAAAACGATAAGCGAGGCCCCGGACGAACAGATACCGGGGGGTGGTGCACTTGTCGGGCAATTAATTGAATTTCGAAGAGGCCGGATAGAGTTTTCTTGCGTGCCAATTGATCGTCTGCAGCGGCATTTTATTTGCTTCGCGTCGAGTTCACTATCTTTTGGACGGTGGGGAGGTGTCTTTCTTTTTTTGCTCGTGATTTACGTTTCGGGCTGAGAAAAGCAAGCTAGAAACGCTTTTGTGAGTTTAAGAATTCTAGAAGTGAAAAAAAAAATTGGCGAAATCCGGTTCTGCCGCGATTCCGCAGAAGCGTCATTATGATTCAAACTGGAAGAGTAATGGGAAATTTCCTCGAGGAACAATGGCAGTGATATAACATTATTGCCGGAGGTTTGGATCTGCATTTTTTCAATATCCTCCTCGCACATGAAAAAGAGTGCTGTTTATGTTCCACGATTCTTTTGTTTTAGACGACGTGGCTGCAATAATGCATTCGACACTCCGATCGATGGGCGCTTTATCGCATCTTCGAAGTAAACATTATATTTTCCTTCCAAGTAACAAATAACAAAACCCTGATAAAACACGTAAAATCATAAAAATGTGCAAAGGTAAAATTTTACCACAGTAGCCTGCTCACGACGAGAAAAACAAAATTCCCCCGGTGAATTCAGATTGCTTTCAGTTCGGAGAACAAAAACAACAGACCTCCCAATTTGTTCGAGCAGCGTCCGAGCGCTCGTTCATCGACGTTAAATTTATACGTACACGATACGTTTGACTGATTTCTTTTTAGCCGGGCGGAATCGCGAGTCACGAGCGGAGATCCCTCAGAACCACGGTGGATTATTTACGAGCGCGGCGAGCTGCTGCATATAATGCCTCCGTTTTTTCCCCTCCCGCCCGCGTCTCGCGACCCCGCGGACCTTTCGCACGACTTTATCTCACCGGCAAGTGAACCGGTGGATAATTTATGTCCGTCGCGATCGGCCCTACTCGTTGCGGTGAGGGGAGAGAGGGTAGCCCACAAGTCCGATCTGCGGATTCCGCCTAAATGTACGCGAAAGACGCATCGTCGATCGTGAGGTGCGCGCCTGCGATGAGAAACGGAACAAGTCCGATTGCGCAAGCGTTTCGCACGGATAAGTGAAATAATGTCATAATAACGAGACGTAATTCCAATTTTGACGCATACGTGATTAAAAGAAAAAAAAGATGATACGAACGGGAAGGTCGGTTAACACTTGCCACGTCGACTTCTCAATTACGTCACTTACTCGTACATCCACTCGTTAGTTTGCGCGATGATATAATAATTCAATTCAGAAATTTTCCCAGCGATACATCTCAAACGCGTGTTACACCTCAGTCCGAGAAAAAAAAAAAAAAAAAGATCGGAGCGCACGGGAAAACCAGATATCATCGCGTATCCAAAAGAAACGCACGTCTGTTTATGTCTATCTAAGCTCGCGCGGAAAAAGTGCGGCGGTCAGCGAATAGAGCTTCTTATCCTGCGCATCGATTCGCGCGGAAAAAGTAGTGGCCAGCGAATAGAGTCCTTTTATCCTGCGCATAGATTCGTCGCCGCGCGATTTCCCAATATCGCCGACAAGAGGCTCGCGCCGCGTTACATAATTATGCGCTGCGCGAGCGGCGCGCCGTCGTGCCCAGTGACCGGAGTGTCCTCTGCCTCTCCCGTGCAAACGGAAACGGATACACGCTTCACGAAAGACGAACACTGACGCGCCGCCGCGTAACCTTCCACGCGCCGGCGCGAGCCTCGCCGGGCTCTTACTTAACGATTATCGAAAGCCGCGGAGATTCCACGCGCGCGGCCTACTTATTTGCGCGTGTATTTCATCTTTTTTTATTTTTTTATTGTGATATCGTTAATTTTGGGGAAGGTTGATTGGCCATTGCGAACGCGCGGCGGGACGCGCTCGTCGCCGTTGAGGCGCTGACACGCGGATGCGCAATTCGCTGGCGCAACGACAATTCTTTTTTTTTCCCGACTAGGATGGGATATGACATTTATTATGCTTGCGATTAAGTGCGCTTGTTTCGTCGGACGATGTACACCGGGTAATTATTATTATATTTTTATATACAAAGGAATAGGAATATACATGTATGTACGTATAAGCGCGTTTTGTGTAGTATAAAGGATGGTACTTGGAGGCACGATCCGATCGTACGCTGCCGAGTTTGTGGGGAAACTTATTATTGAGAAACGCTGATCTGTATTGGAAAGACATTTGCGTCGTGATGTAACCTCTAATTGCCATTATTTAAGTTACAATATCGAGGCGCTCAAGTACTTCCTTATACCGCAAATGAGGCAGTTGACCGCAAATGGTTTTCGGTTAAAAATGGCGAAACGTACCTAATTCTATTACCCGTCGAATAAAAACGTGTCGGTGAAAATTAAATATTTATTTTAAACTCTCGAGAAAAAAAGTTTGTTTCAGTCCCGTAGCGTTTGTGCACATAGCAGCGCAATCGCATCTGCGAGACGCAACCAGTCGTAAAGGCCAATTACGTAAGGCACAGTGCAAACCGCTTTTCTTCTTTTATCTTCCTCGTTTTTTTTTTTTTTTCGTAAAAGCGCTAATTCTAGAGCTTAAAATCTCAGCCGTTTCTTCTTTTTTTTTTTTTATCTCTCTCTAGAAGCGCCGCGCAGCTGCACGCACTCCGAGAAATTCCAGGCTCGACTGGCCTTCCCAAAAAATTAATCAGCCTAATAACCAACAAAACTGCAGCTCACCGCGGCAAATTACCCTTGCAAATGCGCCGTTACGCAGGCAGCGACGTCGGCCGCGGGGAGGAAAAAAAAAAGGGAAGCCACGAAGCCAAGTACACGGCGCTCGGCTAATACGCGGCTTTTCCGGAGCGCGGCTCCTGCATAAAAAGTGTGTCGTGACACGCCGGAGTCCCGGGCGCGTATACGTGCGCCTGGGAAGATAATATTCCGAGATACAGGCGGAGAGTCGCGCGCCACGGGGCCGCGGCGTCTCCTCCGGGGAACAATGCCGGGCCCGCGTGTTGCCGCATAAAATCAGGCTTCGCTCACGATGTCCAGTGCGCCGGGGTTTTGCAGCTCTTCCTTTTTTCGCGGGAGGCGGTCCTGTAGGCGAACGCCTCACGACCTCCGCGGGTGCAGTATACGCGCGCGCGGTGTACCTCCGGCAGATCTGCATCGCTCGAAAATGTTCGGAAAATTTGGCGAGAAATTTGCTTGTCGCTAGTGGGCTTTTTAATGGCTAAAAAAAGAATCGTGAGGCTGAGACGATGCACTGCTAAAAGTATCTCTATATAGTGAGCATTTAATGAACGATAATTAGAATGATAGTATTGAAAACGATTATTGGATGTAAAGTAGAATTTAATTTTTGTGTCGACTCATGAAGATTATGTTTAATTTTGATCACGTTTCTAGAGACTACATAAATTTTGTCTTGCAATTGCGTACTAAATTTACATGAACGTAATGTACAAAAATAATCGCAGTTTAAATAAATTCTTCGTGCATAAAAAAAAACATAAGATTTAATGTCTTTAATATGTTTAATTGTTAATTTGAGAGTGATGAAATACTTACCTTTTTCTCGAAGAATGATTAGGATGGTACAATGTAAAGTTTTTATACTTCACGGTAATACATTCAATAATCTCAGATTAAATTTCAACCTTCCTACTCGTACATTTTCTTTTTTCTGTATTTAAAATAAAAAAATGGAGCAAAAAGCATAAGTGATTTAATGTCGCTCGTTATAAGGCAATCATCGCAACGATGATTTTGCAAATGGAAATAACGATTGAAAGTTGAAAGGAGATTAGAATCGTAAACTGTACATAATAGATTCGTTATTGGAGCTTGAAATTGACTTTTCAATTTTGAAAGGGCAGATAGAAATTTAACAATATTCCTTAATAGCTTAAAAAATTCGATCACTCTCAACCGACCTCAGGAAGCAATGAAAGACTTAATGTACTTCCTTGATAGTCTCTTAAAATTTAGCCCCACTATACCGACCCAAGAAAGGCACTCACAATGAGAGGCAAATGAGAAACGAATCTTCAATTTCATTATTCCCCATACGAGCCGTCGCCATTCTTCGCAACAATGACCTCCGCAAAAAAAAAGAAAAAAAAAATACACTGTACACATAAACCGAAAAAGCCACGAACAAGCCGAAGTACAAAACGATGTATTCCACGCGGCCCCCTTAATTCATACATTAACAAGTGCGCGGCGATTCGCCACCTCTTATTCCGCGTCGTTCCGCCGCACATAATTCAGCCGGCAATATCTCAAGCAAAATTGACCGGGCGAATGATAAAACCAGTTTTTCTCGCGCCGCGCGCCTTTGCATCCTCGGCTGGCGGTGTAACACCTCGCGCACAAAGGGCCCCGGCAGCCGGCCCAATAGCGCCCGCCGAGAGACTTATACGATCCCGCGGCGATCACAATAACACCGGCCGCGAGTCATTATCGCGCGCCCGCACCCGACCACCCGCGTGCTCTCCCGACCGGCGTAAATCATCAGCCGCGACTTGGTCTATGCTGGGAGAACGCGCGTATGTAGGCCAACGCCGCGCCGCGACCAAAAAGACGCTGCGGGGCGTGATTTACGAAGCGCCGCGTGTCCTCCCGCGGCAGGCGCGAACTACGACGTGGGCACTTCGGGCGGGCGCGTCGCGGATGTTTGTCCCGCTTGGCGATTTTTTACGATCTCATTAAGTCGCCTCGATGATAAGTTGCACGCCCGCGCGGGGGAGGCTTTTTATTTCTTGGAGGGGGGGGGGGGGGGGAGGCGAGAAAATAATATTCGTTTATCGTGTATCGCAGTTGGCGCGTTGTTGTGCAAAGCTGGCGGCGCGAACTAGAATGTTCATTCTTTCGGCGTTGAATTAGCAAGTGATTTTAATGATTTACGATCTTTCCTTGTGTACTTTGTAAAATTCTTTACGTAATCCGACGAATTCTTTTTTCTTTTTTTCTTTTTTTTGTTTTATAAGAGAACACATTTATCGTATTTGCATCATGCGATAGCTGCGGGTATTTTGAAATAAAATAGCGTAATGTACTTTTGACTGAAAATTAAAATATCAAGGATTTGAATAGACTTGAGAGCGTTCACAAAAGAATGTGTACATCGTAAGAGATCGCGTCGGGCCAAGTACAATGCGATTACCGGCAACAATTTTTTTTTTTTTTTTTTCGTATACGCGCATTACACATACAGATACGTCTATCTCCCGAGTGCAGGAGATCGTTTGAATTATAGAAAACGAATTAACCTTACCCAACGATCAGAACAGTTGAGAAACTCATGATGAATGTCCGAAAGATATAACACGCGGACAGCATATTCAAGCTCGCATAAGCGTGGAAACGATCTACCGAGCCAGAAAAGGCAAAACTTGCAGGAATTCATGTCAAGAATTTCAAACGCACGTCAGACACGAAAATCCAAATTTCTCATCTCGCGAAATCGACTCAATCAGCCACGATGGCATTACCCGTCTTATATACACGTTATGTGGATGTACCCGTCGGAGCTTTCTAAGCGGCAAATTTTCCAGCGCATCGAGGCGCCGTAAATCGGTATCGCGCGAGCGTCTCCGCGGCGACGTTAAACAGCCGCGGCAATGATTTACCGGCGAGCGTGGCTCGACGGCGGTTTGGAAGGTCGTGCCGCGCGCCGAGGAGGGTTGCCGGGGCCTCTTCATAAATTCACCTCGCGGTCTCCATACGCCATTTTCTCGCGGTTAACCTAATCGAAGCCGCGTTTAACATCCGCCCGCGGAGGTGCCTGATAAATGGCTTTCGCTACGTCGTTGGCGGAGGGGATAAAAAAAAAAAAAAAGCAAAACCCCTTCCGAGAAGGACCGGCTGCGGCCGCTGGATGAGTGCGGCGAGAGGCGTTCGTTCCTTCTTTTACCGCGCGGTAGTTTGCACCGTTCCGAGGGCGCATGCCGCTGGGAAGACGAGTTTTGAGTGTATACTCGTGGAAGAAATTGCCGATCGTTATGTCACGACTGCATCTTCTAGTCGTTTTAATATAAAGGATTATTTCATTGTCGTCTTAATTCATTCGGCGAAGCGGGATGTCCTTAAACGATTCTTTGTATAAAAGCACTAAAGCGATTGCGGTTATTTACTGCTGAGAGGTTGATTGTAGGAAAGCTACGTGCACACAAAAAAAAAGGGGATTAGCCATTACGTACGGCATGACTCAGATTTTCCGTCAATGCCAAAAGAGCGTAAAAAAGATAAACGAGATTAGCCGCGATTCTCCTTGAAAAGTCGCATCTGCCGACTTTTCATCAAAATCGAGGGTCTTTTTTCTGTATCCCCTACACGAAGCTGACCCTCCGTGTTTACCGAACTCGTCAGCGTAACTCAAGGATCGTCGGAACTTCCGAGTCCACCGACAGACTCGATTACATAACGCCACGAAGGAGGCAACATTCCGCGCGGTCATCCCGTGAAGAGCCTCGACCGCGAGGGGGTCCAGCGAACCGAAAATTCGCGAATTCAGTCCCCGATTCATCATCGTCCACCGGCGCGATCGGCCGAACAGATAACACCTAGAGAAGCCTGCTTTTTTATTTATCGGCTAATTCCGCCGTCGCATTAGCCCGCCCGCTGCAACCGATACGACCGCCGCGTGCTAAATGCACCGATGACGTCATGCAGCGCCTCGCTACTTTCTTCCTCGGCGCGATGCACGCGGTCTGCGCTTTCTCCAGGCGCGCAGCCTCCCACTGCAGGATCTGGGTTTCGGGTCGCTTAGCTTTTCGCTCCTACGACAGGAGTATACATAAGACATACGTCGGAGTAGGTGTTACTCGAGTTCGCTTAGAAAAACGGCTATGTAACTGTTTAACGTAGACGTGTATAATTACGGTCACTCGCTTTTTTTCTTTTCTCCCCGGAATTTCGTAATCTCCGTTCCAGATATTGAGTGGCGCCGTTAACGACCTGTACACTATTCGCAGAGGCCACGCGGCGTTTTATTATAATATTCTATTCCCGCGGAACGATTATGCGCAGCTCGTAAACGGCCAAGATCGTCTCGCCGATGGCGGCCGACAAAAAAAATCCACGTCTATACTTCGTATAACGTTTCTCCGATAAGGTCAGTTACGCAGATCCGATCGCGGAACGCCCTTCTATGCGATCGTCGCGGCGAAAGGAAGAAAAAAAGAAGGCATTTACGCGGAAGGAAAAAAGAAGCCCGGCGCCGATTCTAAATCCGTTAGCTTACATCAGCACGGCGGTCGGGCGGGGTATACGAAGATCCGCGAGCGATAATACACTCGGACGCGCGGCTATGATCGATAAGCTCGTGACTCCTCTATATACGGAGGTGCCCGCGCGAGATATCCTCCTGCGCCATTAGCATAGCAAACACACGCAACGAGCGAGCGGCTATCGGCTCGTAAATCATCGGCGCCTCATATAATCCGGCCCGGAGCTCATCTTCCAGAAAACTCGCCGCGCTCATTGTTCGGCCGATAAACGCGCGCGTATAGTCACTCGCCGGTGTAATTAGAGGCGCGCGAGACCCGCGACTGCACACATACATCCATACGTACGTGCAGATAAATAGTATGCGGCGTGCAATTAGCCGCGGCGACGTGAGCCTTTGTCTGGAGCCGCGCGAGCGGGCTGACCCTTGACCTTGGGCGAGATGAGCCTCGGCGTTTCTCGCGGGGTTCAGGACGCATTTTTCGGCGAGTAATGGAGGCTCCGGGATTAGGATCGCGTGTTAATAGTGGCCCGCGTGCGCTTTTTTCCCTGCACCGCGGGATCCGAGCTGACGGAAGGCTTAAAAGAGTGGGCGTTACCGGCCGGCGATGATTTGACGGATTGATTAGATACTTCGCAGGAGGCTTCTCTTTTTTTTCTCGCGCAAATGAAGATGATATAATGGCACGTCTTTTGTCTCAGGGTCAAGTTTAATGAACGCTAATCGCATCGCTTGTTTCCGCATATTCGTTTTCACGATCTACCGCGTATTATATATATATATATATATATATATAATATTATACGTAAGCGTACCTAGCGCGTGAGTAAGTGATTTTTTTCTCAGCCGCAAGCGACCGGCGAATGAAATTAAACTTTTTTCCCCATCACCCCCGGTCGCTGTACACCTCGAGACAGAATAATTTGCCCGTGCCAAAGCGACGAAAAAAAAACAGCTCTATTTGATTTCGACGAGTAAAAAAATTCATTTTATTCCGAGCGAAGCGTATATTCGCCGCAAAAAAATTTCAATTAATTATGAGTCCTCTCGAAGCGTTTTTTTTTTCATCCTAGAGCCCCGCAGCAAGCGCAATATTCGTCGTACGAGAGCCGAGAGAGGTAGACGGAGAGAGAAAAAAGAAGGCATCGGCAAAATCGCATCCCCAGGCTAATCCGAGGCGCGCGTGCTCGAATATACGAACGAGGATAGGATCGAGGAGAGGAGAGCACCTAACGGTATCCGACCTACAATGGTCGGGCGTCAATCCCGCATTGCGCGCGCGCGCGAGATCACTGACTTGCTTTCTTTTAAGGTCACCTCATTAGAGCGCGCGCGGCGAACTTTCACGGTGAGCGAGTTATCCGATCGGCGCCGGGACCGATCCGCGAAAGTGCCCCGCGCCGATAAAGTCGGACGAAAATTATAATCGGAAATTTATTCGAATGAAAGCGAATTTCTGCGCGCAAGGGACCTTTTTTTCGATTTCGACGGGCGTAAAAGTGCCCGGCGCGCCGGAATATCGCGTGTCCGGGGAATGTCGTTCGCGTGGGCCGCTGCTTTCTGCGCGAGAGCCGCTTTACTTTTTCCGGCGCTCGACGTAAAATGATTTGTTTCCTTGAAAACGAAAGTGGCTCGATTGGTATTTAAGCTATTTTAAACTGTCGCACTTTTTACACAATTAGCTTTGGCTTTGATGCGACTTTGTACGGGTGATCTAAAGAGCAATGTAAAATTAACGTAATTTAGAGTGTCATAAAATAAAATAGAATGCATCAAAAAATCCGGTCGTAATTAAAATTATACACTCGAAACGTATTTTCCCAAGATAAACCTCTGAAAAGTTTGATCGAGCAATTAAGGACGAGAAAACATGTTTATGTTTATCACGGCGAAAGTTTCGGGAAAAAATTTTAATCATCCTACAAAATGACTCACTTAACATATAGTGAACGAATAATCTGACCTACACTTAATTCAATAAAGTCCCAGGAAAAAATAATCAATGCCCAAATAACGAGAGTATAATAAAATTAATCAGAGGCCCTTTACTTTTAATTTCCAGTGTCGGATCAAATGGACTTCGACGAGAGGCAGGCGCGGATGTCTCTGCAGACGGAGTCGCCGACGGCGAAGGCACGTCGCGTCCAGGCCCACCGCAACATCCTGGCGATGCGTCGGCGCAAGGTGCAGGTGCGCCAGCGTGGCTCCGCCGAGACGATGGCGGCCTCCGCGTCGCGTCGATCGTCGAGTCGACGCACCAGGCCGGCGGTCGCCCACGTCTCCATGGACGTGCTCGAGATGCAGGAGTCGCAGAACGGCCTCTACGTCACGGTGCCCGAGCAGCAGTCGCCCAACGACACCCACGAGATCGTCATTGAGACCCTCGGCGGCGGCACCACCGGGTGAGTGTCCTCGTCGCTTTGTCTTTTATGTATTGTACGTACGACCACTCGATGGCAGTCCTTTTCTCTGAAGGATAAATCATATTTCAAGTGCTACTTCTGGTTTACAAAATAGGATGACTCAAAAAAAAAACTCAAAATAAATTGGCGGTTGTTCATTTTTTCGTTTTTTTTTTTTTAAATTGTTTGTGTGAAAATTGTAATTATTTTTTTAAACTACATAATTGTTGATTCTTTTCGTTTGCAACAAACGAGTGTGTGCTAATGGAAAAGTATGTTCGTTTAGCGCTAAGAATTGTATAAGAAAAATAGACAAAAAAAAGGAGTAAATTATAAAACAAGGTAACTTACAAATGCCAATTAACACGTGACATACTTCTACTTCTCGTGTTAAATCAACAAGTAGCTTGTACGTTATTCTATTAAATTGAAATGTTAATTTTCTTTTTAACAGTCTAGTATCACTTTTGAGAAACAGTTATAATTTATTTTTGGCAACACGTAAGATCAATTTGAAATATATTTATTTAATTAAATAAACATCATTTGATTAATGACCATCGCGCAAAAAAATGACAAAGGTTCTTAGGTGAATCAGCGGTTATGCTAAGTTAAGTATCTTCAGATACCGATGTTAAATCAAATAAATGTACTCATCAATATAAATAAATACAATTCAGTGAAGAAAATATTTTCGAAAATCATTGAATATTTTATTTGTACAAATGTACAAACCATTTAAAAAAAAAAAAGAAAAAAATGCAGTACTTATCGTAAAATACACACTGCAAAAAAGATATACCTACCACGCGTCACAAAGCATTAAATTTTTATCGCGCAATAAATTTTCCCCGCGAACTGCCATCCAGTGAACGAACTTACAGCCGGGAAACAATGAAACTTCGCACTCTCGAAAAAAGAAAGTACTTGAAATCCGCGCGAATGACGTTCGCCGGTCCAGACAAGTAAAAAACCAAAAGGAAGCGCGGACATAAGGACAGGGCCGGTCGCACGGCCGAGAAAAAGAAATGAAAACAAAACGACCGAGGAAAGTTTCGGCTCATCGTCCACTTTCTTCGTCGCCTCCCTATAGCGGTAGCAGCGGCTCGAGGCGCAACGGCACGGCCAAATTCCACAGAAGCAACAGTAGCAGCATCGGCGGCGAGCAACGCAAGAAGATCGTGGCGATGCCCGCTTCCCTGTACAATCACTTCAGGCCCGTCGAGAGCAACATCCCCATCGAGGACATGTCCCAGTTCCTGTATTTCGGCCAGAAGCTACGCGGAACCGGTACGAGCCTCGGCGCATTCCCTTTTCCTTTTTTCGAAAGTGCCCGGGCTTTTACTCTCGCCTTGGTTTTTCTCGCTCCTCCGCGGCGGGATGAGCGCGACTTTCTACAATTTACGCCCGATGCATTATCGCCCGCCGAAATGCCCGCATCGCGCTTTCCTTTCGGGAATTTTGCACTCGCTTTAGGATTGTAAGGTTTTGGTATTTATTATATAGTCGTCAGACGACGGGCGAGTCTTAATTGGATGCTGGTTTTGATTAAAATTTGTCGATTCAATTAGAGTGTGGTTTGAGCGGCTCCACGATGATGTGCTCTGACACGCGGAGATAATAAATTACTATACTGTTGTATATGGGATTTTTTTTAATCGCGAGTTGAGGAGGTAATATTGATTGGAAATTAGTTGTCTTTATTAGAGTAAATAAACGAAGCGGGGCCTTTGTTAAGGCTGCGCTTAATAATCAATTAACAATTGTCAAAATTATTTTAAATCATCTCACGACTGAAGTTATCAAATTTTAATCACGTAATGTATTATTCGGTGCCTCACGTACATCTCTCCCGGAGGCATTTATATACCGCATCTACATAATGTAAATTACTTACTTTCACTTAAACATACAAAATGACGTATTTAAGCTTTGTCTACTGCAATTTTGCGTAATCCCTCATAATTATATTATTTTTAAATTTAATGTCTTTTACTTTGTTGGTTTCTCGTGACGACCGTGAGCCTCGCTTAATTATTTCAAATTGTCCTCTTCACATTTAAACCTGCACAGCTGCTCACTCGCTTGCCTTATCAACTCAGTAACAATTTTCACTCGAGCCTTATTAACTTTTTCCTCATCACCATAACAATCTTCCACTATTTTACGATCTTTGCTAACCATCCCCTCGACGCTTCTCTTGAAATAAAATAAAATAATCAAAACTAAAATGTTCATAATTATTGTTTTTCGAATTGGGGAAATTCTTAGGCATGGGAAAGGACAGCTCGGCGGCAAGTCCATCGCCGAAGAAGCTACTAGCGGGCCTGGAGGATATCCTTGATGACGAAATGAACACCGTGGACAGGAGCGGACACATGAGCTCCAAATCGACGAAGATGCGAACGACGAGCTTCCGGGAGCAGACCACTCGACCTGCCTGTCCGGATAAGCTGGAGGCCGAGGCTCGTCAAAACAGCCTAAATGCGACCGGCGATGCTCAGAAGGCCGAGGAGGCGGGCCTCGGCCTCCGCATCGTCGTCACCGAGGCCAGTACGACGTCGAGCTTCAACGCCTCCGAGGCTCTCGATGTATCCTCTACGACGACGACGACGACCAGCGCCGGATCCACGACTGAGAGCGCAGTTGCGAATTCAACGAGCGAGGAGACGAGCAAGGCTAGTGTCGCCTCCAAAAACAAGGTATGCTTCGGTGTCTCCTTTTCTGTTCTCCATGATTTGCAACGAAGTAAATTTAATTGTTGCCGGTGAAATTAAAAGGACACGAAAAAGGCGGGTTCCGGCGTCCTACAATTTCGCCGTGGAACAACGTAACGTTGTGTGTATAAAAGACTGACGCGACTTTTGTTCCAGTTTGTTTAAGATTTCGTTCTAATATCAATTAAGTATTGTTAATGACGCGCGCGGGATAACTTAGTCTCTTCTTTTTCCCGTTATCTTTGAAAAATCGGATGTACTTAAATATCACTTATCATTTACGAAAATTAATCGCCTTTGATTTCCGTTTATTTTGCAAAACACAACAGCAGTGATAAAACCAGTTCTGCAAACTGATCATTCATCCCGTGCAGTTTAATCTACGCGCTTTTTTCCCCCTTATTTTCATCGAAACTGCGCATACAAGTTGCACTAAAGCAAATTTAAACTTCAATTCGCGCCGTTCGCGATAAAATATACGCGCAATAAATTCTTTTTATTTCGCCGAAACGAAATTTTCTCATATAATACCAAAAATAAATGCACATGTACGACTCGCGTGTATACAATAAAAAATAAAAAAGGAGCTCGCGCCGGCGTGCTCCATTCTAAATCGACCTATTGAACGGAACAAACCCCACTAAAGTAGTCGCTATCGATAACGCGGCCGCAGGAACAGCAGCAGCAACAGCAGCAACTGCAGCAGCTGCAGCACGTGACTGTGCAGCCGCCGCCGCCGCCGCAGCGGCAGCGGTCCGCGTTGCGCAACTCGCACGAGCCGAGCACCGGCGGCGGTGGCGGCAGCGGCGGTGGCTCCGGCGGACCGATCACCTCGTCCTCCTTGCCGGCCGCCTCGCGGCTCAGTGCCGGCGCGACCGTCGAGCAGGCCGCCGCTCCACGTACCAGCTCGAGCGCAGCAGCGCCGCGACAGCAGAAGCAGCCAGGCTTCACCATCAGGTGGACGGACGCGAGGCAGCAGTCCGCGAGCAGCGCCGTCAGTAAGAGGCGCAGGCTCGCTGCAGCAGCGGCGGCCAGTAGGCGCCGCGACAAGTCCGCCCGCGCCATGGACGAGCCCAGCGGCACCACCATGTCCACGTCGACGACGACGTCGCCGACGACGCCGGCGACCACCACCTCCACAGAGACGCCCATCGTTTTTCCCGTCACGCCGGTCATCGTTACCCCCCAGGAGATGGCTTCGTCCGCGACGACGTCGAGTTCTACTACTGATAGCAGTACTACTGCCAGTAGTGTGACTAGTAGTAGTAGCAGTACCACTACTACTACTACTACTACTACCACTACTACTGAGGAACCGATGACAGAGACGGTGGAGCAGGAGACCACCACGGAGGAACTGCCGGCGACTACAGAGAGGATGCTGGAACCCTCCGAAGTACAGAAGATGTACCGCTCCGGAAGTACGACTAAGCCGGAGACCAGTAGCGCCAGCCCCACTACTACTACTAGTACCGTTGCCTCCACGGAGATCATCGAGGAGACCCCGACGGTGACGATGGAGACCGAAACATCCAGCGTTAGTAATCCACCGACGACGGAGACGACGACGATCAGCACCACAACGACAACGCCGCGACCTTCGAGGTCGCCGGAGGTACGCGGAAGGAACCTCGCGGACAAGGCCAAGGACGACGTGTTGCCGATCATGCAGCTGTACAACACCTCCAGCATGTTCAACGCCAGCGAGTCGCCCAGTTCGACCATCACGACGACGGTTCCCACTCCCACCGAGGTGCCGGTCGTCGCCACGACCCCAACCGCCACCACCACCATCGTCGAGCCCAACCTCGAGCCCTCGACCACCACCACAAGCACTACCTCGACGACTACGACGAGGAGGCCGAAGAGCGAAAGGACCACGACCACCTCGCCCAGGCCACCGACGAGCACCATGAGGGGTACGAACAGGAGCGGCACGGCGAAACCGCACAGGCGAGAATTCCCCGAACTGCACCCCGCGAGCGCGGGATACTACCCCCTCGAGCTCCAGCCGAATGGCAGCAGGACGTTGTTCGAGCCGGGGCTGCCCGGCCTCGAGCCCATCGTGAACGTTAGTGAAGTGATTTCGCGCAGGCACGACGGCGACGCCCTGGACGCCGTCGCCGTCGTCAGCTACATCCTGGCGACCCTCCTCGTCTTCCCGATCGCCGTCGGAGTGGGCCTCATATTGAGAAGACTGATACTTAGGAATCGTAAGGTGAGTGACGACGATGAGGAAAAATGGGGAGATGTTGCCCAATGTTTTGTTTACCCGAGGCAAACCTGTTCTTTACGATCAGGAAGGAAGGCCCGACTCTTTTCGGCTCCGATTGCGCAGGAAATTGCAAGAGGTTATTTGGGAGAAACATCTATTGGGTTTTAGGATTCTTTGGAAAAATTTCATTTGGAAATTTCATTCAACTTCTGGAGGCCACAATTCAACTTTCCACATTGCTTGCGGGAATTTTTATTGAATCTGCGGAGGTGTTAAAAACTCCTCGCGTTGTTTGCTTTAGAGAAATTATTAGATTTCATTTCGTAGATTTTTTTCATTAGTTTTATTTAATTTTTTTTTTTTTCAGTGACCCATTGATGGCTCAACGTTTTTTCCGTTGCTTAAATGTGATAATTTTTATTTTTGTAGAAAAATGTTTGTTTAAAAAAAATTACTAATCTTGCATGGGTTATAATTAAAAAAAAAATATCTTGTGTATTTACTAATAAGTGTTAAAATATTTGTAATAAAATTTATTATAATTTCATTACTAAATTTTACTAAATTTATATAGTAAAAATTACTTAGTCACTTTATTGGATTTTAAGATACTTCAGACTGACCGCGCTTTAATAAAAATATGAAACTTTTTCTTCTATAATAAAGCGGGCCTTAACGCAAAATATAAGAATCATTAAATGCTAATTTTCTCGCTCAATAAATATAAAACAGTATTAAGAACAGCTTAAACTTTTATAATACCCTATCACAGTGCAAAACGTTTTATACGCCAATATAAAGCAAATTCTGTCAATAAAATTACGAGTTGAAAATAGAAAAATAAAAAAAAAAAATCTTTAAACCCAAGAAAATAACATATTTAAACGACTGTACAGTCGAGCAGGTTTATGTGTACATTTACCGGTGCATTCACCTTGCGGGAATTTTTCATGGTCTATTCTCAGTGTCCATTTAAGCGGCGTGAATGGCAGATTTTTTTTATAGCACCTTATTTAGCTTTTATCTTGATTGACACGTGAATGTGTCGATTGTTCGCCTATATACATTTCTTCATTTCGCTAAGAATTATCGCCTCACCGAGGCTCGCTCGAGGAAGTGCCTTCGAAAAATTTCCCTGCGAAATATTCGCATCGCCGATAGATCCCCAATAGATAAACATCGAAAGAAGCCCGTTTAAATTCTGTTTACCTTTTCCCCCTCCGAGGCAGCTCAGCGCCGATCGAAGTCAATTTCGCAACGTCGATGTTGTCGTCGGTGACATTTCCTGCTTTCCTCCGAACACATCGTAACAATTTCAAATTCCCCGTCGACATTATGCAAGTCGCTTATTGATTACCAACATTTCAGTCATCGAGCGATTCAATTTTAAACGATCGATTCCCTCGAAACGCCCCTCGGTAAAAAATTACCAAACACAATGTCACCTAATACCGTCGCACTTGTAACAGTATAATTAGTAAAAGAAACGTCCATCAAAGCGGTCGATTTCTACCTCGATTTGAACGAGCAGCACCAGTCCTCAAACAAAAGTGGAAATAAAAAAAAAAAGAAGCGCACAGGATACCCGAGGGAGCCGATTTTCCGTGCGATTCGTGCTCCAAGCCCGGCGTGATCGTCGCTGGGAAGGGCCCAGCCGTGACCCAGTGCACGTCGTGAATCCCTCGGCCTTTTCCCCTGCGGCGGTGGCTCTAATTAGCGCGACATGGACCGTGATTCCGCGCATACGTGGGACCGATGAATCACGGGCAAAAAGAATTGCGCCGTTTCTCGTCGATCGGCGCTCTCCTCGCCTCTCTTTCTCTTCTCTTTTTGTCCTCCCGCTCGCTCCTCCAACGTAAAAAGCTGTTCGCTCGCGCGAAGCTTCTTGCTTGGCCTTTTTTTTCGTCGTGTCTTTTGCGCCCGTCTCTCGGTCTCGCATCGACGGGCGTTGAATGAAGGAAGCTCGCCTCGGAATTATAATGTCAGCGGCGTCGACGAGGAGCGTGGGCAACAGGTGTCCGCTTAACTGGACCGAATTGCCGCGTTTAAAAGTCGAGCTGCTCGACCGAAGGGAAAAAAAATCGCTAACTGTTTCAACGGGAAAGCCATTACTCGAGCGGGATTTTATATACGCAAGAGACGATTTTTCGATCCTGTAATATCGTACGTCTTATGGGTTTAATATTTTCAACGATGCCATAATGTATATCGAGCGTACTGGAGTATATCAAAGTTTAAAATCGGTTCGGCGATATTTACTATATTGACGAGGATATTTTATTATCTTCTTTCGGCTCGATGAGTGGTTAATTTGAGAGTATAAAACTGCCTCACTTACCGATTTATTTCTCCAGTTTCCTTTTGCCCGTCGTTCCTGTGCAGTTCCTTACGCAGGGCGCATAAAAAGGTGCAGCTTCGCGAGAAACTATTAAAATTTTCTCGAAAGCCTCGTAAAAAATTATTCCCGCTCCATTTATCAATCTTCCCCGGATTAGTTCCGAGAAAGCTTCGGGACGGAGAGCTCGCAGCTCGCCGAGGGACGCCGGTGTAGCGGCCTTCTCCACGAAAGCCGAAAAACCTCGGCACGCGCGATGCTCGCCTCTTAAGTCGGGATCGCCATTGTCATGCATATCGCGTCACAATAATTATCCGATTATTGTTCCCGGCGCGGATGCGTTCGGCCGAAAGTCCAGGACTAGATCCCGGGTGAGCCCTTTTGTCCCGCCTGTAATTTATGCCCTCACGACGATTTTACGATCGCGCCTCTCTTTCAAGGGCTCCGGGTCGTTCTCTAAATTCTTTCTCTCCGCTTCGGCGTACGCAGCTTATTATTTTTATTCTTTTTTTTTTTTTCTTGCTTTTTGGGGCTCCCCGCAGTTTGGCCGAGTCGGTGTTTTTCTTCCGCGTGCACAAAGACCGGCACAGATGATCACGGGGTTGCGGGCCCATTTAAATTTTAAATATCGCTGAATCTTGAACTACCGATGCAACGCTGAGATTTCGATTGTTTATGCGAGGGGAATTTTGAGGTATGGATAGGATCCATGATTTCTTATGTCAATCTAAATAGTATATTTTAACCGAAGGAATTCCAAAAAATTAAGAGTTATGTGATCAAAATAAAAAACTTTAAGAAATAATATACATGCGGTAAACAATAGGTATTCTTAAGAAATTAGAAAAAATAGTGCGCATATGATAAATAATAATTTGACCCAAAGCAATTTGCAAAAACAGTATGTACGCGATGCGATAAAAAAAATTTCATAATTCAAGCCAAAGTAGATGAATTATTAAACTCGGAACATTAACACTTTGCAAAAAACAATTTGGCTGCCTTGGAATTATTTTAAAATTAATTCAAAATCATTATTCGCACTCACATTTTGTGCAATGTTTAATAGTTTAGCGCAATCGAATTTTCCCCAAAGCAGTAAATACTAATTTTGAAATTGGCGTAATTGAACGGTATAGTAGCCAATTCGCGGGGCTTTATCGGTTACATAATTGAGCATAAATTTATTGGCCTTTAATGTGTGAATTTTGAAAAACGGAGGAGACGCCTGCCGGTAGGTCGGTGAATTATGCATGGACACAGTGCTATTATCCGCAAAGCGACGTGCAGGAGAAAACTCACTGTTCGAATTATTGCGGAACCTACTTTCGACGAGCGCAGCGCTCGCATGAGTGTATACTCAGATAAATTGAATTGCTAAACTAAAATTGAACTGTCGGAATACGCGAACAATTCTTACGATGTCGATTAAATTCTTCATTTCTTTAATTTTTTTTTTACAATAATAATGAGCAAGATGAATACGTCGTTTAAAAATGTTAAATATACATTACGTTCTGAGACATTAAAATTTATCTTTCTAGACTTAAAAATGTTGAAGGTACACGCGAGTGACATTACCATTTGAATACTAGGCATTTCAATTTCAAATCGGCTATGAATAAATAAATTTTTTCCAAAAATATATCTGTCCACTGTGCTATGTCGCAGTCGACACAACTGTGAAGCCATTAATCTACTTTTTCACCCATAATCGTCAAATAATCTCATTATAAATGTAGATATTCCGATCACTATCGTAAATTTTCCAACCGATTCAAATCCGCCGATAAAAAGAATTCGTTTATCACAAGACAAACTAACGACCGAACAGCAAACACCGTCGACAGAAAAGAGGAGAAAAAAAAAACGAAGTTTCATCGCGTAACTGTGAATTCGAGCGCGCCTCGCGAGTTTTGAGGTAATAATCGCCGGACAATACGGGCGATTGCGCAACCCCGACCTGCGTACAACCCACAGCGTCGTCATTCCGTTCCGTTCATCGAGCACCTTACGAAGGCGCCGCATTTTTTTTTTTTTCGCCTCTCGCCAGATGGTTTTTCTTTTTACTCTCCTCCGTCCGCGGCGCGTCGTCGATTTTCCGCCTGCTCCGGTATCTCCCCATCTTATTGCGAGTGCGTCGAACTTGCGGCTGTCGCGCCGGCGGGAGGTTCGTCGCTCGATAAAATCGCCGCGGGCTGCCGTCGGCGCCGCCTTCATCTGTCAACGAGCGATCATTTCCCGCTCATGCCTCGTCGATATTCGGACTCGCCCGCGGGTATAAGTGCCGCATAATGACCCACAGCCTCACGGTCGATTAGATGAGACCTACGTGCTGAAAACACTTTTTTCTCTGTTTATACACGCGTGCCGCATGGTATGTCGACGCGACGATCGAATCGAGTGCGACGCGATCGAAAGTGAAAAAGAAAGTCGCCGCTTTGATGTGCGCGAACTGCTGCGTATATGAAATATGCGCCGACTGCGAATTAAAAATGAAATTAAAATTTTTATCGACAGAGTGCAGTTTTTAGGCGGCGTTTCGCAGCTTGTGCAACGCATCGACCGGAAAAAGGCACTGCCAGTTGGTTCGGAAAAAAAAAAGATTGATTTCACCGCCCGTATACGTAAACAAGAATTACATGCGCGGGTAACAATTGCCGATTAAGCGAATCGCTTTGCACCGCCGGCGATTTTTCCTTTGTGCTCGCGTACGTTTGCGCGAATGACGCTGGATTAAAAATACCGCGAGAACTTTGACGATGCATGAAAAAAATGAAAAGAAATCGCTCGTGGGTTCGAGAAAATTTTCTTATCTCTCGGAAGCTCTTTATTCTCGGTTTATTCATTCTATAATGGATGTGCGATGTTGCTTACCAGCTTTATTATTCAATATCGTTTTTTTTTTTTAATTGATCGGCGGTGTGTTTGGCAATTGACGCGTTAAAAGTTTTAAGTTTGTATTAATTAACGTTCGAAGAAGCTGAATATACATTTTTCTTCGCAGTGCTCGTAAAAGAGCGACGACGAATGTTTTAGCTCGAAATCACTTTTATCAGATTCATTGACCCGTGCCATCTCGCATATATGTACATTATACCTTCGAAAGAAACAATAAAAAAAATCCCGTCGTTACAAAAAACGAAAAAAGAAAGAACAAAAGGTAGAGGAACAATAAGTCACCTTACACTGGAAGCCTTCAATCCTGCGGCACCCGTCCGCTTATCAGCGCTAAAAGGCCGCGGAAATGCTAACAAAAAAAAGCCACACCATCACTTTTATAAATACCAAAGATACGTATATAAATATATGGATGAGCGAAGCCTCGCCAGGGGTAAAAGGAGCCGATCGTCGAGCCTTCCTCTCCCTCGCCCTTTTTTCATTCTCACCCACACGCGAACAGTTTATAACTTGGAGTCGCGTTGCGCAGGTGCTGGAGGAGTCGGACACGTCGTCCGAGATAAGCTGCAGGAAGGATGCGCTCAACCTTGAAACCGGAGACTTCAAAATGCCCATAGAGAAGACCATCACGAAGCTGCCGAGGATACAGCATCTCGTAAGTGTCGTCGCGCGAATTTTACGCTCGCGAGGCTGCGCATAATGCTCGCGCCTTCTGCACGCGCCGAGTGGTTTATACTCGCGCGCTTCCGAACGTTTTCTTAATGAGACTGATGTTAATGCGCGTTCGGCTTTTTCTTTCGATTCTTCACGCCTTCCGTTCGACACGCGACTTTCGGCTTCGCGGCAATAAATTGAATTGGCTCGTTTATTTAAAACGAACGATGCGCGGCTTGTCAACGAAAAAAATTTGAATATTTACTTATGTAAAAATCGACTGCTTAATCCTTTTTTACACGTATATATCTCAATCTTGATCGATCGGGAAAATACACTTTTCAATCGCTGAGTGGTAATAGACGAAAGGGCCGATGACCCGCGCCTATTCGAGGAAATTACGTCTATTCGTCGGTTTAAAAAAAAAATAATTGTATTTGCTCAGTAAAAACTACGCGGCTTTTTCACGTCCGCATTACGGCTCATTATGAGCCCCCGCATTACATTATCTCTCGGATCTTCTCGGCGTATAAAAATGCAAATATCGTCTCGCCCGAGGAATAAATCAAACTCCCATCGCGCCCAGGGAAAAGCGTGCTCGGCGCGTAATTACCGGCCGATGATTACATTGTATCTCGCATTACAGAAACGACTTCGGCCGTACCCGTTCGTTCTCTCGCGCAATCCTGTTTTTCCAGATTTTCTATTTGCCGAATAATAAACGAGCCTCGCGTTTCAATCGCCAATTAGATAAAGCACACGCCACGTCCTCGGACACGCGATAATTCATTAAAAAAAATAGTATACGTACCTTGCGAGTGCGTATTGTATGCACCGCGCGTGATTCACTCGAATTAAATTAAAGTGTCGTTGACTCTGATTACCGGCGATCTCGCGCGAGATCCGTCGCTTCTCCTTAACGGTTTCTTAATTTCGCGAATGGCGCGACCTCGATTCTGGGTCGGCACGATTTGCGGAACAGCGCGAGGCGACGATTAACGAGGTCGGCTTGTTGCAGTGCCACGAGGCGGAAAAGCCGCCACCGCCGTCGTCGCAGGAGTCACGCTGGGAGTTCCCGCGCGATAAACTCAGGCTACAGACGGTCCTCGGCGAGGGGAACTTCGGTCAGGTAAGTAATGTGCAAAAAGCCGAGCCTTCGATTAGACGGTGTCGCGGTTTTCGGGGACGAGGTTCCCGGAAATCGCTTCCAATGTGGTTGAGGCGTGGTGTTATGGTGCTGCTTCGATTAATGCCTCGAGTAATCACCTACTTTCAAACGTCGTAGACGTAGATGGTATTGTACGGTTTAGTATTTTTTTTTTCTTTTTACCTTTTACAGAAATCGTGCAGTAAAAGTCATTAACAAAAGAAACGAATTGGATTTATTATTTGTATAATTGTTGTATTTATTTTGCTTTTTGCGGAAGTCAAAGTATTATTAATAACACAATTTTAAAAGAACCGTTTAAATACGTTTTTTTTACATCAACATAACTTTTGTTTGTTCACAACATTTTATTCTCTAACTGTAAATACAGAAGTACACAATCCGATAATTACTAAGTTATTTAAAAAGTTTATTCTTAGACATTACGTCTTAATTACGTTTAATGGGAATAAACAAATTAAAAGTAATTTTCAGCATTGCATTCGCGATAAATTAAAAGATTATTCTCCAGAAATCGAATTATCTGGAAAGAAATTATATAACGTAAAATTTAACGGAATGATAAGGAAAATAACCTCCCACTTATTAACTTCCAATTAATATTAGAAATAATAAACAATTCGCACTTCTTCGAAATGACAAACGTGATTTTCGCGCCGTGAATCTCGTAAATCACGATCTGATAAAAAAGCCGATGAGTAATAACACGAAGCAGCAGCATCAACACGCGCGCTTCTTTTTTCCAAGCTCACTCACAAAAAAAAAAAAAAGAAAAAAAAACGAGAGAGAAAAAATAAGACACATTCTTATCTCTAATGTGCTCGATCTCTAAAAAGAACACCTTCGTTTTCTCTCGGCCGACAGGTCTGGAAGGCGGAAGCGGACGACCTGACGGGTCACCAGGGCACGACGCGCCTCGTGGCCGTGAAAACGGTCAAGGAGGGCGCCTCGGACCGCGAGAAGGAGGACCTCGTGCGGGAGCTCGAGATCATGCAGCGGGTCGGCAGCCATCCCAACGTTGTCACGCTCCTCGGATGCTGCACCGAGCAAGGTGAGTTTTTCTTCGTGTCGTGTCTTTTTTTTTCGATACCGCCTCCGCTGAATTGAGAGGCCAGAGCGGTCGGGCCGATTAGTCATGCGGTGGGCTTATTCGAGAGCGAGTTGTTTTTCGCGCTCGAGTTTTGCTCGTTCGTGAGAAGCCGCCGTAGGAACAAGGACTTCGGGAGTCGCGATCGACCGCCGAACATAAAAACGTAGAATTTACGCGGGGAAAATTTTATTTCCCGGAAAACGTAAAAACAGTGCGTATAGCGTCGATCGATAAACCGGCTGCGGGCCAGTTATTTACTAAGTCGATTAATTAAAATCGTTTTGGAGATATTAATCACCGTCGCGCTCAAGGTTAAAAAGGTCGGTGAAAAATGAGCAGACATTATAACGTAATTAATTTAACGCAACTTAAAAAAAAAAAAGGAGTCGGGAGAATTACTTTGCGCGCCGCGCTAATCCATCACAAACGAGTTTAAGAAGCGTACACCGCGTCGTAATAAAGAACAAAAAGAAAAATCATGAATCGATGTAATTAAAAAAGAAAAAATGTGTATTAACGTCCGGAAGTCCGCCGAAGCGTGGATATTACGGGAGGTACACAGTATATACACGAGACTGGCGGAGAAAAATCCGACGCCGAAAAGTGCGTCGTCGCCGGCGGCGTCTTCATCGGGGCGCGACGCAGCGGACGCGGGCGTAGGATTTATGGTCTGCTTGAGACATCAAAACTCCGATACAAACGAGCGCGCGTCCGCGGCCGTGGCGTGGATAAAGGGGAGCGCGGCGTAAAAAGAAGGAAGGGCCGCGGGGACCGAGGGAGCCGCCCCGCGTTTGTGTATTTTCTTCCTCCGCCTCCGGACTATCGGCGTACTCATCGGCGAGCACGAATAAATTTCCATACGTCCTCAAGATGATCTTCCGGATACAATGCGCTTATTACGTTTGCTCGCTCCTCTCTCTCTCTCTCTCTCTCTTTCTCTCCACCGTCTCTTTCGCTAATAAAGGATAAAATAATCCGCTCGCGGAGAATAAAGCGATTTGCTGCTTTCTTTTTCCGAGCTGTACGCGTCCCTCCTTTTTCGTCGATTTTCGCGCGCTGTTTTGTTTCTTGGCAGGGATCGCTGTTTTAACACGGGGGAGGGTCTTCGTGCGCCTTTAAAGCACGAGTTTTATGTTGCTCGGGGTAATGGCTATTAATTTCGATGCGAGGCGGTATATTAGCGTATTAAAAAATGATTAATGAATTTTTCACGGCTACGCGGTATATTAGCCATAAAATTCCGACGCGGTATCTGCGCCCTGAGAAACGCTCGTTTCTCATCCTCCGTCGCTGTTCTTTTTAAAAAAATGTATGCATATACTCCCGTAATCGACAGATTACGAGATAACGAAAAATTACGACGCCTTGAGGACAAGATTGCCGCGTATTTTAAACACTCCGCGCAGTCGTTATCCCGCGAGCAGCGAGCGAATAATAGAGCGGTGTGTCTCAAAAGGCACCGCGAAAAATCCCAGGTGGATCGCAGTATAATAAATCGCCAAACGAAAATAAACGAAAAAAAAAACAGGAGATTCTAAAGGAATTCCCCGCGCGTCATCTAAAATTTCTTCCACACCGCGATGCGCGGGATCCATCAGTCAAGAGGCTGGCAGGTTTCGCTCCGCGAAAAGCGATAAAGGAAGAGGGGGGGGGGGGAGCAGCGGCGCGTAATCGATACACTCCTCAATCTCGGCGAGCGGCCCCATTAAGCTGCCCCGGCGCGCATCTCTCGTCCTCCCGCGGCGTAATTGCTTTCACCGGCGCGTCGCGGGGGCATCGAGTGACGAACGATCCTTTCGCCGGCGCGTCGCCGGATTTTTTACGCCGGGGAACCGGAAACGCGCGCGAGCTGCCCGCTTGATCGATGAGGACGATCCTAAGCGAACGAGGGCCCCGCGAGTATGTACTGTTACGCCGGTAATAACGCCCATTTCTTTCCTTTATTGCGCTAATATATCAATTACGCTGCCACTCTCTTCTTCGTCGTCTCTTCGTCGTCCGCTTCTTTTGCCTCTCCCCATCATGCTTCTTCGTCCTTTTGCTTTACGACGCTTTTAAAGGCTATCGCGCGGGGGTACCGCTACGACGAGGATATTTTTAATGGTCGCGGACGCGGGGTGTAAAATTTTTTTAGTGGCGACGAGGGGAGGTGATCTCGAGTGGACGGACTTGCCCCGGCGCTCGATCGGCCGTTTCCGCGTTCGGCGCGCCACGCGGCTTTTATATTTTGCTCCGCGCTCGCGCTCGGCGCAGCATTAATTTTCCACCTCGTAAAGTGGATAAGACTTTTTAGATGATTAGCGTTATTTACGACTGCGACGCGGCAAAAAACGTACGCTATTTAGATCTGCACGACGATTTGTTTAAGTTAACTGCTATATATATATAAATGCTGACCTGCGGAGATAATTTAAAGTATGCCCAACGAAAAAAATAAAAATAAATAACTAGCGAATTAACGATACGCAATGATTCAATTTAGAAAGTCGTTTTTTTTTCCTCGAGAGAACTACTTTTTCGTTTAATTTATTGTTTCTTTTTTTTTTTCATTCAAAAAAACACGAAAAGAAAGTATCGCAAAAACTATTTATACGAGTTCAGCGTGCAATCGCGTTATAACATCTGAAAATGTCACGTTTCTGGAAAATTTCGCTTTTACCACGTGCGCAGCAGGTTTCGCTTTGTATAAACTTACTTACACACACGAATCTGGAGATCGAGATGTTGGATCGAGATGTCGATGTCCCCTGGCGGTAATCGAATGACTAATCGACGAAACTCCGCGGAGTACACTGCGGACAGCGCTCGCGGAATCCAGGCCTTTTTCGGGTACTTCTCTATTACCTCGATTAACATTTCCCGAGCGACTTGTGCACAAAGCGAAGCCGTCGAACCTCCTCCTCCTCCTCCTCCTTCCCCCGTCGATGGTGAAATTTATGCGGCAGCCGCAGCTAAATGGGCCGGCGCGAGACACATCGGAATTGAATGGTCGCCCCGGCGTTCGACGGCGATTTTGCGAAACGACCTGTCGCTGGTGTGGGCGAAACAAAGGACTACCGGCCCGGGCCCTTTGTTCTTTCCCCCTCGACGCGTCCGCAAAGAAAAAGGGCCGACCCAATAAATCCACCGCGGGCGGTGGGGTCGAATATAGTCGCCCGGTATATCGGACGTTTGATTGCTTTTCGTTTTGCGCAGCTGACAGGCCGACTATATGGCGTTTTTTCTGCTCTCGTCGATCGAGATGGAGCTCGGGCACGTGTGCCTCTCGAATTCATTCGCCGCGATCGTAATGCGCAACGGAGAACTACCGAATTTAGCTCGGCGTATCGACGGCTGCGCAGGTGGTAATAAAGTTTCTTTAGGTGGTCGGGCTTATCGGTGCCGCCGTCGTATCCGCGCGAGTGCGGCGTGCTTTATTTTAGCGATTGCATAATGCATCAGTGCGAATTATGGCGCGATAAGGAAATTGTACCGATGATGCTGTTTTTTTTTTTTTTTTTTTATTATTATATTTAATAATCATCGACGCGAAATAATTGGAAGGACGATGAAATAATAGTTATTTAACGTTAATTTAAGAGGGCCGGTTTTATCCTTTATTAGCGATTATTCAACGACACTTTTCGATTAATATTTTTTATTTTATTTTTAACTGTTCGAAAGATGGAGGATCGCGCCGCGAGTTTTTTTTCTCGAAACTCGCATAGGGGTGACAAAAAAAAAAGCGACCAAACCCGTTATCCTCCTCCAAAGCAAAAAACTACCGATCGACCTATAAATCAGGCTCGCCGTTCGCCTCCCGACTTACTAAATAACTCGCGTTATAGAATCGCCGCGGAAAATAAAACGACGAATCAACGAATTTCCTCGCAACGGTAAATCATCCTTTTTAAACCGTCGTGCGATAAAAAAGCCGTAAATAAGTGCTACGTGCACCGGGCACTCCCACTCACCGCTAAAAAAGAAATAAATAAAAAAAAAATAAATAAAAGTATAAAAACACGGACGACACGCTGCGGGGGCTCCGAATGAAAAAAGTAGGGCCCTTTTTCGGCTCCGAATAAAAAAAAAAACGGACCTCCGTGTACCCGCCCGTCCGCCTGACGAATGCCGAAACCGTGACGCGATTTACGACGGCGAGAACTCGCGCACCAACCGCTCGAAATAACGTCGATCGTTAAATACCTCGATACTCGTCATTTTTTCTTTCCTCGCATCGACAAGTCCGCGCGCGAACAGCTACCGCGCTTTTTTGACCGATCGGGTTTCCGCGATCGAATTGCCCTTCTCCTTTTTTGCGCCTCGCGCCGAGGATTTAAGAGGCGCATTAAGGGGGTGGGCTTTACGATTATCTCCGCGCAATGTTTACGGGAGAGGCGCGCGAGCCTCGCTAGTCGCGCGGCTTTCGCTGCGTGCTCCGATTACATCGGGATAAAAATGACAATAGAAAAAAAAAAACAGAACAGTTGATTTACAAGTCCTATACCCCGCAAATAGCCTACGCGGGCATTAAATTTCGCTCTCGTGACCATTGTTATTGATTCAATGAATCGCTCTCGGATATTAATTATATATACGAGTCGCCCGAGCGGCGGATACCGGATACCGGATTCTCAATCATTAAAAGTCGAACGCAATAGCCTCGAAATTTCTGCAGTAACTCTGAAAATTTATTTTTCAACTAACAGCTATGTCTACTCGAGTTTGAGCAATAAAATCAATTGCGGATACTTGTTCAATTATACCCTTGCCTCCAATAAAAGAGTCCCATCGCGACGATAAAAAGGAAATTTACGTTCAATCTAGAAAAGTTACTTTGCCCGGCAAATTAAACAATTACCTTTGTGTCTCCAATAAAAGTATCCCGCCAGGACGATATAAAAAGCAAATTTAAATCCAGTCTAGCAGTTATAACTTATGCGTGCCGTATTAAACAATTAAGCCCGTCTCCAGTAAGAGTCATCCATCGCGACGATAAAAATCGATTTTAAGTCCAGTGTAATCCGAGCGTGGGTTTCCTCGCGTCGCGACGGTAATAACATTATCATCGCCGGTCGACATCACTATAAAGCCGCGACTTCGACGCTCCTCCCCGCGCCACATGTCATTACGGTAGTCCAGCCCTAACGCGCGGCTGTCGCGAGGGTAACGACACGCCGACGCGGTAATCGACGTGGGAGAGGGCTGCGGGCGCTCGCCCTTGGAGCGAGCGATGGGCGTGGGGCCGTCGCGTGCGCACGTCGGCGTCGAGTGCGTGCTTAATGTCCGAGCACAATGGGCGAGGCGCGCACGCGTCCCCCGGGCGACCGGCTCCCTGCATGCTGCTCTCTTTGGGTGGGAGGGATCGTCGCGGAGGATGCCTCGAGTGAGTCATGACTCCCTCGTCGATTTCCACGGGCTTTTTCTGTATCCCTCGCGGACTCTTTAAACTGCGGAGGGAGCTCGATCTTTTGCATCGAGTCCTCGTCGAATGAGAAACGAGCCCGGCCGATAATCGATGAATTATTTATGCCGCTTTTCAGTGCGCGGAGAAAAGTGCGTTCGTTTTATTCGATTTTTTTTTCTTTAATTTCGTCAGGAGGGTGGTTCCGCTCGATGCTGAGATAACGTATGTCGATTCTGCAGCCTTGGTAGTGGTTAGCTGCTTACAATAGGAGACAAGCATCTACGACTCGCCTGGTGGCAAACAAAAGTAGGATGTGAGATACACGAGAGAAGGAAAAAAAGGTGGCCTCTGTAGGCGCCCGATAAATAACGTCGATGATGTAAATAATTACTTATGTGATATTTTATTTGATTGCGCCGGTGATGCTGAAGAAATAACTTCGCGGGCTGCACGGCGCTATATTTTATTTCCGAGGAAAGATGAGCATACGCGTGCATTGCACAGCAGCCGCGGGGATGCACTCTGAGATTTTCATTTATTGAGATAGCCAATTGCCGAGGAATTAAAGTAATGACGTCGCCTCTTGCTGATTATATAAGAATGTAAACAATTGTGGAAATAAATATTGCATGAATCATCGGATGATTTACGATAGCGCCTTAACTATTTATTGCATTAAATTTATTGCCCGCGCTCGCGCTATTTTATTGTCTCAATAATAATTTATCCAGCAGTCGTCATTGTTTATAAATAACAAAGATGCGCTTTTAATGGCATTTAGCAAACAATCGACGATAGAATTAAAAAAAAAAAGCTAAAACAAAAACAAAAGTGTTTGCTTCGTGTGTATCTGATTTTCAGAAAGAAAAACATTTTCCCGTCGCGAGGAATGGGGTTAACTTTGAATATTTATTTTATGTTAATGAATGGAGATAAAAATGAGAGGTTTGTGACATTTTGGTAAATACCGAGAGGCATATAAGCACACGAGCAGCGATAAGTGCGCTGCCGACTGGTCTCGCGAAATATTGTACACATCGCGCGCCGCGATTGTTATCAAAACGAACGATGATGCCTCCTGGCTCCAGGCGCGAAATTATAAAAAGCGCACGTAACATAAATTCGCGTGATGTTTGCCCTCCCTCGTGCAATAATAAATACTCGAAACATTTAACTTTCATCAAAATCATCAAGATCGTTATTATTTTTACCGGCCACTTATCGAATAACAAATTTGAAATTTAAATTACTATAAAAAAGAAAAGAGCATAAGACACGATCAAAGGGTAAAACGATCCTCTGCTCAATAAGACCGATACGAGCCCCGTGCCGATCTCGTATTTCTCGGCGTATCTCGCGCGCAATCGATTACAAGCTCGAAACGCCGTTTAACGCATAGATTCCCCGCGAGAACAGCGATCGAGCCGCGGATTTTTGCCCGGTGACTCTCCCGCTGGCGGTCAAACTCTCGCGCCTCGTACGCGCGCTTTACTTACTCCCCGGCCATTGTTCGGAGTCCGGCTCGGCGCGAGATTGTCGTTCCGAGCGCGAGGCACGCGTATCGCCGGCCCCTGAGTCACTGCACCCCCGCCGTCTTCTCCTCTCGGCGGCGAGGATCGCTCGCGGAAGCCGGGAGATGATCGGCGGCGCGTCTGAATTTTAATCGATGCATTTGAATCCGCTTGCGCAGCCGCGGTATAATTACACCGCTCGCTGATTTACGACGACGTCGAGAAAAAAGTTTCATGAATTTAGATGCGCGCCGCCGGTCGAGCCTCGAAATTGCACCTTTTGTTTGTCAATAGCGGACGATAATTGCGTAAATCAAAAAGGGAGGCGATCGTAAAAGAGGGCGGACGGGGAGGGGAGAAGCGTCGAGGCGATCGCAGTCGATCACCAAGTAGACGATTCCGTATAATGACGGTGCACCGAGAGCATTAATTCGATTCGAGGGAGGGGGGGAAGAGGGTATACCGTATCGATGTCTCAACGCGGCTTCGGTCGCGTCGCTCGCAAATTAGGAGATATGGAGGCGAGTAGCGCACTGCGGGGATGAAATTGAATCCCGCGTTGATGATTGCAGAGCCCCATTACCTGATTCTCGAGTACGTGATGTACGGCAAGCTCCTGGCATACCTGCGCGACCACCGCACCCGACAGGACTTCTATAACTTCAGCGAGGACTCAGCCGCCCTCACGTCCCGGGATCTCACGGTCTTCGGGTACTGCGTCGCCCGGGGAATGGAGTACTTGGCTTCTAAGAAGGTAAGAGTTATAATACACGACTTTTTTCTTTGTTTATTGGTTTGCTACGTTTGAAGTTTCATTAAGTCGTAAAACGATGACTGATCCTGCAATAATTTTTCTGCCGCTTTGGCTAATTTATTTTTCTCGAAAGTTTAACAAGACTGATGACTTAATTATAGAAATCCCGCGAGAACGTGTTAAGTTTATTTATACGAGAAGCGATAAAACTTGTAATTCCTTATTACTTTTTTTATAATTAATGGCTGCATGAGAGAATACTGACGCTTACTAATTTTTTTGAGCATACAAGTAATTTTTTTTTAGAAAACTAGCAAAATCCATCGCCTTCTTTATAAGTATTTCCTACTTAATAAAGATACTTCTTTTATATCGTTCTTCAAACAAATATTCTTGTATATTACACATTTATTTTTCAAGAAAATTGTTTATTAAATACTTCAGAATAATTAATTAGAATATTTTAAAACTATTATATTAAATTATTAAATAAATATTAAATTCATAAAATGCTTTCAAGTTTGCTACGATTTTCAAAGGAATATTATTTCTTTAAATACTTAAGTATTGTGAAATCGCAACATTTGGTTATCGTTTCTTAAGAAACGTATGTAGCGTCACTGCCATAAACCAACGTCATTTATAATGTAAAAAAGCCACCGGAAAAACCCGAAAGTCTATTCTTCCAGCAAAACGGCTAATAAAAAACAAAGAATCGGATTATCCATCACCCAACAAGAAAGCTAAAACACAATGACAGCAGCTCGCGAAAAAAAACGTCGTTCTTCGAACCAAGTGTAAATTCTATCTCGATCGGAGCCGTGAGGAGAGGACATCGCGACGCGCTTATCGCCCACTCCCGATCCCCGTCCGCTCCTCTTTAATTCCCGCGCGCGCATCCGCAGGAATCTTATCGCTTCCTCATTCCGCCGAAGCGCGGGAGCGGGGGACAAAGGACGCGCCGTCGCGGAGCCATTAATTCGCGCGCGACGGGCGGGCCCATCGCGAAATTCGTCAGCGCGATAAAAGGCGAGCAGCACTGACAAATCGGCCCTCGAACGCCACTCGGATGGCTGCATTAATCTCGGCGATAGGTAGCCTCCGTTGAAAAATGCACGCCTCGGGTCAAGGAACCTACCGCGATTTCTCGCGCTGTTAACGGCGGGCAGTTTTTTTTTTTTATCGTTCGATGGGTTCACTGGGAAGAAAGTTTAGTAATCACAGCTAAATATTGCTTGTTTTAACTAATGTGCATCTGTCCCAACCAAAATTTACTTGTTTCAACCAAATATTAGTTGAAATAATTAAATATCAATCGAATAGTTAGTTGTGATTACTGATATTTCTTTTCAATGTAGAAAAAGCTAGCAAGTAGTATATCTCATTTTTTTATTTTTATTGTCTATTATAGGCTTACTGTTTGATTAGGTCGTTACAGTAGCCTAAAAAAGAAACGGGAGCATTGAAGACAAACGCGTGATCAAAATGTTCCAGAAGTAACATAAAACGTTACGATTCATTTAACGACTTTGATAATAGATGTTAGTATCGCAAGGAAGATGTGACACAAAAATCTAATGGGCATCGGCATTAGCCTAGAAAGATACGACTTTCCAGGCTAATGCAGCTGCGCATTAAAGTTTTATAATAAGCCATTAACACTTTCTTCATACGCGATTATCCGCGACGTCATTCTCGGAAAGCGCGACAAGCCGGTAAAAAAATCCGTTCATTACCGGCAAATTAGTACATTAAAGCTCCGAATGATTCGTCAGCCGAGCGCAGCCTTCGTTCTCATTCGGTTTCAATTAAACCTCCGCGCATTTCAAAATCGGCCGCCTATAATAGACCTGGACAAACACAAGCGATCCTTATAATCAACGCGAAAAGCATATAAAGCGCGGGGATCGTCTATCGCTCGCGGCGCATACCTCGAGGGAGCAGATCCCCTGTACCACGCGAGGATGCAGGTAAACGCGATCCCGTGTCCGGCGTCGCGTGAAATCCCACACGCCACTTACGTCCAATTAAAAATCCCTAAGTACAACCTTCGAACCCGTGGAAGAAGCGGCCCTCGGCGGTCATTACCTCGGCCTGCACTCGGATCCCTGCTCGACCTTTTTTTACCCCCTCGCAAGCCCGCCTCCCCCTCGGCTTTTCCCGCCTGCTCATTTCTCATGCGGCACGTCGATGCGATTAATGCGCGCATCGCAATTTCTCCATCCTTGCTCCGCGCGAGAAGAGATGGAGATTGCGCGCGAGGCTCTCCCGTACTCGGCGCGTTTCAATTGAGACGACAAACACAGTAATTACGCTCATTCGTGATGCATATCGGGAGCCCGCCGCCGCACACACGTGCAGTACGTGCGAGCCTTTCTCGGATGTGCAATCTTGCGTAACGGCCGTTTTTTTTTTTTTTTCTCTTTCAACCTCCTCTCCGCGGTACCCCCGTCGTCACCTTTACATTTGTTTACTCGGAGTTTCAGTTCGCGCGCCGGATACCAGGCTCGCTGCTCCTCTTTTTTCTTTTTTTTTTTTTTTTTGCACCTGCAGCTCGAGTCGTCGTCATCACGAGCGTCGCGGTTTTGATCGGACGAAAGAATTTTACTCGGCCGAGCGAGAAGAAGACTGCGCACGGCCATTATAACGCTCGCGCGGAGTCATTACCGAGGTGTAATTTTTATTGCGGCCGGTGCGAACTTCTCTCCCGCGGCTCTTACGGCGGGGGGAGAACAAAAAAAAGAGGTAACAATCGGCGCGCTGACGCGTCTTTAACGTCGCCGCGCGATCGTTATCGCTGATAAATGCCCGGCGCACGCGCGCCGATTGTTGTGAAACGGCGCGATGATATTTTCCACCCCGGTGTGTCTCATCGATGTTCGACCGACGGAGTGGAATGATTGCCCGCTGTTCAGCTCGTTCTCACGTTATATTCTTGCTCCGACGGAATTGTTTTGGGTCTCCCTCGAACGATTTTGTTATCTCGCTGTTGAATCGTACGTAACGCGCGGTGAAAATTGTGGTGATCACCTGCCTCATTAAGTGTGCACGTTGATTTTCCAAATGGTCGTAATAGTGCTGCCGATTAGATAAGCTGGATCGTGTGTTTTCGTTATTCGCTTCATTCACGGAAGAAAAAAAAATTGTAAGATAAGGTTGGCTCCTAGAATTTGCCTTAATTTTAATGATAAAGGCTCGTGCGTTCCATAAATGTGGAATTCAAAGTTTTCCAGTCAAGAGAATAGTCGTAAAAGAAGTGGCGTATAAAGTCACATATTCAGAAAACAAATTACGATCTATTCATCGCACTGAGCGAAACGAAAAATTTCATTTCTTCTTATAACGAAGGAAAGCACGTTTCAGCTTTTTGAAAAAAACTAGCGGACTTTAGATATAATACGAAGAAAGGCATTTTTCGGAACTTGGAACGAAAAAAAAGCACTTTTCGACGTACGACCGCTTTCTTGTGGTATATTCTTAGCAGAATTCGCAATAAGACCTTTTAAACATCCGGTCTTTTCTCAGGAATCTCGTGAAATGTATAGCTACTCTTAGCGGAGAGTATGCATTTTGAGCTTTCTTTTCGACGGTGAACTGAAATTTTGTTTTCCTTCGTTCAGTAGTGAAGACTTATTTAGGTACTTCAAGTAAAAAAAGTACATTCTCGAAAAATGAAAAAAAAAAATAAAGAATAATGTAGGATCCCAGTTCGCCTTTCTTCGCTTCTTTAAAGCGCACACAAAGCTTGCAAAAAAAATTTGACTATCCACTTATACGACAGCCCTGAAACAAATAGGAAAACCAGTTGAAAATCCAATTAAAGCGAGTAACGCTGTACAAGCCAGCAGCCACTTGAATCAGCGATTCCAAACGTAGTCATCTCATAGCGAAGCGACTGTCGCGACCAAAACGAGCGATCGCGTCCGCACGAAATCGCTCGGCGACGATTAAGCGCACCTGCGCGTCAGCACCTCGTCGCGGGCGAAGGGCATCCCGATATAAATAACAATCGGCGGGTTTTTTTTTCTCTCTCTCTCTCCTCGCTTTACGTCCGCGCGCTCCTTGTCCCAGTTAGCGGGGCGCGCGTCCCATTGTGTCGCGCGCCGCGAGGGGTATGTGCGCGCTCCTTTCGCGGGCCGCGGCTTCTATTTCTGGACGACGAGCTGTAATTACGCGCGTATGTATGAGTGCGTATGTCCCCTCCCTCCCCTCGCTGGGATTGACTTTTCAATTGATCGAGCGAGCCGCGGGCACCGGCCGATGATGCCGCGGACGTATCGCTTTTTAATGGGCCCTGTGTAATGGATTTTCTTGTCTGTTTTGAACGCGACTTTTTCAGTGATTGATTAATTACTGGGCTTAGGGAATACGACTGTTGTATATTTTTTTTTATTTATTTATTATTTTACTTAGGGGAATGAAAAATGTGTATGTTGCTTTAGTTCTTGCTTTAATTAACGGATTAAAAATTGCGCTGGAGAAAAGTGCGGGAAGGAGAGATTGTAGGATGATAGGAGGACGTAGGAAAATATTAATAGGTCGAGTGAATGGATTTATGATAATCTTGAAATATTTTATGCCTGTATTAACTATAATGATTTAAAGCAATTTATCACTTTTTTTTTATTATTCTCTTTTATACTCTTTTAACGAAAATTTACATTCAATTAACCTCGTATCTCGAAAGTGTGTTAAAAGTTAATAATAGACTGGTAATGTGTAATTTTAACATCGCGCGTTTCTAATAAAATTATTATCAAAGAAAAATTGGCGTATCTTAAATCATTGAAAAACGCAAACCTTAAAACAATTTTAGAAACGTTTAAAACGTAAACAACAATCACCCCCCAGTACTTCTAAACAACAGTCATTGTCCATTTTCAATTATTTCCAAACCCATAATAATACAATCTTTATATAAAAAAAAAAAAGAATAAACACCCTCGCGGTATTTGTTCGTGTTACCGAAGAATCCGCAAGCAGGAAGCCGCAGCGCAGGCGGAAAAGATCAGGGATCGTCTGTTATAATTGCCTTCGGTAATTCCAGATCATCCATCGGGACCTGGCGGCGCGCAACGTCCTGGTGGACCACAACAAGCTCTGCAAGATCGCGGACTTCGGGATGTCGAGGTTCGCCAACGAGGACGGCGAGGTAATCGAGACGCGGCACGGCCGGAACGCCCTGCCCATCAGGTGGATGGCGCCGGAGTCGCTCATCTACTCCCTCTTCACCACCAAGACCGACGTCTGGAGCTTCGGCATCTTGATGTGGGAGATCGTGACGCTCGGTGAGGACCACAACTTTATGTTTTTTTATTTTTTTTATCTCAACCTCTCCATTAGCGCCTGAAAACCCGCCTCCAGAAACGATCGCTTTCGCTTCCTCGATGGCGATTCGGCTATACGTACGGGTTTGTCGTGGCGCGGTTTGTACAGTTATATTCTAAAAATATAATTTCCCGCGCGTTAGAATGATTTACGCGCGACCGGACGCCGGAAGGCACTTTCGCTTGCTTCTCGGATTGTGGACTTATTCAAATTCATTATATTGGGGACGCTTTATCGGATTTTTTAATTCATCGTTATACATCTACTCTCCATAAATTACTATTTTTTTTTTTTTAATTATAATGGAATGGCATTGGTACGATTTTTTAAAGAGGCATGCAGACTGCTTTAGAGTAATGTTTCCAGGTTGCTATTTATGAATTGAAGTCACGTTGGCGTTCGAGAAAAAAAATGAAATCACTCGAAGTGAGTAAGCGGTTCATTAAACTCGACAACAAATCCCGGTCACAAAACGAAAGTCTCCACGTAATCGCCCAATGACCCACTGCGTAAATTCCATCTTATTTAAAATGCATATATTTCGCTTTTCAACTATAGAAGCTTTTGTGTCTGCTCAATGAACACTCATTTTTACTGTTAACTATAAGTTTATGTTGTCAGAAATAGAAATAAAAATTGTAGGATTCCTTATTTAATTTTTAATTTACAATAATAAGACATTTACTAAAAATTATTTCTATATACAAGCTGTGTGTATTTATATTAAAAGATGATTTTTATTGAATGATTTTATTAAAATTTTAATTGTAACATTTTCTCGAAAATCATTTCTATTCTCTAAATATAAATACATGATTATTCAATATTATTCTACATGAAAAGTCGTTTCATTTATTCGATATATAAAAGACTTGCAACATAGAATAAGTAAATAGACACTTATACTTGAAGTAAAATTAAACTTATTCACATTTAGACAGTACAAAATTCTATTTTGCAATAAAAAAAAAGATTTTATTACAAGTAAAGAAAATAAATCATAAACATAGCAGCGTACCCATAAATCTCACTCAAGAAAAAAATAAAACATCCTCTCCTCTGAAATTGACAAGGTGAAACTAATTAAACGTTCGTGCCTGCAGGATCAACGCCATATCCGGACATGACCGCCCGCGAGGTGATGCGCAGCGTGCAGAGCGGCTACAGGCTGGAACGGCCATCGCACTGTCGGGGCGAGCTCTTCCGGGTGATCGCGAGATGCTGGCACGCGGACCCCGACCGCAGGCCCGAGTTCCAGGTGCTGAGGCGCGACCTCGCCCAGCTGCTCGAGGACAACATGAACGGCCACTACGTCGACCTCGAGAGCTTCGCCTCCGAGTGCACCGATTGACCTGCTGCGCACTCGTTTAATTTTCGCCGGGGAAGCGCGCGCTCGCGCCGAAAACGAGCGCACCGACAAATTCATACACAGTAGTTTCAAAAGCTGCGAGGATCTTTCGACGATTGCCATTTTTTCAAGGATCGACGGGCGTAGCGTAATTCGCCTCGTTGTCAAGTTTACACGTAATTAGCGAAGGGCGGAGGTAAACAGAAAACGCGGATAAAAATTCGAGAATCGAGGCTATTCTTTGTAAAAAAAAAAATTGATTGTATTAGACGTCGGGTTTTAGTGATTCAGTATTCGTGTATAAAAAAAGAAACAGAAATGTTAACAAAAAAAAAAAGAAGCGTAAATCGTGCGTGAAATAATAAATAATTTAATAGATATGCTGCATGCCAAGTTTTGTCGCGTTCGGAGGCAAGTCGACTATAGACGGTAGATTCTCCAAAGAAAGGCATTAGGAATCGAGAGAGAGGGATAGGGAACGATAGGAGTGCCAGAACAATTTCGTCTGCACTCGTTTTTTACGAGACGAGCTTGTCAGGAATGCAAGTATTTTCAGTTTTTTTTTGTAACAATTTAAAACGCTAGTGTTAAGTAACAGTATCGACATCAGTGATGTTCGCGCCATTTTTTTTCAAGCTCTGCGCTCCACACTTTTTTTTTTACTGCGTATTTATTATTGGCCGGCGAAGGTGCAACACTTTCTGATCGCTATGTAAGATTTAGGAAAAACTTGTTTTCCGGTCTAATTAATTAATTAATTAATTAATTCTTTCTACCGCGCGCTGTGACACCCTCGTTTACGGATTGATTCATAAAAGTGAATATACTTTTTTTAAATAAATCAAATAAAGTAGATAACCCTTTGCATGAACCGTAGACGAGTGTGTTGTCGGGTCTCAAATCTCTTAATCAAACGTATCATTTAAAAACGCAAGAATCTAATGATTATGATGATACGATTTAATCGTGCGTTTAATTTTAATGATTCTAGTCTTTCGACACATCTGGAGCAGAGATCAAGTCGCTAACATTTATTCGTTTCTTCTCCATTAATAATCGTTATTTCTATCATTATTATTACAATTATTATCATTACTATTATTATTTTAATTATTATTATTTTGATCAAAGCTCCACTTTTGTCAGTTGATGTTTTACTTAGTTTTTACACTTACATTATTATCTGTTTTTTTTTTTGGAGTATTTTTGCATTAATTTAGGTAAACGACCGATCGGCAATTGTATGTCCGTCCACTGAAAACGAAAAAAAAACCTCATTGTGATTCGCGTACAAATGAAAATGAAAACATTGTATTGTAAAAAAAAACAAATATAACGCTGTACTTTATACTTGTATTTAGAAAACTTTTGTGAGTAAATGTTATCATATATTTTTGAAAAATCTCGCATTCTTATTATTTTTCTGACCGTTGCACGAACAAAAAAATCCCATCGTTAATATTAATAAAATAAAATAAAAAATTCTCGGCACGTGCAACAATGCCACAAGCTTATAGCATCTTCCGATCTATGGTAGATAAATGATGTACGACGCTCTACGCTATTAAGCATCGTAAGCTATCGTGACGCATCGCGGTAATAGTAGTACCGTTCGCATCTACGCGTATTATTCACTCTTAAGCGATCATTACTCACGTCCGAGATTAAAAGTTCACTCTGCAGATGCGTGTACGTACTTCGAGAAATGCTGTTCGAACGAATGTAGGAAAATGTACACCTCACTGGACGCCGGCGTACTTTAATATCTCGATTACAGCAGTCATTGCGACATTTTTTATGCGTGATATCGATGCAATTAAAAAATATTACGCGCATATCTGCCGAGCAATCCAAAAGCGCTTTGTAAAATACATCACAACGACAGTAATATTGGACCTTTTAATTTTTCAGAAAAAATATATTATATATATATATATATATATATATATTCACTTTGCCAATTAAACGCGCGCTTTTTAAAATCACAAATCACTTTCTCGCACGGACGTGCCCGTTTCTTGCTTTTTTGTGTACTCTTGTAATACCCGCGAAAGGGAAAAGGGGTCCTCGAAGCAAACCGAAAGTGGCTTTTAGTTTAACTTCTCGAATGAAGAATAAGAAAAATGTGTCAAGAGCGAGATTTCGCAACTCCGCGGCGAAGTCGAGCCTACGGTACTTCGAGAAGAGCGAACGGGGAATAAGGAAATTCGGTGAATTGTTACGAGAGCGGCGGATTCCGTTAGCACGGGCAGACAATCGGCGAGCGCAGCGTACCGACGATCGGCCGGCCTTCGAGCCACTCACGATTTCGCGAGAGTCCTGTTAACGGTATATCGCCTCACCGCCGCGAAATAATGACGTCTCGACAACTGCAAGTGTAAAAAATCGAGCGAAAGTTATCCCTTCGAGGCTCGCCTCGATTTTTTTTTTTGCGCAAGCTCGCTAATTGGCGGGGCACGTAAAAATACGAGTGCATCGTTACACTTTCTTTCACGTAGACGTCCTTTTCAAAGACTTTACCTTTCTTTCAGTCGATCGCTATTGCTGATAACAAATAAAAACGCTCGTTTCTTTCGTGGGTTTACTTTAAAGTACGGGAAGAAATTAGCTGTGAATTTCTTTTTAAAAAATGAACAAATTCACGTTTCTGTGTACTTCTTAATTTGTTAAATTAGTTCTAATTTCCTGTATCGTTTATATCATAATTATTTTACTTCCTAATAGAGTAATAGCGGCTGCTTTAATTTTTTTCTTTTAACGTCGTAACGTTAATTTCGCCGGAAAAGTTCAATGCCATTGTCAATGACTAAATTAGCCTACTGGAATCCTGTTTTCTAAACGCATCAAGCGGACGATTCGTTAAAATTTGATACAAGAGGAGAAAAGCTAATAAAGCGAAAAAAAATGAAAAAAAAAGAAATCCAAATGCATAAGGCCGAAAGGAACGTCCAAGATTTTTTATTGCGACGCATAAAAATGTCACGGCGCGTAAAAAAAGCACTTCTAATGCCAGCGTGTACTCTAAAACAGCACCGTAAACGTTTTATTCACATCGCATTAACGTCACCTATAAAACGCAAAGCAGTCAACGATAAAAAAAAAAAAACGCCAGCGAGTATAATGCATCTCGCGGCGCTCTTTCGGAGGAAACCCCCGGCGACTCGGGAGTAAAATATCGTCGTTGACATCCGTCCGGCGGAATCGGAAATTTGCCGAGCGAGCTCGTTACCGCCGGCGCGTTTTCGTGCGCGTCGCGCACTTTTTTTTTTCTCTCGCCGCTCGGCCGCCGGGTAACGATTCAATCCCGGGGCCCTTTTGTGCGAGGTCGTTACCGCAAATTGGATCGCATTCCGGAAATCCCGCGGGCGGAGGGACGCGCGATATAGGCGGTGCGCGCGCACGTCGTTAGGCCGGTGGTCGCGGTGAAAAACTTTCGAGAGAGTCGCGTAGGTACTGCGCGATATGGGATATGGGTTCACGGAGGGCGGACGATTTTTTAAAACGATTTTTCACGATGGTTATTAGATCAGCTGGATTTACGATAATTGACGATATGGTAATGAGTGTAGTCGCGTAATGAATCTTATTAAACGGTGGCGTGATACTACGCATAATCATTTGCATGTTTAATTAAATTTTCCAAGAACAGATATAGATGGGAATTCACCAACATTGAATTTTGCATCCTCGTAGAGGAAGCTGCATATAGTAATAGTAACAAAGAAGCTGGTTCAATTTTTAGCAATTCCATCTTTGCGTTAAGTAAATGCACCACGGAAACAAGTAGTGGAAACACCGATTTTTTGACACGTAAATAGCCGAAACGCCGACTTTCGCCACTCGATTTTTATTAGACTCTGAAAACGGTTGTTTCGTAAGTTCATAAGTTTTCAAAAAATTTGTAGTTAAAGATTTTATAAAAATTTTTGAAATTGCATTTTCTCGAAAACGAGTGTACCAATTAACTTCAAATATTTTTATAGCGTTTATTTGAGATTATGCAAAACATAATATAATTATCACTAAAATAATTGCATTACTAATTTTAGAGAAATGCATTTTCAGTATTTTGAAATGTTTGCAGTATTATTTTTAAAAGTTAATATACAATGTAAGTTTGTAGAAATTAAAATAAAAAATTATTATTAATAAATTTAAAACATGAAATCGAAAATTACATCTAACAAAGTTAAGTGTCAATTTATTGGCAGCGATAGTGTTTTAATAAGCGAAGGTCTCTCAAGTACGTCTGGCCAATCTCGGAATGTATCTACTCGGGGAAGATTCGTTCCTCGCAGTATACGGTTTTTCTTGCTAAGAGGAAGACATCTGGGGATGAAGTACACTTTCGTTTTATTTAAGTGTAAAACCTTGAGAGGTGCATTATCGCTGAAAGAGAAAATTAATTGAGAGAAGCGACCAGCTCATAATTCTTCAGGATGCTACTGCAGTTATTTGAAAAATATTGCATCTGTAGGCTCATATTATTTTCATGCAGAGCTATGTTACAAATGTTGGACACTACAATGAGAGATATTTTATTTGAAAAATTTTTTACTGGAAGAAAGTGAAGAAAAGAATAATAAGCCTTATTCATTTCAAGTGGACGAAAGTCGATTCGACGATAAGTTGGCAGCATGAGACGCGTGACTACTGACATTCTTTTGACAAATCGAAGACGTGTCATAATTCAAGAACAAACGAGAATTTTTGACGATATGTGGAAGTACTCAAGTAATGCAGGAAAATAAGCAAATAATTATTTAAAAAAAAAAATCAAAATAAAATAATAGGGCTCGGCTTCAACAAGATTTAATTTCTTAATTAATTTGTACTTTCGTTAATTATTTATTACAAATTTTGTCCTGATCGAAATTTTTTAATTATTTAATTATCTGGAATAAACTCCACATTTACAGTAGAAATGTTATGACAAAGCGCCTACAGAAAGTTGTTGAAGAATAGAACCTTAAATTTTACAAGAAAAGAATTTTATGTTATGTTGTTATTTCGTATACAGAAAGTTTTATATTTTCATCGAGATTGACACTAAAAATTTTGATTATTGACAATAAAAATGGCGTTCATCAGGTATACGAAATTTATTACACTATCACTTACAATAGTTGCCAACGTTTAAGTCGCCGAGAATCGTTCGTTGCAAATTTAAAAACGAGGGTAAATTTATTCGCAACAATATCTTCACACTATTGTCAAAATTCGCTTCTATCCATTAAAAGCTTTCTAAAATTTCCAAAATGCTAATATACATTTGCAATGAATGAATTTTCCCAAAAACTAAAATAGGTCGCATTTTTTTTTCAAAATATTAACTCCTCTCGGCTGCATTATTTATCCTCCAATAATTTACAACTGTTTTCTAAAATTTCGAAATCGCACGTGCGCGCATCGCGGTCTTTACAGCCGACGTAAATCGATTTTGAGAGAAAAAATCCCCGCAAATTTATGTCCAAAAACCTTCCATGCCCCCAGCGAAAAAAAAAACGCTTAATTAAACATCCCGACATTACGCGCTGTATACAAATCGCTACTTTCCACGTCGCGCAATAACTCACCCGGCGAAATTTTCTTCTAAGCCTGCGCGACGTGGCATCCTCTCTTCAGGGCCTTGCACATGTCGCGAATTCATGTACCCCTTTCCAGTCTGACAATGGGCCGCGCGACTCGGCCGTCCATTAAGGGCGCCCGCGGGGGCGAGCCTCGGAAATGCGAGGCTTACGTCAATCAGACGTCGGGGCCGGCGGTTTAATGGGCCGCGCGCCGGGAATCCCAAGCGGGCGGCCTCCTCCTGGTCGCTCTGCGTATTTCATTCAAATGGAATACACGCGCTGAATATGTATCGGCACCGCCGGTTTAATAAAGATAACGAGCCCATCCTCGGACGCGCAGCTTTTCCTGCGGTGAGCGGCTGAAAGTGAAACCGGTGAAAACGCCGAAAACGGCCCCGAGCCGCGACGAACACTGCACCTGCACTCTGCATTACGCGTGTCAAAGTGAAAATTCTATTCGAAATATTACAAAATTTTTATGGGATGAAATGCAGCTTTGGTGATTAATACTGTATATAAATGTATAGATTAATAAATTTCTGAATGCGTGGGTCTTGATGTGCTCTAGAACAAAATTAATGATAAAGAATAAAAGTTATATTTGCTTATCTTCGAAATCGGCTATTAATTATTATTAATAATAGTTTCTTGTAAAATTTACTAAAGTTTCTTTGAAAAGTTATTGTAACTCTAATAAATTTAGATAAAGCTCTTGTAAATTTTACAAGAAGCTATGTTACAATTTTTAGTAGACACTTTCTTATGTGCATTATTTAAAAAGTTAAAATTACTTTAATACTCTGAAAAGAAAGACTTTAAAATTGCCATTACCTTTTACATTGACGAAATCAACCATTGACTTAATTAATGCCTTTGTTCAAAATATCTGTTATAATTATATTTCTTCTTGATTCTGTATACAATACATTTTTTGTTATCAATATCAAAAGATATCAAGTTAATTTTATTAAAAACTTCTTTTTCATTTTTAGAGAAAAATTCTTACTTTGGCATAGAGAATACCTATCTGTTTCGTCGGACTTTCATAATACTTTTCGACGGGTCCGTCGTTTTCCTCGAAAACGTACGACATGGTCGTCGCTTTCTAGTTACGCGCTCCGGAAGAGACGCAGGCGATTTTGCCGGTGGCCAATTGTCAAGACTCGGTGCCACTGTCCTTTCGTTAGGTAACTTTGTTTTATATCTGTTGTACTGGAGGTTCGCGCGGAATTTTTAAATTAAGTTAAGTGTATAAGTAGCTGCTTCGTCGGTTGCTCAAGGAACATTTTGTCTAGGCGGGTAATCTTGCTTTTATCAGATGGTTGATATTAAAGATATACGACAAGTGTTTTAAGAATAGAGAAATTTTTCGAGTTGGTCGAGGCAAGAAATTCTACGATTACATAAAGCATCTATTTTTATACTTAATTTGCGTTCTTTTTTGTGCACGATGTAAGTTAATTGTAATTATCATAATTATTGTAATTATTGAAATTTAATAGTTCTTTGGACCACTTCATGGTCAATAATTACGCTGTCACATTAAAATTTTAAAATTCGTTTAAAAATAATTTGCGCTTAAATTTAATTATAATAATTAAGCTGATCAACTAAAGAATAATAAGAATTTCTATGGAAAGTGATTATTGTTTCTTTTAGAAATGAAAGAAACTGGGTATTATGAAAGTTACACCATTAATTTATTCACGAAAGGCTTTTAATTTCAAAGAAACTTTTAAGTAAAATTAAATTAAGGTAGTTTTACTCAAATTACGTAATAAAACTAACGGTTATATAGATATTTTATTATCAAATTCTTATTTCAATAAAAAAATTTTATTTAATAAAATAATTTTCTAATGAAAATATGTTTTTAATTGAATTCCCTTCTGATCAAATAACTTCTATTTATATTTATTACTAAAATCAATCTGTTTCTAAAAAATGACTATACCTGACTAGAGTTATTCCATTGCGTTTAAAATATTGAAGTACAGAAATAGAAGATTCATTTCCCATTGCTCCCTTAACATTTTTCTAAAGAAAAAAGGACCATTCTTTCCAAAGATTTTTCTTTTCCACGCTGAAAGAAGGTTCTCCCTGAGACTCCAATTCAAATCCTAATCTCGTTCATTAAATTTCTGCTAATAAATTTAACTTCTCTCTCGAAAATAAATCTCACAATAATAATTCTCGGTACGCTCTCGCTCTCCTCTGGCGTCTCGGTAAAATATTTCGAGAAAATTAGCAGCATTAGCGCCGACAAAAGTTCGAATCCCGCGCGAAGAGGCTAATCGCCTCGCGGCGCGTCGAAAGTAACAAGGTCACGTGCACCGCCGGTGGCCGGCGTAATAATTGCGCGCGCGTTATTTCTAATCGCAAATTGTTAGCTTTCCAAATGATTGCCCGCGCAGAAGTAAGAGCGCGGCACGTGTGCTCCGATTCGCGAGAAAATTCCCGATTGCCCCGGCAGTAACGCCGTCGGCCAAACAAAGCGGGGGAGCGCCTCGTACACGGGCGACTCCATCGAGCGCCAATTGACGCTGGTCGACGGATTTGCGTGCGTCATTCGAGCGTGCTCCTTTTATTTTGTTTATCGCCGATGGCATCGCGAAGAAAGTACACTGCGCCGAGTTGAGAGTGGAGTCGGGGGAGAATTGCTTTAGCGGGAAACCGGATTAACGGTTAACATGCAGATATTGCGAGTGTGTGTACGAACTTGGGCTGATTTTGCATTCAGGATGAAAATCATTCAATGCAGGTCTGCGCGAGAATGAAACAATAGTCGATGAATTCTGATTTTATCGGGGTTTACGTCATGTGTATGCTGATTTTCATTGAAGTGTGTACAGCGATGCGAGGCATTGAGTATTTTGAAAAATATTTTACTTTTTCTCTTTAGAAACTTCAGATCTGTGAAATTTTATTTATTTATTTATTTTTTGAAAAAATAGATAAATTACGCAGTTGCGCCTGCAGGAAGTAAACCTCAGATATACCTGTAGATAAGCTGATTCAAAGAAAGAAATCTTAGAAACTAAAAGATATAAAAAACTGAGGGCATAAAATATATTCCAGAAAGTTTAATACTTTTTTAAAATACATATATTAGCTTTGCAAATAAATGAACAATTTGCAGTTGTTATTTGGCTATCAGACTTTTACAGGCGTTTAATAAAGTTCTTTAGTTCATTTTTATGTGTCTATACTTTTGTTTATTGTTGCAGGCTAATCTTTGAAAAATGTTCAATGTAGTTATCCTCGAGTTTTTTATACTGTTATAAGATAATCTAGTAAACGATTCATTAATATGTAGTACGTGTATATGTAAAATCTTCTTTGAAAAAAAAAAAAAATTAATTACTATTTATTCGCAATCCGTTCATTCTAATTTCATATAGTAGTCCTTAAATATCCCTACGTACTGCTACATCTCTCGACTCTTTTGATCTTTTAACTACGAATTTATATTATTTACTACAATTGGTACACTACCCTTACAATTTTTAAAAGCCATAAATTTCACTGTCTTTTTGCGCAATTTACCCGCTATTTTTTAAATTATTTAATTTAAGTACCTTTATACTAATCGTCGATATCACTATGATTGCACATCTCGATGTATTTGATTAGTAAACAAGCATGCGAATCGTTTCACTTATTAACCACCTGGTGATTACCTACCATCAGCGAACAAATTTACACCCAGCAATGATCGCGCTCATCACCCACGAACAATAAAAATACCCCAATAAAACTTTAATTCCTCCCTGGAACTGGCACGGGTTTATCTCGGCAGAACCAGCAATCAGCTCGTCGTAAAGCAGCTTCACTCTCGAGTACATAAATCGGTCGCGTCTGCACCCTCGAAAAGTGCTGCTCAGTCTCTCCCTCGGCCGAGATAAGCCGCTCCGTCCTGCACCTCCATCCGGCGCGATCGCGGCCGATATTCATAAACAGGCTCGCGCTCTGTTTGCCTCCGACGGTAAATTTTCGATCCGGAGGCGGATCCGTCGACGCGCCCCACCTGCACCGCTTATCGCCTATACAATTGCTAAACGGCGAAACCGTGCCAAGGAAGGCGACGGGAGCGCGAGATCGAACAATGAAGTTCCGCGCCTGAGAAAAGTCGGCGAGCCTATGAACCGCGCGCGTAGGATATTGCCGATGAATACCCCTATTTTTTTTATCATAATTCAATGTGCGCGCGCTCGAGGCGATATCGAGTAATTCATGCAAATGCTGAGAGATACTATAAGATTCGCGCGGAGAGGATAAAAAAAAAAAATTACGAGAGGATCTTTTTTCTCGGCGTGACGTAATTAATCTGGTGGGCGACGTCACGAGAGGTGACTTATCAGGCGAAATTAATTGAATCGTACCGCGACGGCGATGATTAATTCGCGCTGCTTTTCGTATATGTACACGCGAGTTTACGCGCGCTGCGCGGCTCGCGATAATGATCTCGGTGTATTATAATGAGCCTGTTGTAACACCACACGATAGTCCGTGAAAATCGCGGCTTTGATCTACATCGGGGCCTTTTCGCTTGCAGCCGGTGAGAAGTTTGCAAACGTCGATGCTTCGTTATTCGGCTCATTAATCGGACCTTGCCGTCCAATTATTTTTTATAGCTTCAATTAATCATCTCTACTATAAATTTTCTTCTTTTTTTTTTTGTCGCGCATTTTTTTGGTTTAGTTCTCTCATTTTGCAATGAATGCGCAGATGATTTATCTAATATTTAAAGCACAAATAGAAATCTTTGCATTAATTATAACACGATGGAAATACATTCGTGTCATTAGTGCAATGAGGTCCCGCCGGAAAAATTGAAAGGCGGATGTACGTAAGCTCGCGACTGCTTACAATAAGGAGACACGTAAAACGTAAAATATAATTTGATGCGCAATAAAATATTCACCCGATGGTATACATCTAAAAATAAACCCAGCGCTTCCATATAAATTTTTTGCGCCAAGGCGAATATGTGCTTTTACGGTAATACCTTTGAGCTTCTCGCGCGTGTTTCCTTTGGACACGGAAATTCAGATCTAAATTCTTCGCAGGAATCCAGCCGAATTTTCTTAATGACTGCATAAGGAAAAGAATGCGCGGCATCCGTCAAAATTCATTGTAACGAGATTGACAAATTGTCGTCTTCCATTTGTCACGGTTTGTGAATACCTCGGAGAGAGGCTTTTTTGTCTAACGATAAAAGCGCCCAGCAGAATTAATTGTAGCCGACAAGTCACTCTTCCCTCGAAACCATATATATACGCCGTCCTACCGTCAGTCATTGTACTCTTACTACTAATGTTTGCTCAGGCTTATTACACCGTTCGTTTCCACTGGCGTGGCTCGGCTGCCTCCCCGCCCCGACACCGTAACTTTCCGCGTAGGGGAATAGGCGCTGAGAAAAGCCATCAAAGTCCGTCCGACAAAAAGGCAGCGAGAAGAAAAAGGAAGGAGCGCGCCGCGCACGAAAGTAAATAATGCCTTTGTAATTGCGCGCGTATGCGCGGCGCGTTGCGAAATCGCGTCGGCGGCCGGGAGGGGGACACAAATGATGGGAGAATCGCGAGCTAGAAAGTGTACCGTTGAGATTCTCCATTATACCCGCGTGGAAGGAAATGGAAGAGGGGAGGAGGTGGCGAGGCGCCGATGACAAGACGACGCTGCATGACGGCGCGCTGGCCCTGATTGACCGGACAATCAGGCTACTGAGGCGCAATTAAGACCCCCTCCCTCCCCCTTCTTCTCTCCACGATTTTCGCCGCGAGTTGCATCGCCGTTGCTCTAAAAGCATTAACGCGTTTTATATGCATTCGGAAAAATGAGTCGGAGAAATCTTTTCAGGTTCGGAGCTCTTAGTTGGGCTTTTTAACTATATATGTTTTTATTGGTTTATTGTGGATCCTTGTCCAAGAATTTATTTTCTTTAATATATTATAATGTGGGTTTAATTCAATTTTTGCAACTTGAAATTGATGTTTATTGCGATTATCGGGTTACCAGCTTTTATTTTCTGATTTATATTTTATAGTATAAGCTCTATACGAGTTTTTTCTTAGACTGAGCATCTTTTATGCGAAGAAGTAATACAAATTTTTTTTTATTAAGATACAAATTTTTAATTAAGTAAATTCTAATTTTATAAAAATTATCAAAGGAAGTTTCCTGAACTTACGATACAAAATTAATTGTTAATGATTTTCACTAAAATATCATTGTTACTTTCAAAGCTAACATTTTTTTCTCGTATATAAATAAAAAATTTCTGAAAAAAAATATTTCGAGAATATTTTACTTAAAACAAAGAGTATTTTTCTTGTTTATTTAAACCTTTCAAAGTTAAATTATGAAATAACTAAAATATTAAATTAATAGTCTGTCTGTCTGGCGAGAAGAGGATTCCTTTTACTTTTAGGCGTCAATTTTTCTCTTTATCGCCTCGAAGGCAGGCGACGCGTGTTTGTGTTTTCAAGCTGTTAAGACGAACGACGAGATACTGAATGCACGTGTCAGTGGATGTGACTTTTCGGGGGGCCGTTGGCCTCTCCTAAAAGAAAGTAAAAATGTCGCAACTGTCGTTTCCTCTCTTCCCGGCGCGAATTCACACGCCTAATAATATTCGGCGCTGCGAGGCCTTTTGTTGTTACTTTCGCGATGGTCTTTATGGAAATTAATTGGCCTGGGATCCAGACGCTTTTTTATCCGCTGAATTCATTAAACGTTCGATTCTTCGGCTTTTTGTGCTCTAACTCCGCGCGAGCTAAATCTAATTAAAAATACATTTTAAAGCCTTTCGATTGTTCGCGAGCAAAGCCAATTGTTCCTTAATGAGCAGGAAGGCCTGCTCGGCTCCTCGAAGGGCCGAAACACTTTTTCAGGAAATTATTAATAAGGAGAAACTAATTTATTCACGTGAAAGGGGCTAAGCTTATAAAATATCTGTGGGCGTGTATCCTTTTCTTACTTCATTCTACTCTTTATCATAGTCTTTTAGAAATTTGAAAAAAAATCTCGAAAATATTGGCTCGTCAGTGGGAATGCGATATTTACATGGATGTACCTAAATCCAAGTCGATCAGCCAAAAGGCGTAAGACATCAGCGATCGCCACATTTTTCATCCCACTCTGCGAAGAAAGAAAGTTATCTGTTCCAATTGCTGTGATAAAAAAAACTTCTGTTTCCTCACTTTCGGTGAAAAAAAAAAAAAAAAAAAAACAGATCCGAACAATATTACCTGTGACGTGGAGCCGCAGAATCCGACCCGATTCTGAATAACGAACGCCGCCGGCCGTGTAAATACAACGGAGCGCGAAATCGTATCGTAAATACGGGAATTAAAGAGTTGGATTACGGAACTTTCGTGGAGGTTCGTATCGAGGGGCCGGCGACTTTGTGCGTAGGTGAGCGGAGAATCCGAGGCCTTGGAAAGCGTCACCTTGACTTTGAAAGTGAGAATCCTTAGCCCGTTGACTCCTGTCGAAGGCTCGCCGAGCATCTGCACTTTCCTTCGGCAAAGTGGAGTGAGAAGCAAATTAACCTCATGGAAAATGCTGGAAGAGCCGCGATGGCGAGAGACTGGAGAGCTCGGGATAATCGATTTGCAACGAAACTTTTTTTTTCGCCAAGTTGCTTTTTGCTGCAGAATTTGTTTGATTGTTTGATTTGAGCATTGTGGTTTTGCAGGTTTTATTATTCTTAAAAAAACCATAGTAGGTTTTTCAAATCATTCAAAGATAAAATTTGATTGAATCAGTTTGATTTGGACCTCGAATAAATTTCGAATTAAAAGGCGTCAAACCTAGAATGTTTGGATGCATTCTTTAATATTTTAATTTGAGTTCATCAAAGGTATTTATTTAAATTCTCTAATTAGACTGAAATTTGTTTTTATGTAAGTGGGTTAATGAAAAGTAATTGCCGTTGATATTGATAAACAAAAATAATTAAGCGTGCGCGGCGCATTTGGTATTGTTAGTTTAAGGAAATTTTGATGGTAGAATACATATAAATTGACGTTAAGTTTTAAATTATTCACGCAGTTCAATGAAACAGATTTCCTGATGATCGTTTGTATGCAAATATGGAAATAAGGATGACATGTTTTAGCTTTAAATAAAAGTGAAAATATTTTGGTGTACTTGATAGAAAACGAAAAAAATTCTTGCTCCATTAATTTGAAAAGTGTTATCTTCTTAATACTTCTATCATTATTGTCGCCTACTTTTATTAACGAATTTAAAAAAAAAAAATCAAAGAAACTTTTCAGTGATCCTTGATGAAAAAGATTCGTTTAATAGTAGTATTCTTTTTTTTTTTCAAAAATTAAAAAAAAAAAGTTTTTTTTGTTCTAAATACTTTAAAAGCAAATAATGGGCTAGGGAAGTTAGCTACAAAAAAAAGGTTAATAGACAGATCCACATTACCGTTAGCTATTTCCTCGCGTGAAAAGAAAATCGTCGAAGCTCAAAATCGATACCCCAATTAAGTACTAACCCGTAAAAATTCACCAGTCATCATGCCAAATGGAAAAACTGCGTGAACCAAACAAACTCTACCCGAAAAAAAGATCGCCCTCGCCTCTCGCAGTTTCACTTTTTCAGCCGTCTCCTCTAAAAATCCGACTCGGAAGGAAGCGCTCAGCGTCGGAAGTGTGCACAGATTAGCTGGCTCCCCGTCGCTCCTCAGTTCGAAGAGTGGGGCCCCTCGTCTTCCCAGTGGCCGACTTCTCCCTCTCGGTCTCTCCGCGCCGGTCTCTCTTTCACTGCGGCGTTTCTCGGTCAGCGGCGCCGTCAGCCTCCCCGACCGGCGCGCGTACGCATCAGCGGCGGGAGACATCATCCGCGGCGGCGCGTGGACGGCCGCGGATTTTTGACCTACAAAAACGCGGGGAGCAGGTGCGCGCGCGCGAGAGCTGCGCGCTTAGTCGAGAGCGAGATGAGGCGGCCGGCAAGTCGTGCCCCTGGAGCTGAGCAGCGCTGAGCTTTCGTCGCGCGACGCTAACAGACACGCACGCCGCAGTTGCATAGACGGAACGTCGCCGTGTAATCAGTTCGTCGTTTTTGTTTTTTTTTTTTTGTTGGAAATTTTTTTTTAATTTTTTTTCGCGCGTGAGGAGGGTGGTGGAAGAATAGCGGAGAGCCTTAGCCGGGCACCGGCCGCAAACATGAGGATCTGCGCTGCTGCCGCCGGTCTGCTGCTACTGGTAAATGAGCGTCACGCCCGCGGATTTTACGAGCGAGGGATATCATCCTTTACACGGGTTTATCGCCGATTGCTCCTCTTTTTTTTTTTCGGTTTTGAACGAGTATACTTTTTTAGTGAGATATTTAGTTTGGCGACATTTTTTTTTTATTTCGGGTCCTCAGTGAAATCAGCTGTGTAAGCGCGTTTAGTGGGTCAGTTCATCTCGGCCGCGGATGCATATTTCCTGGTGTTGTTAGTTCGGTTTTACGAGATCGGACTCGTTTTTTTCCCACTTTTTTTCCGGGAACCTGGAAAAGTCCCTGTTTTTACGCATCAACTTTCACCGATACTTTATGCGGATACTAAACGAGAGGCGCTTTTTCTTTTTTGGGTGTGATGAGCAGACGCTCCTTGCGGTGACGTCGAGCAGCGAGGCGTCCAGGACCGAGGAAGCCGCAAAGGTCGCAGAAAATTTGAATTTTGGATTGGAGGAGGACGAGGAGCATGAGACTTCTACTTCGTTAAAAGTGAGCAATCAAACGGTAACCGGTAACAATGTCAAAATTCGTGATGCCGCAGCCAGAGTAAGTAATAACATCCGATTTTTTATTGACGTGTTTATCTCTTGATCCTTTCCTTTCTTATCATTTAAGCATTTTTTTCATGTGATACTGCGTATTAAAGAATTCTATTTATATACTTCATGAATTTAACTTCATGAAATTTACATAAATAAATTTTTATTTTTAATGTTCTTTTTTTACTAATTCATACTACACTGTTTTCTTTTAGAAACTCCAGTAGTAAAGACAAAATATTCAATGAAAAAGTTTAATGACTAATAATTTGGAATCATTGTGAAAACAATTATTTATTTCTTGATTCACCGTATTGAGTATCAATCGCCTCATTAAATTAAAAACGTCATACTAAGAATCTGGAATTATCCTTGGCCAAAAAAAAATCTGCTAAATTGCGGAAAATCACAGATGATGAATGACATTGCCCATTTTTCGAAGGTAAAAATCGCTAATAACATCTTTCATACTTTTCCCAGATTTCCGGCAACGCCACGCTGGTAGAGGCTCGTTCGCGTATCGGAGTAGCCGACAATTCGACGCTGGACTCAGAAGACAGCGATAAGGCTGAGGAGCTGCCCGAGGTATTCAGCCTTTCCCTTATTTTTTGCCCCTGCATCGCGTGTCGCTGAAAAAAGATCGAGCGGCACTTTTTTTTTTAATATCCCGAGATCACTCGGGTCGGATTTCGATGTTGCAATGTTTAATTTAATTACTGCAATCGATCTGCGGTTCGATCTTCGCTCCCCAGCAGCCGGCGGAAATTTAACGAAGATTAATCGGCCAATTCTGCCTGTCCAGAATATTGGCAATATCCGATGCAGAGTCTAGTAGAAGTATTTACTGACTTAACGGGGATCGTAAATTTTTGTAAATAGCAATAATAATCAGAATCGTCCGACGGGTCGTGGAAGTTATGTTTTTAATATATCGATAGAAAGTCCTTTCTCTCGAGTTCCGATAATGCCATATTTATGTGGATAATTAAGTGTCAAAATTATTTTATATATCCATCGTTGGGCCATTAAAGAGGTAATTCAAAAATTTCACTTTTTTCGTACACAAGCCGGAACGCTTAATAAGTCGGCGGTCGTTATACTACTTTCAATCTTATTAAACGTCGCTTTTTCGCCCGTAAAGGTTCCCTCTACGGTCACCGTCTTTTATTAACGCAGGGAATCGCCGTTGTCATCGATGACCCACAGATGGACACGACGCAATAAATCTTTTTTTTTTTTTTTTTTTAAATTGTTACACTTTTGCCGGGATGAAATATCAAATCGCTCGATTTAAGGATTTCCACGGTGAAACTCCTAGCGCCCAATTTTTATTACATATTATATATAACGAGAGAAAAATAGTATATTACGATACAAGTGCGATAAACGGGCGATTACCGCATTGGCGACGTTAGCGCCCGAGCGAGCGTAGCGAGCGAGGGTGATAACAAAGCAAATGCGATGATCGCTCGTTCATCGCACGTGTATCGTATACTATTTTATATAACGAGTGTGAGAAATTCGCCATAGCTTAGATGTAATGCCCGAGCGAGCGTAGCGAGTGAGGGTATTTAATGATTGAATAGACATACGAATTGTTTTTTAAAAAAAAATATTTTTAATATGTAACTAAGAAATATAATTTTAATGTTTTTGGAAAAATTTATTTATTTGTTTATTTAAGAAGTAAATAATTTTTAATGCTTTTAGAAAAATTGATTTATTTATTTAGAAACATTGTAATGATTTATTTATTAAAGTACTTATTCATATTTACAAACGTTGTAATAAAATAAAATAGTTTAAAGAAA
>JAWWEN010000009.1:8670637-8748719 GCA_035582955.1 Sycophila texana
CTGCAGCGCTATAATCGCTTGGTTCTCACACGCAAAACACGCGTATAAACGCGAATTTCTCACACTGAGTTATATAAAGAATAATTTCGCAATCGTACATAATAATAGATCGTAAAAGTTTTTCCTTTGATTTCGCGTTAGTCGGGGATAAGAAAAGACTGCCTCAACCTTTATTACACAAAAAATCAGTATAGATAATTGAATTCCTCTAATAAAAGAAGGACCAAATGTCGATACTAAAATTTAAATCGGAAGAATAGATGATGCCATTAGCTTTTTCTCCAACAAGGCCTATCGCAATTTATTATAAAATCGTAGCCATCGAGTTTCATAATAAACGTCGACAGTCCAATTGCCGAAGGCTCGTCTGTCAACAATTAATAGCGAAGGGACCGCAATTAGTTTTCTCGACTCCCTTCAACGAACACTCGAACGACATTTCACTCCTCTCGATTCTCACGGCGACAGAGAGAAACGTAGGGCAACGCACCGCGAACAATCGACGCGGGTTGTCCAAAAAAAAAAAAAAAAAGAAAGAAAAAAAAGTTGGGAGGTATATAGGAAGCGCGCATCCGTCGATGCAGTTTTTCGCACGCAGCAGGAGGCATAATGGACTTTCGCACGGCACAATCGGATTATTCTTCTCTTTGCATTTATATCGCCGACACACATCGGACCCGCGGAAGGAGAGAGAACTTTCCATTCTGACCAGCAATTAGCGCGTGGCAAGTGCGCTCGGGCTCGCGCGCGATTTTCTCCGCCGAGTTTCACGGCTCACCGCGCGATTTTAGAACGAAACTGACGATCGTCCTTCTCTCTTTTACGGGGGACTTTTGATTTAGGCGCTGGAGCTGAGGGCCGCCGGGATAAGCCTCTTCCGTAGGAGGCCCTACTACACGCTACCCACCCGGCGCTCTTCCGTCAACAGGAGAAATGTCTATCAAGGTGAGGCTCCTTTTCTGCATTGATGTTCTATTTTATTTGCTTGAGTGAGATTGGTGTTAGGTCACGTTTACGTGCTTTCAAGAAATTTTCGTTCTTAATTATTTAATACCTTTTTTTTATTTATTTATTGGTTTGGAAAAATGTACTTTACAGCGATAATACATTTTCAAGGTCTACATTAATGCAGATATGACGTGATGATTATTCGATTATTAATGAGAAATATGTTACAAAAATTGTAAGAATTCATATACTTTTCCAGCATGTTACGTCATTGTGTTTCGTTGGAGCTATTAATACCTTCTGTTTAAGTAGACTTCATAAAAGTGTATTTAAATTTTTCTTTTCGAAATCTGTGTACACACACTAGATAATATATTACTAAAAGTTAAAAAAAGAAAGGAAATCGTAAATTATGCAATGTCACTTCTTAAATAGTTCGAGTAATAATGTGTAAATACAAGTAACAATTGGAAGTTCAGCATAAACGGTGGAAAGACATAAGAATCACTTAAAATAACATCACTTTGCATCACTCACGAGGGCATCATTATTTCAAGCTAAAACCGTTCGAAATTTAAATAATTTTTCACGGCAATTTAAGTAAATCGCCCCCAGGCGTAATAACACACAGTCTTACGTAAATCGGCGAATTCCCCAGAAATCGTACTGATACAAATTGTTTCCCTCGCTCATGCAACGTCTCCGTCATTACCTCGAGAACCGTTTGCACCAAAATTGAACGCCAACTGCGCTTTCCAAACAAAAATTCATAAACCATTCTCACCTCCCGAATCGATTCATCCTCGGTTTCACCTCCGCGTCAAAAATTTCAAATCGTCAATCAAACTCGCGCGCGATCTCTCATCAAGTCACCAGCTCCCTCGACTTTTCACGCTCGAATTTCCAATCGAAAGTGAACGTCGATCAATTCACCGCCTATACCCGCGAGAATAATAAAAAAAAAAAACAGAATTTGAATAAAAAAAAGAAAAAAAAAGAATGAAGGAAAGGGAGCCATCTAGTGGAAATCGCTCCTTGAATTATCTCGTTAAACGAAACCGAACGCCGCCTTCTGAAATTTCTCTATCGGGACGAGTGCGCGCGCGCGCGTTCCGGCGATTAAATCGATCGGCAGCCGAACGAAAATAAAAGTCCTCCGCCCGATAGCCGTCGCCGGGGCCCATTATGGATAATTGCCCCCCTTTCGACTCTTTCACCAGATGAAAAATCGAGCCAGCGCAAAAAAAAAAAGGAGAGACACTGAGGTGGGGAGAAAAAAATCGTCGCTGTATAAACGGGAATTTAATTTTTTTCCTCGTTTTACAGAGAAGCCGTTGCGCCCGGGGATTCGCGGCACGCGCCGGCCCTCGGACCCGAAGCGTGGGCCCACCGAGAGCGAGTGCACTTTCTTCTCGAAGACCGTCTGCCTGGAGGCCGTCGACTATCCCATGTGAGTAACGACCGACTGGAAAAGCTGACATTGACACTCGGGCGCCGTTAATCATCGATCGATTTCTTCCGCTCGGTCGTTTGTCGACGATTCACTTTTTTTTTTTTTTTTTTTTTACTTAACAGCTGAGATTTTACGTGCAGGCCATTGTACAAAGTGGCAGTTTCCGTTTTCGTTTGGGTTTACGCGCGGTGCGTTTCTTTCTAGGAAGCGGGCAACGAAATAACTAAAACGTTTATTGCTACGGCGGGTTTCAATTTATCGTGAGTAATTTGACGTAGAAAGTTATTTTAATAATATGGGCATTGCTTGCCTTTTCTATAAAGCCATTGTGGCTTGCTAATAAGTATTTTCAAATTTGTACGAGCAGATCGGAGCCGCGTAATTGAGTATTCAGTAATAAATTAAATTTGCAGAGAAAATTATTCCTTTGATTGATGAACGAGGAGTTTTATAAAATTTATACAGACTTCGATGACGAAGAAAGTGTATTCATTTTGCTAAGGATTTAACGAAAACTCAGATAAATCGACGAATAAATAACATTGATGTCTTCTTCTCTCCGATTCTAATCTCGCGTTTCGTTTGCTTTGAGTGTTGTCATCTCATAAATTATCAGATGATAAACCACAGCACATCCTGTCAGAAAATGTTTGTCCTGAATAAAACACTGACAATTCAATTTTGAAAAGAACGGTACAAAGTGACAACAAATCGTTATGAAAGCCACAGATCGAACGAGCAAAGGATGACAGAAAACTTATAATAATGACACAAATTACAAAAGGTCCCGTACGAAGGCGGCTCCATTCAAAAGCTACGTTTCATCCGTCGACAAAAAGAACGCAACGGCTGATAACTCGGGGCGATAGCGACAAAAACACCGAACGGGGATTGTCTAACGGCAAGCAACCCAATTTCGCGGGCGACAGACAGCCGCGGTCCGTTTTTCGATTCGTCCGCTGTTTTTTACATTGTCTTCAGCCTCGCTTTTTTTCTCACCAGGGAGGCCATAATGCGCAGCATTCGCAGCAACAAAGAAATGGTGGCGGCTCTGCTAACGGACCTCAAAGTTCAGGACAGCGGATTCGCCGAGGACGACGACGTACCCCAGACTTCGTACAAGACGAGCTACGACAACAGATACGACAAGCGATACGAGAACCGCTTCGAGAGTAACGAGATCAAGAGGTGAGCGTGAGAGCGGTGCGCCTGGCGCGTTGGGGTCCCGGTAGAGTCTCGAGTATGACGGGTCATCGGTGCACAGGCGCTTGTGCTCGTCGGATATATATTTTTTTAGTATTTTTTATTTATTTATTTAACTAGAAAAAATGCAAAGTATTTCTAAACATAGATAAATAAATTAACCTTGGAGCCCCGAGTACGACGGGTTATCGATGTGCAAATGCATGTACTCATTAGATATACGGTTTTTTAGTATTTTTGTTTATTTATTTACTTAACCAGAAAAAAAATACAAAGTATTTCTGCATAGGTAAATAAATTACCTGAGCGTAGATCTGGTAAAAATACAATAACTTACTGACTAACTTATATACAAACTAAAATATAATATAAAGTAAAACAGTTTCTTATATATTTTATATTTAACAGAGAAATAGTGTAAACATTGTAATTTTTTAAGAATTACTTATTAATTATTTATCTTTTGATCTAATTCATCATCTTTTTAAATTTATATTTTTTGTGAGATCGCGAGCGAAAATGAGAATTAAATATTCATTTTTTTTTTTTTAGATATTTGTGTAGTAATTTTTGTTTAATGTTAGAGTAGCTAGATTAAATATATATTAAGAAAATATTATGCGTTTAGAAAGTTATACTTTTCTGCAAAAAGAATAATTTGAGTTTTACTTTCTGCAGTGTGATACGTTTCTTGAATATATTTTATCTTAACTCATCAATCAATCTGTTACATAAAATAAATCTTTATGGAGCATTTAACTGGGAGGGTATAATAAAGTGAATAATTGCACTTTCCACGAATACGTTTTAAAATATTTATGTCAATAAATTTAAAACAGATGGAAAACGTACCTTGTCTTGCATACTTGCAGCCTGCTCGTTTTTTTTTTTCATACACTTTTGAAGTGTTGATTTTTTACGAATTTACGTAAAAAAATATAAATTAAACTGCATCCTTTATTCGCAGAAAGTACGAATTCAACGGTCCATACGAGAACACCGAGGAAGCATTCACATGTCCAACGTTGGTGAAATACGCGAGACCACAGCTGGCACGCGCCGCCTCTGGTATCTGGAAATACATCATTAACACTGGGGAGCACACTCAAACCATCAGACTCGAGAAGTGCTCGTAAGTTTTTTCTTTTTTCTCTTCTGTTACCGTTTTGTTCGCGGCTTTTTAGTTACTTTCTCGAAAAGGTGACGCGAAATTTCACTGTCCATTTTGTTGCTGCCTGTAAAATTTAATGCCCAGTTACTGGACGTAATAGGGAGCTCATTCATCACTCATTGTCTTTATAATTTGATAATGCAGTGAAGCATTTACTATTTAGTGTGGAAATAATTAAAATCCGAAAATACAGGATACGCTGCTATTGTAATAAGCCGAATAAAGGGGACTCATAAAATTGCCGATGTATTATAATTTTTATTAAGTGTGAGAAAATCTCACATCGACCAAAGATCCTTATCTTTCGAAACAATGAAGCTTAGATAAACACTTGAGTGTATAATTTTAGAAACTACTAAATTTGCTCAAATACTTTTTCTCCTTTCAAATTCAATTCAGATAAGAGTCTAACGAGATTTTTATCGCTTTCACATATAAGAATTCCTCTTTCTACCTGTTCACCAAAAAGGAAAAAAATCTAATAAATTCAACGTAGCACTAAAAAGGACATACTAAAGAAATTACGCGTACGTGGAACAAAACAGTATCGGGACCCCTTACGCAATGTGTATGCTCGACTTCCGTTCACCGGACAAGAAAAGCAATTGTAATTCAGAAAAATGATTGCGCCCCTTTTTTGTGCCCCTTGCCCCGCCAATTACCCAATCCGCGCGACAGAGCCAGCGCACTTCCAGTCGCAGTGCAAAAGCCTCCGTCAACCTCGCGGGCCGAAAGAAGCGTGGCTAATCGCCAGTAGGAAGTCGATCGGATAAATGAAAGTGAACCCACCGTACGGGGATGGCATTTCTAAGCCCTGGCCGACGTCCGGTAAAAACCGCGAGTTTTTTGTTTATGTAAGGATTAACCGGTTAAGTGTTTTGTATCCGTCAGCCAGAAGAGTGAGTAACAAAAAAAAGGAGCCGAGCCAGCAGTAAAAACGTCGATCGACGAAAGTAGAAATTGGAATTTAATTAAAATTTATCAGAGCGGCAGTTGCCCCCTTCGAGCGGTGCAATTTTATTGCGCCCATCTGAAATTCAATTCGGCCACTCACTTCGCTTTCGTTCAATAAAAGATTTAATTCCCCGCGGAAGAGACCTCGCGACTATACTTCGGACTTTTGCGACCTTCTTTTTTTTTTTTAATCGGCGCATTGCCGCAATTATTCGCATCGCACGCGCCTCTACGCCGGCGAGAAAAAAGGAAATGAACCCCGCGGGACTTTCCCACGCGCTCAGACGATCGGTCGCCGCTCCCGTCGGTTCTATTCGCGTTGCTCGCGCGGAGCAATTGATACGCGTGTAGGAGTAGGTGTCGCCGGCGAAATCTCTTTTCACACGGTGCTTCGCGACGCTTTTACAGCGAAGCGCCCGTAAAGCCTTTCGCTGGGCGGCGACGCTTCAGCGGGAGCCCGGCCGATTGATTCGCGACGCGCGAGCCGTGATGGGCCCAGGCGCGAACGCGCGTTTTTTTTCACGGAGGCCGAGTCGACTTCCCTTTTGTTGCATAAACGCCGCCGCCGCTTCCTGAGAATCCGCGAGTCGAGAGTATCGCCGCGGCTTTCGTAATTGCTCGGCTGTATATATCTTCGAATTTAACCGGCGTTAAATTCTGATTTTTTTTTTTTCGCCCCGGAGCTGAGAGAACGATTTTAATTGCCTGCCTCTGTTCTTTTTATTTTTATGTAATTTTTTTTCATGGGTCTTTTTGTAATGTTTCTCTGTCTTTAATTGGCCATTGTAAGACTTTCGCGATGTTATTTTTTTATCATAAAAAGATTTTTAAATATATCCTTTTACTTTTATCTCGTTTTATTCTATTCATGATCTGGTGTCGTCTTATCATTTAAAAGATTACTCATTCAATTTTAAATTAAATTGATATCAGCGTTTAAGTATTGAGTATAATAAAGTCTGCTCGGATTTAAATGACACTTTTTCTAGGTCAACGTACCAGCAAATAATCATTTACTCAAAATTTCACCCGTAAAACATTGAGAAACTAATTTGCGAAATGGAAAAATGAATTTTACCCGGAATACTGTCGCTGAAACTTTTTGCCTACGAAACGCTCCAGAAGTCCATTAAAAATCCAATTTACATTTAGAAAAATGATCGACGGAAAAGCCCCTTGCAAAATGCAGCGCCGAGAAAAAAAAAAACACTATATATTTTTGCGGCGTAGCAGAGGAGAAAGGCGTGGGTAGAACTGGGCTCGATCGACCGCCGCTCGTCTTACGCGGCAGTTGTCAAATTCAGGAATAAATTATCGGCGTCGTTGGCGTTTGAAAAATGTCACGGGCCGACGCAGTTGCCAAAGTCCGTCGGCGCAAGAAACCCGCGGCTCGTTTCGTGTACACTCGTGCAACGCTCCGTGTGCAACCTTGGTCCCCCTCAGTCCTCCCGTAATATCTCCCCGAGTTTCAAATCGATCGGCCGATGTGTACACTTTCCCTCTCCGCGATGCCGCCGACAGCCTGCGCACGGTCGCGGCAATCTTGGCACGAAAATTTGCGGTCTAATGATATAAGTCGCTGAAATGAAAACCGATTTTTTATTCCGCGCCGATCTTTCATTAGACGTGAAATTTTTCTTCGGTGCCGCAAAGAAAAGCGAGACTCTTTACGAGAACGAAAGTTGCCAGCTGAGAGGAGGGAATAGAGCTTTCATCCTTCGCTCGGTACTCAAATGGCGCGACATCTTTATGCGTTTGCAATTAAAGTTTACGAATGAGGTGGCTATCCGTGTTTCTAATTCGAGGAGAAAATCTACATCAGCAGCGTCGCCGAATACAAAAAATGCTTCGCCGCAGAAAAAGTGACCTGCTTATCGCCCCTGCGGGGAAAGTTAGGTAAAACACGACGGAACAGTGGAAAGCAAACCTCTGCACACATTCAATAAGCGCGATAAAAACCGTTTAGGCCGGCGCTCAGACAATCGAGATTTATCGCGCGCAATTGACAATCGTCGTAAACGCCGATGACTGATCGTTCTATCGCTTTTTCCTTTCAGAAATCCACGGGGAAGCTGTTCCTTCATCTCGGAGAACTACAAATCGTCTTGCATGCAGGTGTACAACTACCATCGGCTGCTCACGTGGGATAGCAAACTTGGATTGCATATGGACATCTTCAAGGTGCCGACTTGCTGCAGTTGCCACGTGCAAGGGTACACCGATCTGTTCCCACCGCATCAGTCGGATCCACCGCTCAAGGGACAGGAGTCATTCCCCGGAGCTGATTTCGCCACGAACGATCCACATCTTCCCAAAGGTTTGTTCATCTGCGATGATCTGCAATTAAATTATGACTGTCTATGAAAGAAACGATTCAATAATTATTGAAACTCAGTATAAATTATTTATTATTACAAAAAAGGTACAAGTAATAAATATAATAATAAAAATTTAGGTGCAAATCCGGTGAATAAGTATATCAACAGCCTGGACTCGGCAGCGTTGAATCTCTTCAAGGAGAGCTACGGTGGTGCGACGTCGGAGCAGGATGACACGCAGCTTCAGTACTCGAGCAGTGCGCGCAGGCCCAGCATAGCCAGGCCTCCAAGGCCCAGGAAGCCTTCGTCGTCTGGGGGGCCTCGGCCCTTCGACAAATTACCACAGCAGCACGCACCCAACACACGAGCACCCGGTTATAAAGGCCCGAGAATACATTCCAGGCCGAACCGGCCCTTTCGTAGAGAATCCGCGGTATCGGAAGTATCGGATTATACAGAAAACGCAGCAAATACTACGCTTAACAGGTAATATAACGTTTGAAATATTTCAACCCTGCATCGTTCGCGGTTTTTAATTAGAAGTTTTTGCCTCCTTACCGCCTCCAAAACACCTAAAATTTCCGCGCGACCTGGCTTGAGCTCGATCGGGCACGAACTGATTCTATACAATGAACTCACGCGGTTTAATCTTGCGGATTGTTTTTGAAATTCTATAGTCGGATTAGAAATACAAATCTATGCAATCAGCTACCGAAACTTGGTCTGAATTCCCCATTTTCCACGTCATATATATTTTTTTATTAAAGTTTTATTCCGTTGTATATTATAAAGATTTCTTCTTCAGATAATTAACGATACATTAATGATAGTAAGAAATATACTTCGCACGTGGAAAAAACAAGATTTACTTTTTTTTAAAAATTTCCGATTTCATCTATCAATAAAACGATGAAAAGGTTGTTTTCTTGAAAGAAAGAGACACTTGACCACGATGCAAAAACTTCAAAGTAAACACCAGCAGTCCTAAATTACCAAACGTGTTTACGCAAAGCCATCTGGCATTCTCCAACATTGCAAGTCGTTAACAGTACAAAAACACTGCCGATGTTTTACCAGGTTTAACCAAGCGTTCGACCAAGACACGCTAGAGCCGAGCCTGCGCTTGCAGAACGGCGGCTTCGATGACGAGTACCAGGAGCAGCCGCAGCGTCGGGTCAACTACAACTACCATCCGATCATCGACTTCTTCAAGCCTGAGGCCGCGATGCTCAAGTCCGAGGAGCCGGTGCAGGCCGCCGCGACCGCGGATCACGATTCCTGGAAGCCCATCTTCAAGTCGTGAGAGAACCCAGCTCCTCTCATTATCTCTCACTCGCCCGCTATCGTCGAATGTACCTGAGGCCTCGATTAACGAGAAGCAAAAAGGAGGAACATTAAAACGGAAAGAAACGCAGCGGCGCCCTACTTCGCGCGGGGCCCGCGAGCTTATAGTAATTATTCAGTATGAGTTTCACTTTATTTCAAAAAAAGATTATATATTGTTTTCATTATTTATTGAGACTCGAATCGTTCAATCGTTGTGCTATTAAAGGCAGGTTAGCTTGTAATAGGTATAGTAGATTTTTATTTAACTATTTTGTACATGTGTTTATCTTTATTTATGTTGTACTATATATTCGCAAACGTAGGATATGCTATTTCATATTTTTATATATCATATCGATGAATAAAAAAAAAATGACATTTTTTTCGTAATAAACGATTTCTCTTATTTTACTTAAAAAGCAAATCCCACTGCCCATTGCGCCGCGACGTCCATCCTTGTCCCAAAAGCAACTTGCAATCCGCAAAAAAACCTCCTCTCCCGCATCATCGATTTTACGACTGACATTCAACCTTATTTCCCGCTGTTTCGATGGACAACGAAGATCCGTGAGCCTTTAGAGATTTAGTAGTCGCGAGAAAACATACTCGAGGAAAGCTTAGAGACAAAAAGGCAAACAATGGCTCATCGAGCGCGTGCGCGCGTTACATGCCCTGTCCGTTCTAGTCGGTCGGCCAGGTGCGCGGAGTCAGTCCAGTGTGACGCGGAGTGGGTCCGGCCTACACTTCTCGCCTTTAAACCATTAAACGCCCGTCATCCTTTTTCCGTCCTACCTGACCGGCGCTGCGGAGAAAATATAAATTAGACTCCGGCGGTCGCGCGCCCAACAGTTTCGATCGATCATTCCGAGGAAGGTGACGCGGATCCGATCACGTCTATCTCGACCACTAATCGTCTCGTTGATAGAGAGAACAAACCGCGAATCGGGTGGCAGTCCACTCTGTGATACTCCGATGATCTGTGAATGCTTGAACTTTTGGTGCTTCTCTGCAGTGCTTTCGCGAGTATTCGAAATCAAATACTATTATCGTCGCGTGTGAAGGCACGATGAGGTGAAAAATGATCACACTGCGTTGTTCGACATTGTTCCTGCTTTTGCTGGCCGTTAATCTCGCCTGTACGGCAGATCACTCAGAGCATACTATAGCTTCTATTCTACAGTCGTATGCAAATGCTTTTACGACGCACGGATCGAGGACAGACAATCGTCCTGTTTCAACGATTCATCATCCAATATCTTCTAGCTATGTCCATTTGAGCACAGTGAAACCGGATGAACAGCGACTGATTGATGTGGCAGCTCAGCCGAGCATTCAAGTGGCTTCTAGTAACTTTGTAGAAAAGAATGCGGACGTCCATCATGAGGATTCCCCTTCTCAGGAAAGCGATGAGGATGCGGATCCTGAAGGACCACCGGATCACGTGATTCCACACTCCGAACATGAAAATCCACGAGAACCGTCCACGCGACCCAATTACACGGCACCAGGTGACTGGGCTAAGCCGCGTCCTGATAAGAATATTCCATTGGAATTCGTGCCAACGAAGTTGTATGCACAGGTGCGTGGTACACATACGGTTGCACATCTGCCGCGTGAGGAAGCAGTGAACAGTGCCCAGACTGATGAAGAAAAGGAGAATGCTGCGAGACTTAAGGAAGTTGTTAAAATATCCAAGGCTAACACTGTGTACACCGAAGAGGGTTACGAAGATGCAGCTTACGATCATGCAGGTCAAATCCGAGATGCAGATTTTCATGAGGGATTTGCTCGCAAGCTCAATCAAGAAATTGAGAGAAATAAAGGACTGGCCGGAAATCGAGATAAACCTCGGAGAAAGAGCAACAAGAAAATCAATAAGACACCTCGAAAAGGCAAAATTCTTAAATTTGACAATTATGACGACGACTATAGAGATCATTTAGAAGTAATCGAAGAAGCTCGAACTAATAATCAACGCATTCGACCAGAGGACTTAAAAGTTTTGAAAACTGCATTACAAGACTCCGTAGTTAACCCAAAGAATGTGGTAGAAGATGGTATTCTTCGATTGGAAGAAGATTTGAGAAAAGAAGCTTATGAGGCACAAAGAACTTCTACTGAACCATATGCAACTACTACTGTTGCGTTGCCAGTTGAAATAGTGTCTCGATCAAATGAGATTCAACAAGAAACAACCACTGCAAGACACGACATATTCACTGTGAGACCAAGACGAAAAAAACCCGCGGTAAAACCAAAATCTTATGTAGCAAAAGTAAAGATACCTTCACAATACCATTCCAAAATTAGCGATTACTTGAATAATGGCGAGCTTTCGACTGAGGACTACGGCCCAGTTACGACGTATTCAGTAAGCAATCAAAACCAAAAGCCAGTAGTGGGTTACCAACCTATTTATTCGGAATCGCAAACCGTAAGTCCTCATATTAACAATCCTTTAGCCCTCGCGACAGTGAATGGTCATGGACCTTACTTTTTTTTTGTCACGAGTCCACCTAATCCAGCCACATCAAAGCCATTAGAGAATCCAGAATTAGTAACTCAAAATACTGATCACTATGTTACGCCAACCGTTGATAATACAACAAGTCCGAGCTTGACCAATTCGTTCGTCGAACATAGTCCATATTTAGTAATTGATCGTAAATCCGAAATAGAATCAAGCGAAAGATATTCTCCACAGTTTATGCGTAATAATCCACTGCTGTATGTAGAAGAAGGGAGGATTGATTTTTTAAAACCACCACAGAAATTGAATACGTTACCTGATCATGAAAAAATGTTGAATTATTTGAGAAATGAAAAAAACGATTATTTAGATTATTATACATTATTACAACCACCGAAGCCCAGTCCTGCTCTCATTACGTATTCTGATTATCCACGCAACTCTTACAGTAATATGGTTAATCAGTGGACCGTGCCTCGAGAAAGTGCTAGGCCGGTAGAAAGTGCTTACAACGTTTTGCCTAAAGTCTCACATTCTAAAATTGATGCGGAGTTACAAAGAGCTTCAAAGCCTGTTACTAGACTCCTGGCACCTTCACCTCTTAGTGCTAGTGAGTATGCAACATTTCACTTGCGGAACGCGCGAACTGAGTCGACAAAGCCTTCAATGGTGTCCATTATGCCCATTATCCACGCCATTCATAAATACGAGAATAGCAAGCAGAAGGCCTTTCCGTTTTTACTACGAAAAAAAAGATCGGCACTCGGTCCCTCACGAGAATGGGAAATCATGCAGAGAGACCTAAGACTGCGTGAAGCAGAACAGCAAGCACAGTTACAATCGAAGCTTACTAATGCAGGAAGCACAATAAATGAGAAAAAAGTATCCAATAAAAAATTTCCAGCAAAATTCGAACGTTTGCTTCATCAATCTCCTCGAATAGCTCATGATGTTGTTGACAAAGAAATTCGACAAAGATTCAAGGAAACTCCTGAAGAAACGTCAGATGAAGCTTCAAAAGAGTCTACAAGTGACGGATCAAATGAAGATTCTAAAGAAGAATTGAACGACTCTTCAAAAGAACATGGTTCAGTAGAAGTTGAAGTACCAGAACTTGACTTTAGTGATATTTTTAAAGAAGATGAACCAGAACCTACTACTAAAAAGCCGAGTCTTGATGTAGAAAAGTATCCTTTTTATAAAAGTGATGAAACTGCGGGAAATACTGCTTTAAAGTATATAGTTAATCCCTTGTATGTTCCGCAAAAGACGTTCGGTGGTATGGAATTTTACGACTCTAGAAATTTAGAATGTGAAGAAATTGATCCCAATTTAGAAAAAGTTGTGCCAGAAGAAGATGATCTTGCAAATAAACGAGGCCCTCGAAAAAATAAACCGAGACTTCATGGTTTGGGTGATAAATTGGACTGTTATAAAGCCAAATATTTTGATGAAAATCCATTAGATAATCCTATCTTTTATGAAAAACAGATAGAAATACCTTCTCCACCAAAAGAACTGGACGCTACAAAATTTGCTTCTAGAATCTTGGAGTTACCACCAGAAAAAGACGAATATGTGATTCACACAGGTCACAAACATCCAGAGCAACTTCGCCCTAGTAGCAGAAAAGTAAATCAAAGGAATATCCCCAAACATCATTTCTCTGAACAGAATACTAATTACGATTATGCTCCACGGTGGCATAACTCTGCTCACATGAAGGGACGCTATCAAAGGCATCAAGCACCACCTAAAGCAATGTTTACTAATGAAAGTAAATTGAGATCAAACAAAACTCGATCCAGAACCGGAACAAAAAGATCTAATTTAAGAGTTACGCCTCCTTATCAGAGGCAAGTTTATGAAGATGTTATGGGCACGATAAAGAACATAGAGAACATGTACAAACCTTCGGGAGCAAATCTCAGTGCCTTACCCTCCTCTAAATATCGTAACCGGGAAAATAATAAAAATGAAGAAAGCAACGAATTTAATGGAAGAAAAAAAAGAAAGCCACTGCATATTGAAGGTTTAGTTCCTCCACCTCTAGTTAATCCTGCACTTCAAAATAGTAATAAAAATGCTCATTCAAAACAAAGAATTCGAAATAATTACAATGATGGTTCTTTGCAACGATATAAGAGAAACGTCGATGCAGAAGATAAAAGTAAGCTTTTTTTAAATCATTCTATTACAAATAACATTGACAATAATACAAACGTACTAAAAAAGAACAGTCCTTTTAGAATAATTTTAACGACTCCGGTACCTGAACAACTTAGGCCAACAAGACAAACAGTAACAATAGTAAAAGATGAACCTGTAACAACTACTGAAAAAATAATTTATACAATCAACGATAGAATACGGCATTCTTATCGAAACCGAGAAGATTTAGGAAGATATAATAAATTTACAAACCAAGAAATTGCTAATTCGTCAAATGATATTAGAAGAAAAGAACCTAGATATAATAATTCTCATAAAAGAAACTTAATTAGAGTTTCTAGTTCTAACTTAACATCCAATAATTCAATCAATGAATTAAGAGTGACTCCTGCTCCTCCAATAATTATTTCAGCTTCGACATTAATTCCAGTAATAGTAAAGCCAGATGAAAATTTTACTGCAGGATTACAACAAGAAAGCAAGGCTTCGTATCAGAAACAAAAATTAGAAGATGAAATTGAAGGGCAGCCAGAATCAGAAGATTTAAATAATAACGACAATTCTGAAACAAATCAACAAAATGTCAAAGAAAATCCAACGAAAAATCCAAATAAACAGTATTCGGTTCATGAAAACGTAAATGAAGACGACGTAAAAGTAGAAGAAACTACAGAAATAAATGATGATGGTGATAAAATAGAAATAATTACGAAATATTCTTCACTACCTGACAGTAAAGAACATAAAGAGTTATTTGAATTTTTGAAAGGAGATCCACCTGGCTTCGATAAAGCATTTCCGGCAAATGAAAGTCTTGAACTTTTACAAAGCAAGAACGAAGAGTCGGTTCGCAGTGCTCATTCCAACGACGACGATCCTAGTAATGAAGAACCTGATACGTTAGATGAAAGTGGAAATACAAATGTGGATGAAAGTGGAAATACAAATGTGGATGAAAATGAAAATGGCAATGAAAATGACAATTATAATGACAATGATAATGAAAATAAAAATGACAATGATAATGAAAATAAAAATGAGAATGATAATGAAAATAAAAATGAGGATGAAAATGAAAATCAAAAAGAAAATGTAGAACATCTAGGAGAAAGTACTTCAGATATTCCCGAAGTTGAACAAAATGAAAATGCTGAACCAGCTACAGAAGAGGAACATAATTCTAACAAAAATTCCCAAGAATCAGACAATGAGCCTTTTGTGAGATTTTCATCCAGACCCTATTCACCACCAGAAAATTACGAAGATGAGCTTTATTCTGATCTTGGACCACGTATAAATAAGCCCTACTTTTATCACCCTCCTTTTGAAGTACCTGAATATGAAAAACATACTTTAGGAAAGACTATCGATCGTTCGGATAACGATGATTGGGAACATAACGAAGAAACTGAAGATCATGAGACATACGTCTTTCCCTGGGAAGCTGAACAAGAAGAAAAGAATGAAGGTGAGGAATCACAGAATTACAGCAGATACGAATATCCGTGGGAAAAACGAGAACGAAAAGAACGAGAAAGAAGAAAAAAAGAAAAACTACGGAGATTACACAATAAAGTTTATGGACAGAAAGAAGAAGAAAGTGGACCAGAAGAAGAAGAATCAGTCACTAGACTAGTTTATGTACCATTAAGGAAAAAGTACTCACGTTACTACAATTATATAATGCCACGTGGTAAAAAGAATATCAATCCTGTAAAAAGAAGCTCTGAGCAACGACCAGTCACTAAATTTAGCAGTAGATATAAATCTGGAGTTCTCAGAGTACCACTGGATGATGAAGAAATGTTGATCACTGGAGCCAATAATGATGCAATTAAACAATCAATTATGAATTATTTACAGAAAGCAATTTTAACAACACCTAAATCTAAAATTGTACATGATTATCGAAGAAATGGTACTGGTAATGTGAATGCTTTAAATACTGTCAATTTTACTTCTAATAAAATAACTCGTTCAAAAATTGAGAACTCAATGCTGAAGCCACCAGTTAATCTTACAAACCCCAGCATCGAAAAAATTATTAACTCTACAGATGCTCCAGTGTCAACGACCACTGCATTGCCAAGACAAAAAAGGTTACGATCACGTACAAATAAAGTAGCTGCAAGTAGTGAAACTGTAATTAATCTTCAGCCATCAACTACAGCCGCTTCTAGAGTAATGCGTAGACGAGGTCGCAGTAGAGGTGTAACTACGTCCTCTACGACTGCTCCTACGACTACTGTGTCAGCAAAACCAAATCGAAGGCGAAGTAGACTGTCGACAGTCAGTAGTACAACTTCTACAACTGTGTCATCAACATCGAAAACGTTGAATGGTAGGCGCAGGAGACCATCAAGACCAAAATTTTATAACGAACAGGTAAAAAAAATACCTGAAATGAAAAAAACTGATCAAAATAACTCTACAGCATTGTCTTCTGCGCCACCATCTACCGGAAGAACAATAGAACATCACTCTCGTGTTTCAAAAGAAGAAATCATTACCAAGACGATCACCAATGCTGATGATAGTGATGAAGATATTACAGACGAAGATGTATCCAAGTCTGATAGTACGAAGCTGGCATCAGAAAAAGTACCGAAACAGTACGCGAAGATGACTCGACGAAATAAGCCGAAGAACGACACGGATGAACATACCGTGAAGGAGAAAGTTGAGAAGGTTACAATCACGATGGAAGAGACGCCGAACCATGTATTTAAAACGGAGGAAATAGACAAAGATGGTGTTAAGGGCAAATTTGTCACTATTACGGCCAATAACAACTCAACTCCATCAGGGGATCTTACTAGTAATTTCCGTGTAAATGATGATCGCGACATGGCCGAAATGAAAAAGAGAATGAAGGACTTCAATTCGTACGAGAGTGTAATTCAAGATTCTGAAGAACCGAACGACGATTCCAGTAGCACCCAAGAGTCAGAAGTAAGTGATTCTCCACGCAGACTCAGAGCTGTTCACGTTTCTTCACGAGGCTTCAAACACATGATTCGTTCAGCTTTTTCTTGGGAGTCTGAAGACGATCACTTGTAAATTGTTAATTACTCTTTCTTCTCTTGCATTTAATTTATTTTTTCACTATATTTTACATTCGGACATCGTACCGTAAATAAACAATTATTAGCACAAAGTAATTTATTAGATTGCAACATTTGAAAAAGTTAAGATTTATACATTATAAACGACACTAGACACTGTAATTTTTTATTCAAAGGCGTTTTATAACAATATCGACTCTGATGAACAATTTCAGAATTACCTAGTAGGGAATCTACTTCAAAAATCACCACCTACGATTGATCGGAGGTCAAAGAGCCAAAAAACAGAAAGCTCTGTTGAGGACGACTCCAGCGAGGATGAAGACGAGGAAGACAACGGCAACGATGACCGTGAAAATGACGATGACGATGACGCTAATGAAGATGAAGAGAATGACGATGAAGATGGTAATGATAATAACGAGGATGAAAAAACTGAAGGGTCTGATAAAAAAAGTGACGAAGAAAAAGAAAAATCCACGGATGTTAAGGAGACACCATCCATTTTTATCATTAAAGACCCCAACAATCGTCGCTACTTTTACGTCGAGCAACGGTAGATTAAGTAAACAACTATCCATTATTTAAGCTTTGCAATTTTTATATTAAACGTCTAATTTCATCGATTGAAATTCGTAACCGAGTATATCCATAAAATACATTAGAGATCGTCAATCACACGCGCGTAATTTATATAATGAAACTTTTGTAAATAGCTGTAGAAAAAAATTAAACTAATGTAAGCCATTAAAGTATCATTGTACTCCTAGAATAAAAGACAAATAAAAAAAAAAAATCTCGCAAAATCAATCATCCAGATTCAATCATTTTGCCTCGAACAGTGTGTAATTAACACGCGACCGACATAGATATATCACCTTGATCCATTTCAGCGCTGGTAAAATGCTAATCTCAAGGAAACGTCGGATGAGGCGTGCGAACGCGCAAAATTAAAGAAAGCCCGCAAGTGATTTCAATTTTGCAACACCGCCTCTCGGAGCTCACAATGGCCCTAAGTACTCCGCGTCGTCGCCTCGCCGGACGTTTTCTCCCAGGCGCGTTCGGCGCTTGACTAATAACGCGAACGCATCGGCGGCATTTGGTCAAAGAGAGCGACGGGGAAGGGCATTACTCTCGGCGGGAAGCCTTGATCTGGCGTGTGTCGGGCCTACGCGAGAGGCGGATGGAGGTGGCTTCCATTCTTTCGACTCGTCGGTGAGACGTGCATCAAGGTCAAGGTGTCCATACTCGCGCGCGCGCGCGCACCCGCACGTATTCGCGCTGATAAAAATCCTTTATGTGCCCGCGCGGGGGGGGCTGCTCGCGTACTTGAAAGGAAACAGCGAGTCTCCATTGGCCGGCGGACGCGGGGCAGCGCAGTCTATATAATTCGGTCTTTGCTCTCGTTCGCCGCTTGTTATATTCGATAGTCGTGCGTGTACCACTTGGGCTTCTCCGGCATGGCCGTTAGGAGAGTGAGTCTTTTCTTCTGTTACTTTGATAGTCGGGCCGCTGCTCTCTATCTCCGCGCGATCTAGTGCCGATATTTCTGTGTACAGTTAATGAGAACTTTTCGTTTGAGTACGTACGGTTCACTTAAAATCTCATTAAAATTTGTGTCATATATTACTTTCATGCTGTGCAATAATGAATTTTGGTTTTTATTTCTTATTTCGGTCATTATTTAGATGACACTAATTACACATCGCTGATCTGACTTTCGTTCAACATGTACTTTGTGATAAGAAAATGTTTATAAATAGAACTCAAAATTCTTATTTGAAACTATTTCAAGTAACGTGATTCCTTGCTTTTTATATTAAAACAACATTTTTATTACTCAAATACGTACTTAATCCCTTAAAAGTGACCGATGTGTAATGGTGATGTCTAGAAACGAAAACTCAAAGCAGAACTCGATCTTTTCGGGCAATGACTTCAACTCGACTTTCAATTTATTCAGTTTACGTAATACTGTCATAACAAATGTGCGTAACAATTACGGTTACTTTTCGACATTCAAGAAATAAAGTGTTACCAGTTAAAAGATATCAAATTATACATACAAATCAGTATTCAAATTAATCTTAATAACATTTAATTATGACACTTAGTGCATTCACTTAACGCCAAGTTCATACAAAATAGACTAATATGTAACTTTGATGACCCCACAAGTTCTCCACAAACTTCCATCAAAAAATATAATTATAAAATTGTTCTTTTAATTCATATAATAAACAAAAAACTGGAAGTATACCTTCTTCCCTCGTTCCGACGGAACTTTCTACAGATCGGCCTGGGTGTCCTCGCGCGGAGGCGGAGACGATCGAAAAAAAAAAAGAAATAAAGAATGTCCGCGCGGCCGCATCGTGGAAGCGGAAACGAACGAGCCTCTTTCCCAATCCCGGGCGCGTGCGAATCCGCTTTCACGGCTCCGGCGTTTTCACGCTTCTCGCTCAACTGAGCAAAATGTTGTCTAGATCATCGCCGCGGCGGTCCTGCTGACCGCGCTCCTGGGATACGGCGGAGCCGCGCCAGCGCCCGACAGCGCCGGCGTCGTCGAGATGGTCAACGGGCTTGCCTACGGTAAGTCGTCCGAATGAGTCAGGGCACATGTGTGTCAGGGCTCGCGACGCGATTGCGCGTCGTTTTAGATTTCGCGAGCCTGCCGAGGGCTGCGTTTTGGATCGCGTTGCACAAGATCGTTGGGAAAGCTTTTATTCGCGCGCGCACACTGGAATAAAGGCGCACTTCATTTTCCGGGTCTGCTGGCCGGATACGGTGTTGTATGTACATACAGCCGGGAGCTCTTGCGCAAGATGCAAATTCTCTTTATTTCAGCGTTTCGTTTGATAAATGTTTATTTTATTTATTGTGCAGTTTTAATAATAGACCGGTTAGTTCAGAACTATTTATTATTATTAAACGATTGAGATGCAGCATTATTTTTGAAAAAAAAATAAAAAAATTTTAATTTTAATTTATTTTTTTATATTACTTTTGTGGAAGATACGTTTTATTAACTAATTGACATCTTATTGAGTATATCAGGTTACGTTCAATTACTGTAATATGTTTATGCGGTTTGAAGTGGGATAGAAGAACTCGTTTTCAAGGTTCTAGAAAGGAAGGATCTGGATAAGGTCACTTTTTGTCTATTCCACAAATATATTAATGTATGCAGTAATACGTCAAAATGCTTCTTTGTTCAAACTTAAATACTCTGATTCGTAAACATTTATTATTCTTATTTCAATGCTCGATAATAAAATTGTTATTATAAAACTTATGTAGATATTCAAATTTAAGCCTATTAGGAATCTAAATCTTTTCGATAATCCAGATAAATTTACACTTTCACTTGAGAAATATCATACGTAAGATGAGAAGCAGGAAATAATAATATTTTTGCAACGAAATCCGTCCAACGATTGCTCAAGAGTCTTACTACCACCTCTGATCACAATAATCTTTATTTTTTATTAATTTATTAATATGTGCTATGCAAACATTGATCAGAACAACTTTCTTTTCATAAAAATAATTTATATTGCTTACACAAGCTAAAGAAAATCTACATTTTCTAAAATAAATTATCAAAATACAATTATTTAAAATATCTATAAATCTAGTCTTTTTATCGTCGGATATTATTTATTATTATCATCGTATCAGTCAGCAGTCGATAAAGTTAAAATCCTGATCATCCAAACTCTCTATCTCCTCTTAGTTCGAACTCGGAGTCACAGATTGCTCTGCCAGTTCCAAGCCACTTTCTCTAAAAGCCGAGCCGTGCCGCGCTCCTATAAACACCCGCGGCTGCAGCGAAGGACTCCCTTTCACTTTTTCACCGGTGGTTTCGCACGCGCGACTCTGTAGCGGCACACTCGCGCGAATCTCATGCTCTCGTGATGAAACCTTCTAGATGCGATTCTCACCGTCTCTCTCTCTCTCTCTCACTTGGCCAACCCATCCGTCGCTCGTCGGTGGAGCTTTTTCGGCTTTTTCTGGAATTTTCGATCAACGGATGAATTATTAATGAGCCGTTGGGCTCTCAAAATTGTTGCGTGAAACCGAATTTGTTAAACCAGCGATGCGACGTTTTAAGCGCGCAAATTGGTGACTTCGAACGGTTCGGATGGAATGGAATGGGACGATCTGTGCTTCTATAATAACTGGTTTCGCGCGAGGTTTTACGCTTAAACATATTAAGTTTTTAGTCGAGCCTCTTTAATTTATACGCGGCGATGCGAGTTGGAAAAAAAAATTTTATAAATAAAATATGCCAAAGCGTTGGTAAATTGTAAAGGTAGTATAATCGTGAATTACGTAACGTTTATTAAATTAGAATGGAGAACTAACATTAATCTTAATTGTGAAATCCCTTATATACTACAGTTCATTAGTATAAATTATACCATTATTAAATCGCCTTGAAAATCTTTCCAACGAATGCAAACACCTTCGTTTTCAAATAATCGAAATTAATCGAATCCCACGTTGCTCCTGCAACTACACCAATCTAATCTAATCCAAGCCCACGCGCGACCAAATCTAAATTCCAGATAAGTGACCCCAAGCTAGCTTTATCCGTCCAGCAATCATCGGCGATTAATCCAACAATTATTGCGCGAGAGGCAGGTCTGAAATGCTACAAAAAAAAAAGTTTAAACATAAAACACTGTTAATGCCAGTTGAAAGTCTATTCGCCGGTGTACTAACGAGCGGATTTGCATGAGCGCAGGTGGCATCCCGTATGGAAGCGTGAGTGGCATGCTGGCGAATTACGCGCCGGCCTCCCAGGGCACGGCTTATTACCCGTACAACTCGGTGCAGCAGGCGTCCGCCTCCGTACTCGTGCCCATCACAAGGACGGCAGTCGCCTCGGTCAACCCCGTCATCTACTGAGAGGCTATGGGAGAGGGAGATGCGCTCCTCCGGCCAAGAAACTCGACAAGACGACTTGTACATAATCCTACACTGACGACCACTGCTTGCGGCAATCTGCGAATTTTTAATTATAAGTATTTTTTTTTTTGTAATATAAAAGGGGTAAGAATAAAAAAGATTGTGAGAGAAAGGGGAAAATGTTGGAAGGGGAATAAAGGAGATTAAGAGATGTTTGGTTGTAAGTTGAAATGAAACAGTACTTTATTTCCCTAGTGGTTGCTGATGATGATGAAGCCATAAAAGAGAAAAAATAGCAGCTAATCGATTGTCAGTTGTTACAAGCATCCTCAGACTTCGTCTTTTCTATTTAGTAAAATGCCGATGAGAACTTCAAGTTAATTTAAATTAATTTTTTTTTTTAATATTACAAAAGAATAAATCATTAAACTGTATAAGATTTCTTTGTAATTTTAGCGATATTTGATTACAGTTATTACAAAAATTTTAATCATAACGATGATTTCAAATTTACAAATTTGATTAAAAAACAGTTGATTACAGAAAATAATATTATTTACAAAACCGAAAAAATCAAATCACACAAGAATTTGAATAAATTAAAATTTTAATTTTTCATATTCATGCACTAGCATAAAAAAGCATAAAAATCATTGATAATAAATTTAAAGCTCGATTTTCGATGTGTAATTGCAATTTCTACGATTCAGAACGATATTCTGTCCAGTGAAGTCGAAAATTCTTTTTATCATCATTTCTAAGCTTCGTCCTTAGAAAGCAATAGAAATACGTTATATACCTTGTTGCATGCTAATTGCACATGCGTCAAAACTTTAATTTATTGTGAAACTTCCTGTCATTCAAAGGATACTTATTACTACTTTTATTGTAAAAGACCTTCTTTGTGTTATAGAATAATTACGAGTAACAACTAACAATTTGTTCTTAAGCAGTACATGTTTATCGCGAGTATGGTGAAAACACGAGGGTGAATTCAAGCTGCCTACTTTTAGCACAATGCCTTAACTTTTTAATTCAACAAAATTTCTAGTAGGACGATTAACGCAGTTAATCCTCTTTTAAAAAGAAATTTTCTAGAATAATTGCGATAAAAATGTTATACACGTGAATAAATAAAGTTACACATCTGCAATTTAAAAAAGTTTCTTTAATTTAATCATTGACATTGGTATTCACTCGAAAAAAATATATTAGAATGAAAATACAATTAGAAATAAAAAAATTATGATATGCATACCGTAGATTATTCAAAAGTTTTATTTTAAGAAATTTCTGGAAAAACCTTACAAAATACGAGGCGCTCAGATTCGGAGGCGAAGATTATAGAAATAAAAAGGACAAAAATCCCAAAAGATTATGAAAATTCTCAGCGTGACACTAGTTCGCATATATAATATAAGTGTGTGCACCAGAAGCACGCGTCAACCTGAGTCTCGTGAAGGACGACTGCTTTGGACCGAAGCACGAGATGCGTGGATCGTGATTGCGGAGACCAGGAGAGACAACGGGTCGCGTAAGTAATTGCTCGTTCATTCACGGAGAGGTAAAAGTTTGATGCCATTAAACGCATAGGACGTACCTTCGAGAGGTACAGTGACTCCTCAAACCACTTTACAGAATATTTTCGGCAAATATTATTATTGCGCATCAAACAAACAACATTAAATTCATTCAAATGTGCGAGTGCAGCTAAAATAACGCTATACTATATTTAAAATAAAATGAAAAGTACTATAATTATCCTTTGAGATATTTATCTTTTAATGAATTCGCGAAAATAATAAATTTATTATATCAATATTAATTGCGAATTAACTAATTAATTGCCATTAGTGCATCTATCAATTTATCAAATTAATATTAATACTACCTTAGCTTATTTTACATAATGATCTAGCGGCTGCTAATAAATGGCTTACAAGATTTAAATTTGGATATTCTAATCTTTTAACATTTGAAAAAGTGTAAAATTCGCTTTATAAAAAATCCATGGTCAACTCATTCTAATTAAAAGCTAAAGCTATTTTTTTATCGATAGTGCTTATTTGACAGTAAACGAGAAGCCCATCACTTTTAGTTAGTAAAAATTAATAAAAAATCATCCTGGAATTAATTCTGACACTCTTTTAGTTAGTAAAAATGAAACTCTCTAACGCCTCAATTCTTTGTACGATAAAAATAAATTCATCAAGTCAACCTCCAGTTCATTCCACTCGATCGTCGCACCAAAACACCTCACCAATCCACCTTTTAATACTTAACCATCGAACAGCCCTTCCAGTACTTAAAAAAAATTTCCCCCGAGAAAAACTATTGGCGGTTCGTCACAGCACCAACTCTTTCGTAACGTCCACGATGAGCGCGTCTCTCGCTCGCTCTGGAAAATCGTTAGATTCGCATGGCGGCAATTTATTATTTTACTTTCCACGCCCCCGCCCGTAGAAACTCGCCTTTCCCGCATTTCTCCGTGGCGAAGTGAATCGGGAGCGCGTGTTTTCGTCCGGCGACCTCCTTCCCCGCGGATTATGCAAAGCGCGATCTGATCGCCTCGTTACGCGCGTTTTTCGGCAATTTTCCATGGAGAAAGCCTGCGCGGAATTGTCGCGCGGGTATTGCGCGAACATTTGACAAATCGATAGATCGGACGACCGGCAGCTACACCTTCGGACGGATCGTTTTTTAATGGACTGCGGCTAATGCCGCGATCACACCCCGACGTTAGATGTAAGCGAGCGGACCCGAGATGGGGAATTTCTCAAGAAGTATCTTGAGTATTTTAAGTATAAAATACGGGGACTTTAGTTCACGAATAATTCGACTATTAATCTGCGGCTTTTATGTAACAGCATGCGTTTTATTAAATCAAAATTTTGTAAAGGCTATTCATTATTTTTTCTTCTCATTTTTGCCACTTTTAAGTGTGTTATACCGTTCTGTTTTCGTCGCAAAATTTGCTTTGATATATTCGCTTAGAGGCGAGTCACCACGTAACATCGAGGCAGGTACGATTTTTATTGCGTACCGCTACGTATTATCGCGAGTAATGCGGAACGTAAAATAAATTGGTTTACTGACTTTATATATGTATAGCGCAAACAGCTATTACCACTGTGTAAACACGACGCGTTGAATTCCTTGTTTATTTTCAGTTTTTTATCGCTACACACTGTTAACAAGTTCTTTTCGCCGTCGCTTTCGAAATAACATGCAAGAGAAGAGTTAAACGAGAAAATAAAGTGATTAGTGACGCGATGACATTCATGACATCGTATGAGTTGTTGCATATGACGGATGGCTGTATCAATTGGTTGAAGAACTGAGATTTTTAGGAAATTTTGTGAAGTGTCCTGTGAAATGCGGAAGGACTGTACCTTTCGCTTTATATTTGATCACTGTTTTAAGATTTTGTTTTCACGTGTTTAAATAGATCATAAATTGAAGAAAAAGATTATTCCATTATTTGCAGAGTCGTAATTTCGATCATAGCGATTGCCTAGAAATTTTGGGAAACCAGATGAATAATAAATATCTTATTTGCTTGAATACTTAAAAATGCGAAAGCATCGTTTTTTATTCAAAATTTACCAACAGTTTGACATCTTCAAGACCAGTTCGCCTAAAAGAATTTAAAAAAATATCTTTTCTTAATATTACAATTTTATTCGCGTAAAATCAACTACATAATTTGAATATCAAACGACCCCTCGTAGAAAAAAGTAATAAAATACGTGATTACCAAAGCCACACTTGACAGTCGCGTCAAACCACAGTCCATTAGAAAATTTAACAAACAACTTCCCTCGTCCATCAATCGCCCCTTTCAATTCTCCTCATTAAAATCACAAGGAAACGAAAAAACGAAAGTAAAATGAGAGATCCCCGTGGACGATTCCTCATTCCCTCTAAGAGGTGCACGTGCTAAAGCGCGAAAATTAACGCCGACGCGCTCTCTCGAACTAGACCGCGAAACGGCGTCTCTTCGAGGCGGTGAAAAAAATGCAGCGAGCTCGGGTTTATATAAAAAAAGAAAGAGAGAGAGATAGAGAGAGAGAGACAGAAAAAACGGGCACACGCGCGTCGCAATAGTTAACGCGCGCGATTCCTGCACGGGAGGTCATTAACTCGACTTCCCGTCTTTTCCCCGCGGATCCGCGAAATTGGAGGCGCGGCGCGCGTCGCCTTTTTCCGCCGACATAGAAAGTATAAATGTCAACGGAAAGCTCGCGTGCACTTTAGTCTGCATGAGCCGCACGCACGATGCATTACGCACCGCACGTAAGTAGTGGACGAAGGTGGCGAGTGTGGCTGGCGGGGTGCGCGAAATGCTCGGACCGAGAGCTAAACGCGAAGCGATTGCGTGTAGAAATTGGACAGGGATATATGTATCGAGGAATCGGACCAGCTTTTCCTACTTTTTACCTATACTGAGTTAACATTTCCCTGGCTTCTTTCCTAAGGTATTTGTATAAGGGGTGGCGGGAGTCTTACCTGGATCCAGACAATTTTCTCTTCCGTGTCTCCTGTGCCTACTAAAACCCTGCCCTTTTCTACGTGGTATGCTTGTCGTTGGTTAAAAAAGAATGATCGAATTTTTTGTTTAACTGTAAAGCCTGTCGGGTTCTGATCTAAGGGGTGGATTTATGCTTCAGGTTGATTAAAAATGAAATGATCGAATTTTTGGTTTAACTGTAAAGCCTGTCGCGTTTTGATCGATGGGGTGGATTAATAGGCATTAGTTATATAGATGTGTACATCTGTAGATATGAGTAACTGCCTTTTCAAACAATATTGTTTTTAGTTATTAATAATTGCTTAAAAAACGTTTGAAATACTCTCTTCTTACCTGATTTTTTATTTCTTTCGAATTGTTAAGTGTAATATAATTTATCGAGTCTTTAGAAATTTTAAGCGTTTAAAAACTAATTGTTTTAATCGCTTGTATATTTTTTTACTGACTATGTACTTTGGTATTAGAAAAATTTTATTATCACTTAAAAAAAAATATTAACAACGAATAAAATATTTAAATATCTGTTTATTTACTTTGAGAAATAACGTTTTGTACTTTATACACAGATTAATAGTGCTACATAAGTTTTATGGATACTTGAGTTGATTAAGACATCATAGGGTCATATAATTAATTTTCCATCATTTTGACTTTTATAGACTTGCTAAGAATACCTTTTTTTTGACCTCCTTATAAATTTTACAATGAATCAATTCTAATTTACTAGTGATTACAACAATCAAGCCCTTTTTGCTTAAATTTTTTTCATTGATAATCACTGATCCAATCCATCACGTGAACACAAATATAAAAAATTTACCTATATAAAACAAATAAAATTTATTTTATTTATTTACCTTTGATCCATCCGCACGATTTCGCACTCGCCTACTCTAATAACTAAGTCCGCAGTAATAACTCGTGTCACCAGTGTGTTTTTTCTGCGCAATCACCGATTTTTTTTTTTTTTTTAATTGCAAAACGCTAAAATCATCACGCGTGCAGTCGATACTTTAAACATCAATAAAACCATTATCGAGTAATTGCACATAATTTTCCCCGAAGGAAGCCGAGCGGGATATAATCAATAGTTTTTAATTTTACCACCAGCGACAGTTTAACGACGCAACGCTCGTGCGCCGCGGCGCGTAACTTCGCCAAATGTATCGCAATGATCGCGGAGCGAGGAGGGAGAAAAGAAAAACAAAGAGGGACGGACAAAGAATCGCACTTAGGTTTTCAAAATTGCGCATACGGCAAAAACATGGTATAGGGTAAACAATGTGACACTCGAGGCGCTCGAAGGCGATATATCGCCAAAGCGAGCGAGTTCGAGAGTCTCCTCTTTCGCCAATATTCGACTGACCTTTGCGCAACTATTGCGCTCCTCCGCGCTTCTCAAATGCCACCAGTAATTTTAATTTATGATTCCAACAGGCACTTTTGCACTGCGTTGCGTGGCTTAGCCTTCTCGGCTGCGGGAATGCGGCCAGGGGAGCTTCGCGTAAGTAAAACGTACAATCGTATTGTTGTTTAATAGCGAGACTCAAATTCGCAATTGAAGAAAATGTTAAAGTTCGCAATTGCTAATTTGTTGTTACTCCAAATGCCGATGTTCAATTATTTCCGATGTTCAGAAGCGGTACTTGTTTTTGGCGCGATCCTTAGTTTTCGTACGTGTTTGTTTATTTTTTTGTAATAAATATGTGACAGGACCCTCAAGTGTCTTATTCATTTAAAATAAATTTAATTATTAATTAAAGAAATTAATGAATAAATATTATTGACAACTTTTGTTTTTGTACAATTTTGCTTAGTTTTCGCAATAAATACGCGACAGGATCGTTAGCTTCTTTAATCGCGAAAACTCATAATTAATTATGAATTAAAGAAATTAACAAAGTCTCGTTGTTGATTAATATGCAATTCATGTGGAGTATTTTACACTATGAAAGGAATGTTGGTCTATCTCAAAATGATTTTAATTTCTAATTAATTATGCATTTATTTAAAGAGTTGTGATGTACGTATTATTTTTTTCAAAGCTTTCCAATTTAACTGCCTGTTAACGAGCTTTTCAAGGTGGGTAAAAATAGTGTGCGCCTGCGCAACCATCATGGAAATTATCATTTCTTTCTATAGTCGATTAAAACGAGTATTAGTAATGTAATAAACTTTTTCTTTGTCCGAAGAAAATACTAACGACATGTAACTAGTTTTGAAACAACGGACGAGGCATATACGTAAAGTGCAAAGTAATTCTAAAGAAAAATGTTAGCACCAATTGCGCTCTTTTCTTATAAATTGTTATCAGAAATTAAACTCAAAATTCTACCAATTTAATTACAAATAAATTTTCACCGCTCAATTTTATTTAAATATTTTCAAAATTTTTACGAAGAAAAATTACGAAAGTACGAATGCAAATTAAGCCTAAATAATTACTTATTCTCACACTTCTACGACAGTAAACTGCTATATTCAATTCAAATATCCTAAATAAAAGCAATAATTTCCCGATTTTATGAACAAGTGACATAAGTAACGAGAATACGAAATAATTGCAACATCGATTTGTCCAGATTGAACTTTGATGCACCAGCTCATCCCTAAAAAAATGTAAAGCATAACGAATCGTCTGTTTCCTCAGCAGCCTCAGAGGTATTGACGCACTTCGCGCATACCGTGGGTACCGTGCTCGCGCCAAGCCTGTCCAGCGAGGGGCACGCGGCGCGACAAAACCGCTCGGCCCCTTCACCGAAAGATCAGCCCATACGCCGTCAGACGGACGAGAACCAGGCGCCAGCAGCAGAGGAGCCAAGAGGAGCCGGAGAAGTATCCCCGGGACCGGCGGCAGCAGCCCCGGATGCCGGGATCTCGCCCTTCCCCGCGCAGGGCATCCCCTTCCAGTACGAGCGCACCTACCATTACCGTTACCCGCCCTTCAACGAGCAGCTCACCCAGAATTTCTTCCCGGGCAATGCCGCCACCAGCGGATTCGGCGGCAATCAACTCCTGAACAGCGGCGTGCCCTTCGATCCCAGACTCTTCCAGGCGCAGCTCGGCGCCCAGCAACTGCAACTGGCACCGGCCGAAGTAGGAAAGCCCCTCGAGCCTAACGTCAACGCCAACGCTAACAGCGCGAAGGTGAGGCGAGGGATCGTTGGGAAAGGCGTATCTGAAATTTTTCGTGGGATTAAACTGTTCTATGATCGTTTAGGCTTATTTATGTTACTTTATTTTTAGTCGTTTATATAAACATATATATATATATATATGTATATATATATATATTTTGTTGTATATTGCCTTCTATTAATGTTTTGACTATGACGTGTTTTACGTTAAGAATTCGGATGTGATTAATCAATTTTTTTTTTTTAATAAGCAATCTCAATGCGGAATTTTGTTTCTTCGGGTTTACGTTAAAAAAAAAATCAATTTCTTGAACGTATTTTTGATACATAGCATTATAAATTGAAAACGTGATAGGGAATATTTTTACATTTAAATAAAGCGGTGGTTTTAAATTCGTGCGTCATTTAAAATTAATTTTGAAAGAGGACCGCCTTTTCTTTTGCAAAGAAGAAAAAATTCGAAGCTTCTCTTTACGATTGTCTAATCGCTTTCTGTGCCACAAGCATTTTTCTTTTTTTGTATACTGACGTCGTAGCTTGTTTACCTAAATACACAACATCGTAATTTATACATCTCATCAAGCAATCGATCAAAGTCATAAAAAACTTTTATTATTTTTTGACAAAATACGTGAGTATAAAATTACCGCTAAAGATAACGGAAAAAAATTACAATTTGAAAAAAAGTTATCATTTTAATGATGTGCAGTTGCACTGAATCACCTTTTTACACGTGACGGAGAATTAAAAAATTGATATTGAACTAACTAATCGAGAAAATTTGTTCTATATTTCTAGAATTTATAAATTTAAATAACGTAATTATTTTATATTCACTGCAATTAATCACTAATTATGTAGATACAGATTCATTTTAATTCCCATTCCATTTCTGACCTATATTAATCAAATTTTTTAGCAGGAGAGCGGAAGCAATGCGAATACGATTCAAAATCTGGAGGCAGGCTCCAATGGAGGTGACTCCAAGTCGAGCGCGCAGAATCGACCATTCGAGGGCGCGGATTTTGCCGCGCTGCCGCAGCCGGGGGTCGGGGGAGGCGCGGGTCCGGGTGTCGGAGCAGGTGCGGGCGGTGGCGGTAACTTCGGCAACGTGAGGGTGGACAACCGCTTCTCGACGCTGGGCTACGAGCGCGTCCGACAGAATTACTACAGAGATCCGCCCCTGGACCAACGAAACTACTTCTCGCCGTCTTTTAACGAAATTCCCTTCAGCGGAGGAGCTGGGTACAGGTCACCCATCGGGGAGAGATACTCCGACCTAGAGTTCGCCGGCCGACCAGGAATCGGGCCTTCGTCTGAGTTGAGGTAATCATTGGTATTTAGAATAGAAAAAAAAACGAGATATACAGTGTTGGAATTGAAGGAAATTAGCTATGCAAAAATTTCAATTTCTCTGATAAGCTCTTGAAATTTCTTTAGTAGCAAACAGTTACAAAGTTATTTAATGACTTTTAAACGAAAGTAAAAACGCAATTAGTTAAGATTACCAAGGAAATTCTTAAATCGATTTGACGAGTCACTGACTAACTTGCACACCAATGCCTTTATAATTACAAACAAACACGCGAGCTAAAGCGAGCTAAAAACCAACAAAAACAAGTGAAAATTACACTTGGCCAATAGCCGCGTTTTGAGCCTTTCAACACAATGAAATAGCCAGTGCGCCTTCTAATTCGAGCAATCAGCCGAATTACGGCTCATTGCGCGTCCCGCCAAAACGCGCCCGGAGGGGCCAGTCTATAATCTCCCGCATCTGAGCGCAGGTCGAGTGGCAGTCTGGGCGGCCTGGGCGATCCGTACTTCGGCGGCTTCTTCCAGGGACTGAACTACAACTCGCTACCTGGTGGTGGCGCCGGCGGCGCAACGGCAGGAGCAGGTCCTGGCTTCGAAAACTACCGGTTCGGTCCCGGAGGTGGTAACTTCCAGTACCCGGCGAGAGGAGCCGGTGGCGCGCCCTACTTCCAGGGTGGCGACGGGGCCGACTTCGGCGAGGGCGACTCTTCGCTGAGAGGCTCATCGGCCAAGGAGAGAGTCGCGCAGACCGAGACGCGGCGGCAGGACGAGGAGAGCAATCCCGGGGAGGGCGTCCAGGGCAAAGTGAGCTTCGCCGCGGTGGCCGATAAGACCGAGAAGCCCAGCGAGTCGGGGCAAGCATGAGTAACCGCCGGTTGGCCGATGATTGCGACGACCTCGGCCGTTTGTCTGACGATCGGAAGGGGGATGTTTTTCCAGGTTTAGAAGCTATGAGCGGCTGGCGCGCACTTGTATTATGCGCGCTTTTTTATATATAAATATATATACATAATTATAGATGTCTACTTTACCTAATGACGAGTATTGTGTACCCTAATTTAAATATATTTTTAATTGTAAGATTAAGGAAATAAAATTCTTTGTTAATAATCAAATATATTTTACATTTTATTTTGCTTTATTCATCCCTGTGTTTTATACCTTTTCAGAGCGCCATGAAAATTTCAAATAAAAAATGGTTTTAAGATGCGAAAGCGTATAATATGTGTGTACTCCATATCCGTGATAAATTTTTGAAGATTCAAAACAAGCATTTTCGTCTTTTCAATCTTATCGCGATTTTGACTGCTTTTAATTAATTTTGAGATAACATTTTTAAATATCTGCCGACAAAATCGAACTCTCACTTTATTTCAATTTACATACGTAAGTGTCTTGCGGATTTCGTATGCTTGCTTTCGAGCCATTTTGACATTCAAAAATGCAAATTCCTGCTTAAATCGACGAAGGCACGGCTGAACGAAACAATGAAAGCCAAATATCTCGTTAGCTCCGCCCATAGCATCATGATATTATGTGCACGCTTTCTGGGTCATAATTTATAAAGTGCGGAAATCTTTCATGGCGCCGTAATTATTACTGGCAGGACTAATTAAGCTGATACTTTTGGAGAATCTCAAGATCTACATACGTAAGTAGTGGCTATCGGATAGGTACTTGAAATTTAGATTTTCTAATTAAAATGTAGGTATGGACGTCGATGTTTCGAACCAGAATACACTTGAAATAAATACTGTGCATATTTACATTTTTTGATTCAAATGTAGGTGTAGAAGATGGTACTTCGAGACGTACGTTTACCTTTCGAGATTAAAACTAATAGGAACGTCTTCGACCATTCTCGCAAGAATATTTAAAATTTCAAAACCGTCGCGCTCTATTAAAAGCACTAAATCTTTTAATTTACACGCGTAGACCCGCACAAAGTTTCCTTAAATACCAGAGTAGCATAAACACCATTATTAAAAAAATCTTTGAATGAAAAATGTATATTGAAACACTTCTTACCTCGAGCACATTACAATTTTCGTTCTCATCGGATCAGACGACACTCATCATCAAGTTTCCATCATCCCCAATAATTATCACTTCGCCAGGTCTTCAATCAAGAAAACAAAAACAAAAACAGTCATTAACAACCTCACAAGCATTAGTATGTCAATTACATCCCAAAGCTCAATCCCGCAGGATCGCCGATGATTACAGCCTGCACCGAGTCCGAAGGACGCGCGAAATTTTGTCGTCGATCAACCGTGCAAAAAAAAAAAGAACTTTCCCAAGTCGCATACCACACGACATAACACACCGGACAAAAGGAGCCCTTGTGCATACAATCCACGCGAAAACCTCGAGGTGCGCGCGCACAGGATAGCGTGCACACTCGAGGCGCCCGGCGTGTCGCAAGCTCCTCGCCGCGATTGCGCAAGTGCGGCCTCATAAAGCCGATAATTCAGCCGATATTCCGGCGGGACGCACAGACGTCGCAAAGGTCGGAAGGAGAGAAAAGGGGTTGCCGCGCGGCAGCCGCTCATTAGCCAAAGGCGAGGGCGAGTGATCCGCGCGACGCCAAGTGCGCGGCGCGTTTCACAATCCGCGGCTCTCCGCATGAGCATGTACGACAATGCGCCGTGTTATTAGCGCTAATATGGACGAGGACAAGGCGGAGGCGACCGCGAGCGGCTTTATAAAAAGAAGCGTCGACGGTGGCACTCGTCGAACACGCATAAGACACTCGGTACTATCAGTTGCACTTGTCTGACCGGCGATATGGCCTGCTCCAAGCTTGTGAGTTCTGTTTTTATTTACTTCGGAAGGGGGAATGGACTTTGGGGATGAAGGGATTGGTGATTGCTCTAATTTTAGATTCTAAAGGATTTGAATGTTGAGTCAAGTGATTTTTGAAAGTGAAGGAACGGAGAAGTTATATAGGATTGAATTTATTATTGAAATAAAAAAAAGAACGACAATTTGATTGAATTAATTTATTTGAGAAAAAATATATGCGAGTCGAAATGTTTACTACAAGAATCAATCTTTTTTATAGTCAAGTTTTTATAAAAAAAAGAGTAGTAAGGAATGTAGAACCTTAGAGGTATATCGAAAGGTGAGAAGTTAATAGATGAGCTTTTTTCAACTTCATAATGGAGTGTTCACTGCAATGATGCGGTACAAAAAAAAATTAATTTATGCACGTATCACTTTTTATGCATATTAGAGAACATTACACTCTTTCAAAAAATTAATATTTAACTGTTAACTTTTTAATAGCCTAATCAATGTATTATTTTTTGTTGAATTATTTTGAGTAATTTAATCATTAATCAAATAGATTAATTATTTACATTGATTTATGCAAAAATAAGGACTAGATTAGATATGTTTCGATTTTTTTCCTGCTTAGAGTAGATTGTTTTGTAAACCTTTTAAGAACTAGTATGAAAAAAAAATGTTAAATTTTCCTCTCCTGACGTACTTTCCCGGTTGACGATTTTCACGAAATTGAATAATCCTTAATTTTATACGATTAACCAACGATCACGTAAGCTTCAACTACTGACAATTAAATTAAATTATACACTGAAACTGTGCAAGTAAAGTATGATACATCAACAAGTAGTAGTCTACGGTACTCCTGCTAAATAATTGACAAACAATTTGTAAGCTTCTCGACAATATTTGATCTCATTATTTGATCATAATATTTGTGTAATAAAATAAAGCAACTTTAGGCTGTACACTAAACTTATAATTTTTAAATTTTCTAAATTGACAATGATATTTGTTTTCAGTTATTAGCATTGTTGCTCGTGGCTCTGCTGTCGGTGGCATCGGCCAAGCCGGGCTATCTTGGTGGTTTGGGCTACTACGGCTATGGTGGTTACGGTGGTTTCGGAGGCTACTACGGTGGTTACGGTTACCCCTACTCGTACAGTCGATACCCCTACTTTGGCTATGGCCATGGTTACGGCTACGGATACGGTAATCTTATTTCCCAATGTGGTATCGAAATAGTATTGTGATAAAAACAAACAAAAATGATCTAATAAAATTGTTCATTTTTAGGTTACCCCTACTACGGTTATGGAGGATTTGGACATTATTACCTGTAAAAGATGCCAAGAATCTAAGAGACCTGAATGACTCCCACGTAACGAAATTGTCACAAGTCCGACACGCCACGGCAGCAGTCCGACCACATTGACGAGTCACGCAACGAAAACTATCAGTGCTTGCAGCGATTTTATATTATTGCTTTTTACATCAATTTTTTTCTATGAATTTTAACCTTTTCCAATAAAAGTGCATGTTGTTGAACCTACCATCTTTTTATTCTAAATTCCCTTCTTTTTTTGCTATTGACATCTTCCAGATTTACTTCAGGAATATTTTAGCATTTTATGATCTTATTCAGATTCTGTTCTTTTTTTTGCGAGACTTTTCTGTTTTATTAATGACCAGCAAAAAGACAAACTAATTTCGAAATCAAATTTCGAAAACGGTTTATAGGAGATTATTACTTTTTTTACATTTTTACATCTTCTATTCGAGATTTTTTTTTACGTTTTTGCATCTTCTATTCGAGAATATTTTTTCTTACGTCAGTAAAGTCATTACTACAAACTTCGCCCATGGGAAAAGAATGTCCGGATACTAGATTGAACTCTTCTTTGTGCAAATGGAATTTTTTTCGGTGGACTGTAAAATTAGTTAAGTATCCCTCGTTTCGTAATCGCAAAAAGGAATAAAAGAATTTCAAAAACATTACTGCCAAGGATCAAAGATACCATTTTTTTTATTCCTTTCTAAGATTTGACGATCCTTTTAATTAGGTATCGAAAAGAATCATTATACAATGTCCTTCGCGTTTAGTTGCTAAATTATGCGTAGTCCTGATTTTAAAATATCGATTATCGATTATTACACGTGTAAAAGAAAACACCCGCTCTATCATAATTTTGAAAACAATAAGACATTTTTTCAGTTGCCAGGCTACGGCCGAAAAAAGGATCATCAAAAGGATCAACACCGAGTATCCAGTATCAAACCATTTGCCGTCGGAAAAAATCGCAAAAGAATCTTCCGTGCAAAAAAAAAAAATAAAAAAAAAGAACTTGACCGACCGTCCTCGTGCTGTGCTTTTTCGTAGAAAGCCCCAAGGCCGATGCTATCGCCGAGGAAGAAACGCTTGCGCATCTGTGTATTTCATCATAGGCCTATGATCCATTTGATTTTCAGATCTAAATAATTCCGCGGAGTAGTTTCTGCAGTCGTTATAAGCCATAAATCTTGAATTTCAAGATACGAATATGATCCAGGCTGCTTTGAGCATATCTGCAAAATCGAATTAATGTTAATTACTAGAGGAAGGTAAAGTCGAATGATCCCGTCGAACCAATTTTAATTATTGGTATTACTGAATTTACCATTGTGCAGTATTAAAATAATCGTCTGCCTATTGAGTTAGCGAGTTACCCTACAGTACACGATAAAATGAAGAGCGAACTGCGGATCACACTCCATCGATCGATGCAACTGGGATAGGCTGCTGCTCAAGTGGTCTTCATTTACATTTTTAGTCGAGATTTTTTTCATGATTTAATTATGCTAACAAAAACTTAACAGACATTCTCCAAATATTTTGTCAGCATTGCGTGATGCTCGAATCTGCGTTTGATGATTTCTTTTTTTTGAAATCGATTTTTGCCGAAATCGTTCGCTCCTTCGTATTTTATACGAATGTAGATTTAATAAACAATCTTAGGCAATCGCGAGGACAAAAATAGCAGTTTACCGATGATTTTATTGAAATTGAAATGTCACAAGATTGAAATAGCCATTACAATTACTAGTCGTAGCAGAAACTAAAAATAAAATTTTATTATTAGTGAATACTTTCAGTTCTGACGCACAGATTTTCATTTCAAACGGTTTGGCGGCACGCGCGACTCATACCAATAACATCCGTTTGCGGGAGTAATGGATAAACGAACGAAACAAATGTCTGTAAGAGTCGTCGATGTTTTCCTTGTATCAACCGCCGCATAAGTTGTTTCCGCGATTAAGCGCCTCATCGGTGAAAGGAAAAATTGCAATCGAGCCCTTCCCCGAAGAGGGTCAAGCAGAAAATATGAATGAATTTATATTGAAGCGAAGATTTATTTACTCGTAAAGTTCGTTTGGAAAAAAGTAGGCTGCAAAGGAAATTCCATTGTACCGATAAAAGTGTTTGCAAGTTTCATAAATTAAGCGGCCGCTTATGGCATTATAATTTTTTTTTTTAATTACGATAAATTAATCGAAGATTTTTCTTTTCCATCGGAACCTTAGAAAATTTTTCTTTCGCTCGGTTCTTTTTCAATTAAATCAAATTTTTACACAACATGAATGTTAATTAATTTAGATTGCTCGCGGGACATAAATTATTGCGATGAGCTTATATTAACTGAATATTTTTAGATTTACAATGCCTTAATTATAAGTAGACTTACGTCTATAAATTATCCTACTCTTTTAAAGGGATGTCCAGCAAGAAACAATAAAGATGTCACTGCCGTAAATATTTTCATGATGAATAAACACATTTTTCAGTAACGAGACATTCCACGAGAACGAAATCCAGTTTCCGGCATCGACGGGCGACTCGCCCGATTAATCGATATTAATGAAGACACTCTAACATTTGATAATCTTGCTCAGCCTTGCGTAGGCCGCTTCGTGACCTTGGTGAATTTACGTGAAAGTTTGACGTTGGCCAGGCTCCATAAACCACCGGGAGGATGATCGGAGACCGGGGAAGGTCAACACAATCAAATACCTAATTTAATTTCTCCTCGATATCAGGTGGAAGGCCACGTCGGGCATCTGCTCATCTTCGTTGCGGAGGTGGCTACTTTTTCCCCTGAAAAAAAATCAGAAACTACGACCGTCACTTTCATCGCATGATGCCCCGCCTCGATCACATTATGTCTATCAGTTGCATAAGCTGAGAAATTCGACTACTCTAGTTTCGACAGGTGATTAAGTCGGCAGGGATTAACGGTTTTGTCAAAAAATTAAGACTCCCGAGTGTAACCAAAGATCGATAATAACAAACCATCGACAGTGAATCCTGTAAAATTTCACTTCGTTAAGGCGGATGTGCTTAAAAGTTAACTCTTTTTGGACGACACGATATCGACGCATAGTATATACCAAGAAGTCATTAGTGTAATTTTGGAGGTGATGCCTGAGTTGCAGCTTGGGAGTTTTATCTTTTTTATGGAATTCAAATTACAATAGATCTAAACGATGTCGAAGGAGTTAAATTATCAAGGACACGTAATAATCAAGAGTTTGGAATTTTTTCCCTCCCAAAGACACGTAAACTAAAAGCGCCGGGCTCGTTGCACAACTATTTTGTCAAACGGAGATGTATATACTAATTTATGTCCAGATTTAAGTTCGTAGTGTCGTTAAACGCGTAATTTTCATGCGTAACATGACATAAACAAAAATTAGGCATTTTGTAAATTGTTTCCTGGTTAATTTATTATATCGAAATTCACCGGAGTATATTGATCAAGACAATTTTTTTAAGGATTTAAAGAAATGCATCTATAATATCCTTGGATTTACAAAATGCTCACTTCATAATATTGAAGGAGCTATTCCTAGCTGCAATTTAAGTGAAACGATTTTAAATTTAAATAAAAATTTAATGGCCCATTGTAAGTAAACAATTAATATTAACTTTCAAATTTTCTTTAATTAATAATTTAAGATTCAACATTGCATTTTAGGTAATGTAATAAATAAGAGACATAATGCATAATAAACAAATTTTTCGTAAAAAGATTTTCTTCTGTAAGCTCGAGTTATTAAACTGCACAGCTTTAATTGTCGCTGTGAGCTTGACAGCACTTGCGCGCTGATGCAAGATAAGCTGGTACTATTAGGATCCACGTATGTAATTATCCAGGCACGCACGACGCACGTATTCAAATGCTACTTTTTATGCGGAAGTTCTAAGTTATCAAAAATCTTTTAAAGTACATCACAAAAATAAAAGAGAAATATAGTTGTTGCATTGACGTACGAGGCGGAACCAGTGGGAATTTCGGTGTTATTTAAAAATCTTTTATAATGCGAGAACTAAAATAGAATCGTTTTTTTTACCATTCGCAACAGTTAAATTTATCCCGTTATTTATTACGACAAAAAAGCCACGTCTAAAATTTGTTCGAACCGTAAAATTTTCATAAATAAATAATCGATTACAAAATTACACACATTAAATTCTCGACCTCACAGCTCCTTTGCATAATCAATTTCTGCAGTTTTTACGTTGTTTCTTCACAAAGTCTCGTCAAAACCGAAGTATCCCACTTTTTTCAGCTACACCCGTAAGTTTTTCTTAAGACGAAAACAATTTAGTCGATACAACAACAAAATCTCAAAACAAGTTCCACTTGACTAACCGACCTGCGTCCAATTACCGTTACATCCGCGAAAATTGCAAAAATTTCCAAAAATCGATCCAGAGTCAAGTTGGCTGATCGTCCTCGCAAGGTACACCTTTCTTTCTTTATTTTTTTTTTTCTCTAAAAATTCGAAAAATCGTATAGCGTTAGGAAGAAGCGACGCACGTGCTCGACCGATCGATCGAGGCGGAGCGATCTCGCGCCTCGGCTACTTTCCATCTCTTTCCCTCCGCTATCGGCGATCGCTCTCACCTCCCTCTCTCTCTCCCGCCTTCTTTCTCTCTCTTAACAGCCGCGGAATCCCCGTCGAACCACGGGGAGGCGCATCGCTTCGTCTCCCTCTCGGCGGGTTACAGCATCCTCGGGCCGGGCGAGCGTCGCGTGGACCCGCGGCGCGCCCTCCCATCGCACGCGTCCCACAAGGGGGACCCCCACCGTCGCTCGCCGGGCAATCGGGTGAATCCTATAAATGCCCCGGCGCACGGGTTCACGAAGAAGTTGACTCACGGGACACACGCTCCCGCGAGGCATGTGTTGAGTTCCTCGCGGCCGCTTAGGACGAGTCGCAAGGGGCACGGAATCATGGTAAGTAGGAACAGCCGCGGCTGGACGGCACCCCTCGACGCTTATCATACCCGTGCGCCTTCGCTTCCTATCATACCCGCCACGCCGACTTGTCTCGACTTGTCCACCGCGACGCGAACCGTCAGACCGAATGAGACGTAAGGTATAAAACAGTGGAAAAGAAAATACAAAAGGTGCGACTAAGTGCTCGAGAGAAGCACGCAGTGTGCTGGAGACGTGCCGAGGACTCCGACAGTGACTACTACGCTTTTGGTGCTTTTTTTTTATGAGAATCACATCCGCGAAAGAAAGAGAGAAAGAGAAATTAGGCGAAATCGGGAGTTCGATCGCCGGTAGGATCCACATTTCGTAACGTGCTTTCGCACTCATTAGTGGCCGTAGCTGCGTCGTCCGCGTAAAGAGACATTTGAAAGCCGCCTCGGTGGTGCCTCGAGCGATATTACAAGGTTACCTTCTAATAATTACAAAAGAAGAAAACGCAGTTTTCCATCGAGTGTGCCGTGCCTCGAAGCGCGCATTCTTCGACACCTTTTTTTTCTCAACTTTTTTTGCTTCTTTATTTTTTTTATCTCGTGGCACCAAGATGAAGCAGTTAATTCTGATGTGCTGCTTCGTATGCAACTTCCTATTTCTAGTGTGGCTCTTCTTCGCGACTTTCAAATTTTTAACGCTCGCCTGCGCGGTGTACTTCGTCGCGGACCATCGCAACGTCAAACTTTTATTTAGAAATTCGCGGTACCTGAGTTGACGAGGATTTCGATTATTCAAATTGGATCCGATGCCTGGTGCAGATAAGATCGTGTAAATATAACTAAGTTTTATAGTAATTATGTAAATTTTGTTTTGCTCATTAGTTCAAAATGTATAGATTGAATCGCGTTGTATAACTTGGCGAAAAGTTTCAACGGATAATGTAAATGAATCGAAACCTAAGTCATTTAAGTCAGCGAAAAGACACTCGTTACTTAGAAAGGCGCAAATATAGGAGTTTATTAGGTGTTAAAGCGATGACATCCAGTGATCAACTTATCTCTTAAATCTAGTCTCATTTGCAAGTCATCCTGTAAATTTCTCGATGCTCCGCAATGATAAATTTATTGGCAGCTTGAAAATAAACCTTTCACATAGGCAATAAACTAATAGCCGTCAAGTGATCGCTGGAACGTTTAAAAATAATGATCCTACCTCGTAAACTACATTTCCCAAATAGTTCCTACTAAATGCATCGTCAAATCCTTAAAAATTTAGAAACGAAATCGCGGTTTCTCAAATAATGTAAATCATTATGAAAATCCTAACGAAATAAGAAAAAAAAACAGAAGAAGAACCTAAAACAATATTTTATACATCAATGAAATATTCATCTATTTAAAAAAAAAAAAAAAAAAAAAAAAAAAAAATGTCCCTCACGCCCAACGGAGCATCGTAAATTGTCTGAAAGGCATGTAATTAATTCATAAAAACTTGCGAAATGTCGAATTTAAAGACGTCGCATCGCTCGCGAGTCCCCGTGTCTCCGAGCGCCTCGCGGCGCTCTTAAGGATTCGTCTTCAGTGAAAGGTCACAATCCGATTACGTAAGCCCCGACGCTAAATTGGTTGCACAAAGTAAAATTGATCAATTTGAAGCTTTTTGTCACGGTGGCGCCCGAATGCTAAGCTAAGCAGCCAAAACGACGACGCGAGGATGATTTTCCCCCCCGGCGGCAATCGATGACATAATAGCGTTAGCGTCCGTTAATGAACTGCATAATAATTGCATTAGAGATTTCACGCCGTTTAAAGCACGGCCGGAGGAACGAAAAATACATTTTGACTCGGCGCACTTTTGACGACACTCAAACTTTCTTTCTTCTCGCGCGCTCACGGCTGTTTGTTCGGGATGCGCTAATATCTCTGTGAAGAATGCCTTCGAACGAGGGCATAAATTTGAATAAAAAATGCATTCATAATTTTCCTGAGTTAGCGCAAGAATGCCTCGAGTCGAGATTATTACATAATTTCATTTAACGTCAATTACGAACTTCAATAAATTTATTTATACACTTTTTTTATCCATGCGATCCTGGAAAATTGAATCGCAATTTTATATCTCATTTCATAACACCTAAAGTATCATCCGAGCATAAAAATTGTGTGTATATATATATATATATATATTTATATCGCTGCTGCGCCGTTAAAAGTATATACCGAGAGGCGCGCGGGACGTTAATGATGCGAGTAGATTTACCGGCTATTGGTTGCACTTTAAGTTCGCCGATGTTTACAAAAGAAGCTCATTGAACGGATACTTCACGAAACGAGAAATCTTCGTTTCATGAAAGGGTGCGCGACCTTTGTCTAACGTGAACTGTAATCATTCCACTTTGATAAACATCTTTGTTTTAGGAGCGGCCTGGTCGGTCTTAAAATAGACGTAATTCAAAAACACCTTAATCGACTCTGAAAGAAGCTTCAATTATTCAACTACTTTTAGAAATTCCATGTCTCGCAAACCTTTTTTTAAGACTCGCTTTTTCCTAGCTCCTACAATCGCGATCGCGATCGTAAAGCCGTGGATATTCATCCGGAATGCGTCATCGCATAAAAATTATGCGACGAAGGTTAACGCGATTAATTTTCGGCTTTGAGCAGTTCGTTTTTTTTTTTTTTTTTTGAGAATACAGCGAATAAATAAATAAAAAACAACTTTGTATTACTCAATGATCTCGAGGCGTGTGTATATATTTATTTCGTGCCATCCTCCCGAGCCCCGCAGCTTATATTGCCGTTAAAGTTTATTGCCTTGACGCGATTCATCATTTGCATCTGCTCGAATGCTGTAATATCTATTCGCCAGCCTTGAAAAGGAAAGGTATTGCTTCTCGATAAGGATGAATGAATCTTCTCGTTTTATTTGAAAATAAAGAAGCGCTCTCACGCGATTTTTCACAATCAGCAATTACGACGCCAATTTGTAACCTGTCCGGGTCCACGAGGTTCAAAAAACCCTTTTTCTTTTTTTTTTAACATTTTAATGACACATGAGCTAGGAGTCGATTGGCGTACCATTATTAACCGCCCAAAGGAACATCGCTTATGCAAGAAAGAGCCTGCGGTAGAATTGGTCGGCAAATTCAGGATGACCCGCATCCTTTCGTAAGAGCATTAAATTAAATGTCTGACCATTTTTTTCTTCTTTTCTTTTTGCACCTTCTTCTATTGGGATGAGCCGGATTTCTTAAGTTGCACAATCGGATGGACAAGAAAAAAAAAACACTAATTTATTTGTCGACTCGACCGAAATACTGTCTTCTACATCAAAAATATTTCGTCTTTCAAAATATGCTAATAAGCTTACTTTGGCGTTGCATTAATTTTCGTATTCCGCAGAAAAGAACGTTCCTCGATAAACATTTACTTTAAGGTAGAATTTCAAAGGGTATCTCTAATGAACTCTAAAGACTTAATTATCGCGACGAGCAGGAAATGTACGCTTTAAAACTCTGTGTCAAGATTAACACAATAAACACATTTTCTACTCGTTGGTCGCACTTTTCCACTCTGTCGAAATAATTAAAACGAGCCTTAATGAGACATGTAACTTTCAAACTTTCTCCTGGATTTTTATTTGTTCCTGGTTTGATCATTATTTTTAAATTGGCTAATATGATAATACAATTGATGATAATACAATTTATTTCCGCTTCGTTAACTTACAATGAACAGCTAATAATGATCGGAAATTATCACTAACAAAGTTCTTCACAACGACATGTGCAATGTTACGGGTGTTAATTTCAAATTGAATATAATTGTGTGTCTAAATTAGCATTTAAAATGAAAATAAAAAATTCTACTTTTGATGACACTGCATTTTTATCACGACCTAGATACTTTGATAAATGTCTCATCGTTGACACACATTTCCTTTATATATCCCTACTCTAGGCCAAGATCAACTCAAGTCACTTGTGTATGCCATATCTAACGTAACATAACGAAACGAAAGGGTTCAAAATTAATATCATACTTGCTGTCTGCGTCTTAATGCCACTAGATGAATGAAATCCGTGTACGCTTAGATAAACCTTTCACGATCATCTGCTCATCGTTCACCGTTACTATGCCTGTATATTAAAGCAAATACGGTGTTATGTAAGATTGCAGCAGGTGAACCGTGAGATAATTGTATAAGACTGTTTCAATGGTTTTATTGCATTTTTATCTGCTGCACCTTAGATATTTATTTGCAACAAATTATTGGTGATTTTGATTAATTATTTGTATCTTACTCATTGGCTTTTTAACTTAAAACTTCAATCCCATCACATAATACCACGATTTCAGTTTTTATCTATCTATGAAAATTAATGTACAATAATGAATTTTCAGTTCAAGCTCTTGTGGACTGCCACTTTAGTGGCGGTTATTGCATCGTGTCATGCAGGTGAAAGAAGTGTAAGAGCAATCGGTAGTGCTTCTAAAAGCTTTGAAGGTTACAATTATGAACCTCCAAAACAAGCTTTCACTTTGCCACCGTAAGTTTTCCTTACCATACTACTTTTTTATGTAATATTTTAATTATACTTATAATAAAATTCAAATTTATAGAAGAACACCAGCACCATCAAGACCTCAACCTGTTCAGACAAGGCCACCTCCTCCCCCACCAAGACCAACATCGCCGCCTCAAAATACAATAGGGTATGACTACCCTAAGCCATCGCCACCAGCTCCTAGGCCTCCAGTTAGGCCACCGGCGCCACAGCCCACCAATCAAAATACTGTAGGATACAACTACCCGAAACCTACTCCTCAGTTCATTTCGGAGCCGCCGAGGACACCCGCGCCCACGCCAAGACCCACGCCTAGACCCACGCCTAGACCAACTCCATCACCGCCTAGGCCTCCTCCAGTGTACCAGCCATCTCCATCAGTGCCAAAGCAGACCACCGGTGGATACGAGTACCCCAAGCCAACGAATCCTTTGGTAGTAACTCACCGACCGCCGCAGCCGACAACACCTAGGCCACCACCACCTATTGTTCACACGCGTCCACAACCAACTACACCGAGGCCAATACCAACGACGCAGCGTCCTACACCAGGATATTCATATCCTCAACCGAACCCGCCGTTCAATCCGGCGCCAAGCAACACCCCTCCACCTCAAGTGTACACTCCCCCACCAACAACTAGACGCCCACCACCACCAAGACCTCAACCCCCCAGGCCTCCAGTGACGCCACCACCATCTCCACAGCCTACTCGCCCTCCCGTTACTGCGAGACCCCCATCTCCTGTCCCAGGTTACAATTACCCAAAACCAAGCCCTACATTTAATTTACCAACAAAGACACCACCCACTCCGCCTCCAAGGCCTTCTCAACCTTACTTACCGCCATCGCCGCCCCCGACGCAACCACCGGTAGTTTACACTACACCAAGACCAACTACACCAAGGCCAACTACACCAAGGCCAACTCCGCCTCCCAGGCCTTCTCAACCTTACTTACCGCCATCGCCGCCGCCGACGCCACCACCGGTAGTTTACACTACACCAAGACCAACTCCGCCAAGGCCAACTCCGCCAAGGCCAACTCCACCACCCCCCAGGCCTCCAGTACCGCAAACTCCATCTAGGCCTTACTTGCCACCTTCGCCAGCGCCAACCAAACCTCAAATATATACCAGACCACCACCTCAACCAACTCGCCCACCGACTAGACCGCCACCTCAGCCGTCAACTTATCTTCCACCAGCACCACCAACAAGGCCTCCATCACCTCCCCCGACAAGGCCACCACCACCTCCCCCGACAAGGCCTCCACCACCTCCCCCAACAAGGCCACCACCACCACCCACTAGGCCAGCTACCCCACCTCCAAGGCCTTCCCAACCTTACTTACCGCCATCGCCACCTTCAACGCCACCACCAATAGTTAAAACTACACCGAGACCGCCGCCAATCACCAGGCCCCCCCCTCCACCTCAACCACCTACCTACTTACCTCCGGCACCTCCGACAAGGCCTCCGTCACCTCCGGTAACTAGACCTCCTCCACCTCCACCAACTAGACCACCATCGCCTCCGGTAACTAGACCTCCTCCACCTCCACCAACTAGACCACCATCACCTCCGGTAACTAGACCTCCTCCACCTCCACCAACTAGACCACCACCGCCTCCGGTGACTAGGCCTCCTCCTCCTCCTCCACCTCCACCTCAACGACCAACTTATTTGCCACCGTCACCCCCCAGGCCTCCCACACCACCCCCCAGGCCTCCTACACCACCCCCAAGGCCTCCAACTCCACCTACCAAGCCATCTCCGCCTTACTTACCGCCGGCGCTGAACACCACACCAAGGCCTACACCTCCTCCTCAGCAAACTAGTTATCTGCCACCTGCAACTCCACCTCAAACGCCTAGACCACCCCCCTATCTGCCACCTTCAAGTCCTAGACCAACCTATGTGACAGTTAAGCCTCCCCCACCACCAACAGTCGTCTACAGTATCACTCCTAGTACTACAACATACAGACCACTAACCGGTCGCCCAGCTCCTTACCCAACTCTGCCACCCACGACACCGAGACCAACCCAAGGTTACAATTACCCAATTCCTGAAATCTCCTTCGATTTCCGCAAATGATAATCGTCACCAATAATAATCGCGTACTATTGTCCGAATCTTACACTTTATAAGTGAGACGATTATCTGTTGAACATGAACATATTGTAAAAAAATATCAGTGCATAATTTATGATAAGTCGACGTGCAACCAGTCAGTGACCTGTGCTAACATATAATTTACTTATTTATAGTAAATGATGCAAAAATGCTCGGTTACGAGTATCGTGATGTAAAATAAGTCGACACTCTGTCAAATAATAAGTTGTAAACATGATTGAAGCCTGAGTAAAAATTACTCAAATAAAATAATATTTTTTAACTATACCTCGACTGTACTTCATTTATTCTTACCTCAAAATAATGGATATTACCCTGTAGTATTTTAAATACCATGATTTCAAAAATTTGTAAAGAGGATAAAACTTCGTAAGTATTTCATAAACACAATGAAATTAGTTAATGCATATGATTTTTTACTTATTAGTTGCCTCCTGAAATGAAAAATTCAGTTTTAATTACAAAATGTGGAATCTCACGCTGTTTCTTTTCGACACCGAAGAGGTAATTAAAGCCGCGCACGAGCCGCCAGCGAGGCATTTCACGCTTGCCGTAATTTCGGAGAGAGAAGCATCTTGAATTCTGCTACACATACCTTGCCTCGCAGTAAGTAGTCCAGAACTCCCAGACTTCTCCTACCATTTAGATACTCCCCAACTCTTGACAAAGAAAATCTTTTACCTTCTCGCATCCTCACAATTGTGGGATTGTTAGTGAAAACTCCCCGCAAGAAATGTAACTCTTTAGTCTTAGGCGATGCATCGAAAAGGCATCATCACCGTGAAGATGTATTAAGTCGTTCCAGAAGGTGTAGTTAGTTCGACGTAAAAGTTACGTATTATCGAGTACGTGTTATCGGTGATGTGATTTTACTGTGCGCCAATGGTAAGGACGATTTTAACGATTTTGTCGAGAAATTTTTTGTGTAAGAAGGATTGTAATTGAAAATACTCTATCGTAATTGAAGGACGGAAGTAGAGAACCTGAAGCTTCTAAAGATATGTTCAATACTGGTCGAAGATCTCATATCAGCACTTCCGAGTTTGGACTGTATTCTGATCATACGGACTATTACCACACGAGCAACTACGGTGCAGCTATTCGAAAAATTGTTATAGTAATTATGGTCGTCGTGTCAGTCATATTGGTAAGCGCTTGTTGCCTCATAAAATACGTAAGTGTAAGAATTGAGTTTTTATTTATTGCTTTTCGTATTTAGGCAATATTCATTACAGTTTTACAGCAAAAAACGTGTTAATCCGCGTACGATGTAACTAAAACTATTAATAAATTATTTTAATAATTTTGATAATTTATTACATAATGATAATAACAGTAATAATATTTTAGATATTTTTAAAGAATCATTATTTATTTATTAAGCATCTTAGGAGCTTAATAGCCCTTTTTAAAATAAAATTTAGAAAAAACAAAAATGAAAAATTTAGTTAATAATATAATAAAATGATTAGACGACTATCCAACTTAATATTTTAATAAGTCAAATAAAAACTAAATACACATTTAGTTGTCATAAATAATTCTAAATTAAAATTACGAAATACCATTATTAAAAATATTATAATTATAGATCATCAAAAAATTTGTGAGTACATTTTACCAAACTAAAAGATACACGGTTCTACTGATTAATTCCGTCGAGCTGAAAGAGCATTGGCAACGTACCATTTCCACATTTTCTTGAAAAATTATTAAGAAAAAAACGCCGAAGAAGAATCATTGTAATCCCGAGTGAAAAATCTCAACTCATTATGCGCGCGCTAAAGAGTACACACTTTTCACTTAGCTGGCTGAACTCGGGCGGTGCATACAGCCTCGGCTACATGCATGACGGGCCAAGCGCGGCAAGAGGCTCGTCTCCCTCCCTACGCGATTTCTGCGTTCTTCACATATAGGGCATTTGCTCGACGGCGTGGGATGGAAAGGCACCGCCGCGCGCGAGCTGCGGGGTTAACAACTGCTTAATTTATGCCCCATGAAACGAGCGATCGTCCGTTCATTTTTTGCACGCGCAACTCCCTTCGCGAGATCGCGGAAACGTGCGCTGACCGTAAAATTGGCAGGCTGGAGGTCATTGTCTTGCAGAGAGAGGGAAATTTGTTGCATGCAGTCAATGGATGTAAATTATCTTGAACGGGTGTTAATTATTAGGAAGTATTAAGACGCTTCTCAGAAACTTTCATTTTCCTAAATATAAATATAGATAGACGCTTTACAATATGTTTTAAAGATGCGGAGTTTCATTAATCGTCTTATAGCAGCTGTGATGAATTAACTGAGTAAAATGTACTTTCGAAACACGTTCAAGACACTCGTTATTTCCTATGTAACTCAATTATCAAATTAAGTATACTGCTAGCACCTAACTGGCACTCCTTTGCAACTACCAATAGATCGGCATATTCCTGTACGACTTCGCATCGAGTGCTTCGGCGAGCAGCAAGGTGAGTCAGGAGACGAAACACATTTACATCCTTCAAAACAGTCTGCGAAAGTCTACGAGTGGCGTCGCGCGAAGAGTCAGTACGACCCTCGCTCCGCCGATCGATCTTCTGAACAACACTCAGCCGGTGTTGGAGGATCGTTCCGACGACTATGGAAGCATTGGGAGATTCGAGGGTTCCAGCGAGAAACCGCCGTTGGAGACGCGGTCCCAGAGAATGGTGGTGGATGAACCAGAAATCAGGACACAGAATCTGCAGAATTTCAAGATGCGCGACAATTTGATGGACCGACAACCGGATGAGGAGGATGTGATTGCTCGGCAAAAGCAGATAATTGATAATCACGCGATGATATACCGAATGGGGTAATGAACTTTTTATTTACTCTTCAATTAAATAAAATTTATACATTAAATATGTCTTAATTAATCACCCTTTGAAAACTTTGTTCACTCCTACCATAAACGCAAGTCAAATCATCATTGATTTTGAGTTCAGATAAAAACACCTTTGCAGTTACTAATTATTCTGTCAGGTGTATTTAAGTATTCTTGTTCACTTATTTAAACGGAAAGGAAATTACTCTGAAGTGCCGCGAAAAAAAAAATAACAAAAAAAAAAAAGAAGACGCCTAAGAAACTGCGTAATAACCGACTTGCTTAATGCAACAGTAGGTTGAAGTTCCCTGAACCCGAGGAGCAGTTCAGCGAGGAGGACAACCTGCAGCCTGCTGCACCTTTCCGATTCGAGATGCAGGGACCGCAACCGGCGTCGTTCAAGAGGCCAAAGTACCCGCAGCTAACGCAGTACCGGTATCCGCACGCCTCGAGGAACATACAGGACATCATCAAGTATCTGACCAGCGATCCGGACACCCTGAACCGAGGCATCAAGTTTACTGGGTTTTACTTGAATCCCAAGAAGTACGATACGGGACACGCCGACATCGGCGAGGTCGCCTACGGTGGCTCGGAGGAGCAGGAGAGCGCGCCTTACGCCGTCGCGTTCAATGCTGACCCGCTCTACCGGTACAAGCCGAAGCACCCAACTGACGTCAATCTTTTGGCTACTTCTAATTTTAGGTTCGATTCATTGTTTCAGCTTTTTCTTCCTGTTTAACATAATGTTCTCGAATTTTTTCTCTTAAGAATGCAAATTAAAAAAGTTTAAGCAATTAGAATCTGAATAATATTTGCAAGACATCAATTCTACTATCAATTTAAAAAATATCTTTTTATTGCGAAGTATTTATCTTTTGCATTGAGGAATTTTTAACTGTGTACCAATCGTTCATGGTTATTTTTAAATATAAATTTAAAAAATATATTATTATTCTTCGATAACTTTTTTGCAGATTCTCCCCAACGGGTGCGCAAAGGTACAATCCGTATTATGATCCGTACTTCCAGCGTCCGACCGCAAACAAGCAGTCGATTTATCAGGAGAATCAGTACAACGACGGGAGCAATTACGGAAAGAAACGGAAACCGAAGCCCTTTAGCATTATGCTAGACATATATCCGATCACTGAAGGGGCGGATCAAACGAAGAAGTCGTCGCACCAAAAACCATCGCTTGCTATGATGGACGAGCCCGACGTCAGGCGGCCTTTCGCGCCCACCTACTTGAGATATCCGAAAGTGTATGCTCAGCCCACGTTGATTCCCCTGCAGGGCCAACCGATCCAACCGGCGGAGGAGGAGAAGCACCAGATGATCCTTCATTTGAACGTTTATCCGAAGAGGAAGAGCAAATTCACAAGGTACTTAATTTATTTCAGGAAAATGATTTATTAATTATGGGCTTCTCTATAGAGATGTTAGATTTACAATCGATTACCTTAGCGAATAAGAGGAGATTGAATATACAACTATTAAGGTAAATTTTTCTATTTTGAAATAAAAAAAATTACATTGCTTCGCTCTAAATTAAGATACGTCAAATAAATATTAATTTTAAATTTTAAATTAAAAATGAACACCATCAAAATTAAAAAAAAAAAAAAACACCCACAAGTTACATTTTCAAGGATACCGTGCGAAATCGTATTGAACCGCTATCGCTCGAGCGGGATCATCAGCGGCGCCAATTTACCTATACACGCGAGTAAGCGATTGGTGGAGATAGAGAATCCGATTACGTTAGTCCCGTCCTATCACCTCCGCCGCTCCGACTCTGGGATCCCCGGTTACTTTCACTAGCGCCGCACGACGAGGCAGCAAAGACGTCGCGTCTGCATGCGACTGCGGCGCGGGGCGAACCGGCGGGATAAAAAAAAAATAAGGAAGACAGAGGAGAAGAGCGAAGAGCGGAGCCTCCTTCTGCGCGAGGCCACGAACTTTGGTCACTCGCGCGCGCGCGACTGTACCTTCACTATCGTGTATGCCTCGGCGATTTCGCATTCACCAAATCAAAGGTGATGCCGCATTTCGAAAGTATACGACTCAAATAGATACGAAAGCGGAGCCGATGTCCTCGAATAGAGGGATGACTGTGCAAACCCCAATTCCCGTGGTTTTCCTTATCCAAAAATATATGTCTAGAGCAATGTAATCTTACTTTATGGTGTATAATAAGATATGAACTGACGTCATGCTTTGCGGTAACTATCGGATTGGGCTACGTCACTAGCAGTATCCGGGAGGTACATTAGGAGGGGTTCCGGGAGGGTAATTAAGGTGGTATTGATTTCAGAAACGACGTGATCGGGCGCTCAGAGTCACAACCACCAGATGAGAAGGAACAGCTGATCGACCGGATGCTCGCGCCGTTCGACGCGATCGCCAAGAGCTTTGCAGCGGAACAGGAGGTCATCATGGAGCCCAAGGAGAAGCCGATCTTCAAAGATAGTCGAGGATTCGATTCCATCGACCTGGAGCCTAAGGAAAAGCCGATCCTCAGGGACGGCCGAGCATTCGAGCCTGCCGACGTAGAGCCCAAGGATAAGCCGATCCTCAGGGATGGCCGAGCATTTGAACCTGTCGATGTGGAGCCCAAGGAGAAGCCGATCCTCAGAGACAACCGCGGACTCGAACCCGTGGCTGAGAAGCTCACCGAGCGAGCCACGACCGATGAGATCACAACCGTCGAGGTTACCACCTCAACCTCCACCGCGGCGTCTGAGAATGCTACAGTCACCACGATGACTACCACCGAGGCTGAGGTTGACACCACTACTGTGACGATTACAAGTACTACTGCGATCAAGGAGAATTCAACGACCTTGGATATCGATACCGTCGAGGGCTTCCAGAAATTTGCGGATAGTCTGGTCGCTATGGACTGACTGAATCAAAAACTCAAATTTTTGCAACTACTCATTTAAAATAATAATTTAAAATATTAAATGTAAATTGATTATATTTTTAAGAAATGAATCGTACAGTTAGTTTTTAAGAGAATCCGGCGTAAGTTTGTAAGTATTTATTTGGTTTGTTGATATTTATGATAAATAAAAGAGACTGCATTTAATAATAAATCTTATATATTTCACAATTAATAAAAAATATAGTACATACTGTCGTACTTTTGATTCTTTTCTTATTTTGTACAAAAATGCATCCTTTACAAACTAGATCGGCGAAAAATAGCTACCTCTTAATACTAATAATCGTCCTTGTTTAAGTATCTATACATATAATAAATATACATTTTCCACATGCTCCTTTGAGTCTTGACAACGAGAATAAGTATGCGGCAAACGTTACTACTCGTATGACAACTTTTTACATAATTCATTAATATTACTTCGCAATTTATACTAAAATAACATTTAACGAATTTTATCAAAATTATTCACTTCAAATTCTGATGATTTGCTTTTCACATTTAAAGGATCTTCGTAAACGAAATTTAATTTTAAATGGAAGGCACATCTACTATTCAATTAATTAAGTCTCTGAGAACTATAAAAAACATTGCATAAAAAGCATAGCAGACTCTCGAATATTTAAAAGTGCCTAGTAACGACTTTCGCATTCTTTTACCGCACACTTTAGCGACTCTTCAATAACTTGATTCCACACTAGCACCGCAGCGCTTATAGGCCAGTCATCGTTTTCGACCTCGAGTCTCCGCAGTCGCTGGTCCAGTTGGCACTGAAAATCTATGAAAAAATCTCTACTCTCCCATCCTCACGACCTGGAAAGCGTGCTGGGGTGGTAGAGCGTCGCGTTGCCCCATTCGTAGGAGCCGTCGTGTGGCCCGACGGAGATTAAGGTACCAGGTCCCAGGGTGGTGTGCGAACTCGCACTGATCATCCCTGGTGCCGAGGAGACGTAGCTGAGCGTCGCCCGAGGCTGTTCCCGCAGCCGCGCGTGTCTCGCCTGCCTCTTGTACCTGTAAACACACGATGTCAGTGCGTCAAAAGAGATTCAGTCGAGGAGATTCGCCGATTTCCAATTGCGAAATCGGACAAGAGGCAAAAATTTTGAATTGCTACGATGATTAATTTTTCCCCGTCAATATAATTCACGAGGGGAAAAAATCGGGATTAGCTAAATTGATGAGTTTTTACTAGGCGCCGTAGGCGTTTTAGGCGCGTCCGTAATGCATATTTTGTAAAATGTCTAGAATTTTCGTTATGACGCAATTAAATACTGAATAGTTCGTTATTAATCGTCGTGCGTCTTATTGTTGTGAATGTTTCATACTAAAACAATCGAAATACAATCATTTCGTATTGTAGCCACTTAACTGCGAAGTTTTTTGAGATTTCTAAGAAATTTAAATGCGTAATAAGTTTTGATTTTAAGCATCACCGAAATTTATGATTACTTCAGTTTGAAATGTCTTGACAAATGATTTAAATACAATGACTTGCAATTTTAAATTCAATAATAAAGGATTCAGACAAATATCGTCGAAATGGAAAATATTTAGACTTCTTTCCACCTCTAATTTACGATTCTTTATACTTTTTTTTAGCATTTTTAATAGACAACTCATTGATAAAGAATTGAAATTTATATTATTTATACAATGAAGATTTCTTACCTGGCGTGCATACAGCAGATGGTACAACTGGAGGCGATGGTCGCGATCCCGAGGAAAGTGGCTATGGCCAGTACCCACATTTGTGTGGCAGAAGCTTCGGCGCGCGCCACAGTAGCTGCGCAGTTTTGAACCTTTTCAACATTGAACGCCTTGAAAACCTTTTTGAGGTCTTCGTTCTTCGGATCCATGAGTAGCGCCTTGGTATCCGACAGACCGAAGCTTTCCCTACCAACTAACTGGAAGCAGGAACTCGTCGACGAGAAGTCGAGTGAATTGTCCTCCTTCGCATAGAACTGGGTGTCATATACGTTAACCTGGAGCGGCAGGTGAAGTGCGCGCTGGACTTCGCGTTCGAAATCCTCCAGACGTCGGCGTACTTCTACTGGTGGTCTTGAGAATACGAACTTCAGCATGTCTCGATCACGCAATAGGAAGACCCTGAGCGTGGCGTTAGTCTCTCTGCCGGGCACTAACGAATTGTTCGCAGAGATGGGAACCTCCATGTATCCATCGGCAAAACCAACAAAAGATGCGCTAGTCCTCACCTCACCAGTAGCGGCATTAAGCGAGAATGGCGGTGTGATCGATCGTCGAGACATGGAAGGGTCGACTAATGAAACGAAATTCACAATACCCATGTTATAGTTGATTGGCAGAGCATCTGCGTCCACGTCGTGAGCTTCAAGGGTTATCAAACTTGTATCTACCGGTACATTCAGACGTACACCGATCGTAACGTTCTCCTTCTTGAAGCGCGGTCGATTGTCGTCGATATCTACCACGCGCACCAGGATCTGCCGCTCAGTCGGATCTTGACGGTTGTATGGTTTCGGGACGGTATCCGAAGTCTTCGAGCTTGAGTATTTAAAGCACTTGATCGTGAGAAGATGCTTTTCCGCGGCTTCTCGGTCAAGACGCCCGGTTGACTTGATTACCGCGCTATTATTGGCCAGGCGCTCGACCGCGAATAGACCAGCTTCATTGCCGTATGTGAATGCATAGTCGATCATTCCATTCTCGGCTATGTCTTCATCCATCGCTGTAACGTAGCCGATTTTTGTACCCACTGGACTTTCCTCTCGTACACTGAATTCCAATGGTGGACTGTAAAAGCTACGTTTAAAGTGTGGCTTGTGATCGTCAATATCTAAGACCTTCACTTGGAGCACTCGGGTTGCCTGTTGTGGTGGCTCACCAAGATCTTGTGCTACCAGAATTAACGTATAGCTGTCCTTTAATTCACGGTCCAAAAGAGTTTTCGTCGTTATAAGTCCGGTTTCTTCGTTAATCTTGAAGGCGCTGGCATCGCTACCGAAATTGCCATCTTCTAGGAACTTGAACGTAATCTTGCCATTGGGTAGGTTCGGATCATCAGGATCCGATGCAACTACTTGGAAGACAGGACTACCGATTGTGGAGTTCTCAGAGACCTGAGCGATCTCATCGAGAGTGGGCCTGATGAACAGGGGAACTCCATCGTTGCTAACTACATCACCGATGTAGAGTGTGAGTTTAACATCAGAAAATAGAGGAGGATCGCCCGAATCTTGAGCTCGGATGCGCATATAGTATGGTTCCGTGCGACCCTTCCCCGTCAACTCTCGATTTGACAATATCTCTCCAGATGTATGGTTTATTTTAAACAGTCCTGTAAATTTGCAAAGATTCTCTTTAGAGTACACTCTACTGTATTCATATTAAAAATAAAATGCATCATTTTCTAAGATACAAACCATTAGCTTCTCCTTCGTCTATGATTTCGAAATGAATGACACCACCCTGTCCCTCGTCAGGATCACTCGCGGTGATATTAACAACGCTGATACCCGTCGATGCATTCTCTGGTATAACAGCAGTGTATGAATCTTGTGGAAAAGACGGTGCATTATCGTTGACATCCAGCACATCTACTGTGACTAAAGCCCGTGTAGTCCTCTGCTCGGCTCCACCATCCGGTACGTCTGATGCCACTACATACATTCGCAACACTGATTGCCTTTCTCTATCCAGTGTCGTATTTGTTGCTATCTAGAAAAATAAGTAATTCAAATAATTTTGCTTCTTCATCAATAAGAAAAGTTTCTATGAAGCGATCGTGATCCTAAATTCTGGGTTAATTGTTATTGGAGTCACGCTCGAATGATTAACTAGAATTTATATTAACTGCTTATCGACGTAATTTTATCTAGAATTGTTAGTTGCGATATGAAGAAATAAAATATATTACTTACTCGAACAGTACCGTTTACAGGATCGATCTCAAAGAGGTTGGCATTCTCTCCGATAAGAGAGTACCTAATCACACCGTATCCCCGCTTTATTTCTGTCTCCGAATTGGCGCTATCCATGTCTGTCGCCTTCACCGTCAGTACCGCCTTCGAAGGTTTATCGGACTCAAGCACTGCAATTTTATAATCCTGCTGAGTGAATAATGGACTATTATCGTTCACATCTTGGACACTGACAATCACGTTCGCTTCTGACATCCTTCGGGTAATTTCGAAATCCCTTGTCAGAGCTCTCACTTTGAATTTAATCATCTGAAAATTATGGTCATTTTCATTACTTTTTCATGTCTATCTCATTCATTTTTTAATTTTGTTATTTAAAATGCATCTATTCTGATTAAAAGCGATAAGTGAATTTTTCAAACTGACCTTATCTTCCAATGTTTCGTAATCTAGCCTCTTATTCAGTACAACGTTGCCGCTCTGCACACCGACATTAACGTATCCCTCATCATTATCATCTCTGACAAGTTCGAATCGTTGTATAGGATATCCTGTCTGAGGTTCCTTGGCTGTGAGCATTACCAAAGTCGTACCCAGAGGTTGTTCCTCTGGTACTGTTAGCTTGATGGTCGGATTATTTGGTGACCAACCAGCATTGTTGAACGTTGGGTTGTCATCACTGTAAGCCTGTACATATACTGTCACTTCAGCTCGGGTCACCTGTTTTTCCTTATCGACAACAGCATTGAGGTCGCGCGCTTCCACACTGAGGATTATCACAGCTGCAGTTTGGTAATCGAGACCACGGTTCACTGATATCGCTCCAGTAGTGGAATGTATGCGAAAGGCAGTTTTGTAATCGTACACGTTGTTTTTAAGAGCTACACCAGTTTTATCCATTGCTCGGATCGGTTCGACGATGGAGTACTCTATATTGGCGTCCGAGTCTGGATCGTCCGCAGTTACTTTCAATACAATTTCACCTATTAAAGAGAAACTTACGTTTATTAAATATGCTTTTCAATAAATGAAAGAAGAATAATATTGGCAACTCTTAACTAACAAATGCATGTAAAGAAGAGACATTTGTAAGTTACAATAAAAAAATCTTTACCAATAGAAGCTCGCTCCGAAACGTAAACCTGATATGTCGAATTCTGAAATGCTGGTGGCTTATTATTCACATCAACGATGGTTACGGTAACAGTAGTAGTAGCTGTTTCTTTGATAGGTACACCTGAATCTATAGCATAGACGATAACCTCGTATTTATCACCACCTCTTTCTAGATCAAGCCTGGCATCTGGTGATACTGTAATCACCCCCGATCCTGAATTAATCACAAAGTTGTCCTTGGCTCCAGACCTAATTTGATACTGCAGCAGATTGTCACGACCATCTGGATCATTAGCAGTAACGCGAATGACCTCTGTACCAGGTGCTGCATTTTCTAGGATACGAGCACGATACGCGCTAGGACCTGGAAGATTTGATTTGAAATTTCCTCGAAACACCGGCTTCTGGTTGCCTGGAACACCTACTCGAACATAGATTCGGGCTTCGGAGTACTTGGCTGGGGTGCCATAGTCCGTTGCTCGTACCGTCAGTTCATAGATACCACGTTCTGTATCGCCCGAGCGCGCGGATCCGACTATCATTAGCTCACCAGTTTCTGGATGAATCTGTATGCAAGTTTTAATAATTATTATTAGTTTGAAATTTACCAGATTATTTAAAAAATTAATTATTACCTTAAAGACATTGTCGCTCATACTATTGTACTGACTAATAGAATAAGTAATCTTGCCATCCCCCTGAGTTGGTCCATCGGCATCAGTCGCTCTAACGAACATCTGTGGATCGAAGCTAGTTGCACCTTCTCTGACAATTCGAGAATATTCCTTCTGTTCGAATACGGGCTCGTTGTCGTTGACATCTTCAAGTTCAATAAGAATGTTGACGGTGGAAAGACGGTTACCGCCGTCACGAGCTTCCATCGTTAGTGAATACGATTTCTGCACCTCATAATCCAGATGTTTGGCCACATAAATTCCGCCACTGCTCGGTTCCGTGCGGAACTTTTCGGCACCAAAGCCCCGGAGATTGTAAGTTAGCTGACCATAGGCACCACTATCAGCATCTCTAGCCCGCACGTCGCCAAACTTCCGACCAATCTCCGCATTTTCAGCCACGGTCAATTTGTACACTGACTGAGAAAACTCTGGACTGTGATCGTTTGCATCTAGCAGCTGGATGTGCACAGTCGAATTAGCAATCTATTAAACAGAAAGAGATTTTTGCCACATTATTTCGTTGATCAATCTTGTGCAACATTTTCAAAAAGTGAAACAATCTTTGTCTTTTTTCTGAAGATATAATTATGATAAATATATTAATAGTAAAGAAAAAATTAAACGTTTCTTTTTAGTTTGATTCATATTTCTTTAACAACAAACAAGTAATTTTACGCTCAAGGGCACGCCACTACTTCCAGCTGTACTCGAATTTCACACTCAAATTTTAAGTGTTTTACTGGCACTTTCACATGTTACAACCAGTTTAAGTGTTAACTAAGCATTCAAGTTTTTACTGCGAAGGCAAGCTATGGGAAAGAATTCTTGGATGATTAGCGCACTTTTACTACTTTTTTACGAGTATATATTCCGGTAATTAATTTTAATAACACCTGCGTACGTTAGAAATATTATAAATGTTTGTATATAGTTACGGTGATCAATGGGAATGCGATGATAGAATGACAGTACCCTATAATTAGGCATTTCAATAAAATATTATACAACAGAACCGCATAAAAGTAATTTAACCAACCTAACATCAATTATATAATATTTATGAAATCAAATAGGCTAAGAAAATACGTACGAGTAATCCCATAAACAAATACTGCATAATGCATAAAGCACGAACGTAAAATCATGAACACAAAACCCTGTATTTTATGTAGTATCCCAGGCATATTTTACGAGTGAAGTAAAGGAATACAGAATTAAAGCATATGTAAGAGTAACAAATTTAGAATTGCATTGAAATTCCATTCTCAAGAACAATGAAAATAAAAGTGCAGCATACAAGTAATTCTGCGAGTGAATACTGAAAGGAAATTTTATGCAATTCCTCTTTTCTCCAGCTAGCATTGTTTTCCGAATTAACGAGGTTACGTAAAGAGATTATAAGGAAACCAATCATCTTAATTATGACTTTAATTACGAGGAAGAAAGTTGGTGCCATCTCAATCAGTGCGAAAGGAGTGTGAGACATTTTTCCTTATCCTTCTACGAAGCATTAAATAACAATGCTGATGCAGAGCTCGGATATTGCAGTTCCGCGGTAATTATGAGAATCGAGAAAAGTATACACTTACGACTTGATCGTTAACCGAGGCTGTCACTTGGAACTCGAGCTCCCGATTGCCCGGCACATCGTAATCCAACACACTTGGATCTCGCGCTCTGATGACTATTGGGACGCGGCCTTGACCTTCTTCGGGACTGATCGCAAAAGCTGCACTCACGTCTGGGTAATCCGGTGAATCGCGCAGAGCCAATTTGTACTTTGCGTTTTCACCCACGTCGTCATCTGTCACCAGCATGTTTAAACCTACGAAAAAATGGTATAATTTATTATATTCCTCCAAGTCTTTTTAAAATAATCAAATAATAATTTTTAGTTTATTGAAAATCGTTGTTATCTGAATTTCTTCAGGATAATAGTAATTGAACCTGCTTACCAGGCAATGGAGTGTCGGTGCCAATATCCTCTGAAATCCGCAAATTAAAAAAATCCTCATTGAACTTGGGCATCATATCGTCCACATCTGTGACCACGATTGTGATCATAGAGCTGGCAGAATCCGCAGGTTCGTCGTTGTTAATCAGCTCCGTCGCCTTCACTTCAAACGTGTAGATACCACCATTCTGAAGAATGCTAGGATCTTCGCGGTCAAGTGAAATATTGGTAGTGACCAGGCGACCAAGGGTTAGCTCGCCTTCGTTTATCACTTCAAGGCGAAAGTAGCCCATATCCTCGTTCACGAGCTGCAGACGTAGGGGCCGAGGTTGTCCGGTGTCACCATCACGCGCACGCACCGTCAGTACCGTAACATTCGCTTCACTATTCTCCGCCAGAGCTGCGCTGTACGGGGCGTTAATGAATGTCGGAGGTTGGTCCTGAAAAATAAGATTATGTATTCATAAATACGAATAATAATTGATAATTAAGGTAACGCTTCAATAGGAAAAAGCAGGAGAAAGTGAAAAAAACCGCAGCTAGTACTAATAGGAATAGTTGTCATGTAAAAAATCACTGAAACGTTCAATGAACATAAACATTTTCTTCAAATAGCTCATTTACAATGAAAAGAAAATGCGCATAATACTTATTTTAAAACTGAAATTAATTAAAAATGCGTTAAAACATCAAATATTTCTCGCAAAATATTGTTAATACTCTGGAGTACGTTAATAACGCACTTATATTCCAATTAAACATGTAATATAAACTCTACCGCGTTATTTACGCGTACCACTAAAACAGAACCATACAAAGTAGGCAGTTAAGTTACGCACGGCGTAAATTCATCAATACGCAACCTGCAATAAAGTGTTAACTACCCTGAACTAGATCGAAAATCGCTCGACTGATAATGAACTGTTCGCAAAGTGAAACGGATGAAATTTTTAAATCAACTTTCGCGCGCCTCCATAAAAAAAAAAAAAGCATAAGCCAAGTAGAACGAGTTCCCCCGAGACCACATTCCTACTGCAGCGGCAAATGTGCGCGGTTCCCACACGTAACTGGTCAACGTTTCCGCGGGCATATCTCACGCGCGTAGCTCCGGTGCTGCTGCTTCATTCCGAATCGCCGCAGACCTACGGCATGATAATTGTAATTCGCGAAAAGAAGTCCTTACCTGCACATCGAGGACGTCGACCGCGACGGTCGCCTTCGCCTGGAGCCTCTTGAGCGGATCACTGGCACCATCCGTGGCGACCAGATTGATGAGGTACGAGTTTCGCCTCTCGTAATCCAGCGCTTCCGTCAGGGTTATTTGCACGTCGTACTTTCCTTCCGCCAGCTGGGCAAAAAGGAAAACTGTCAATTAAACGATACACGGTCAGTTGCGCGCACCCGCACGCCGTTTGTGAGAAAGTTTTTCATTTTCCTCGTGTCTCCCAGCTTCTTTTTTTTTTTTGCTATTCGAGTAATTGTGTAAATGACAAGTCGGTTGCGCAACTGACTTGCGCTGCTGTTGATTGCAGTGGTGTATTAGGGATTGGTAGTTGGGTGCTGGTAAAAAAAGGTTCATTGGCGCTAAAGAGTTAATAACTTTTAGATCGACACTTGTAAAACTTTAGTGTATTGTAAACTATAATTTTCTTTGAGACTAATTTGTTATGTAATAATTATACCATTATTGTAAGTTTTTAAATGATACTTCAGATGAACGGTTGTGGTTATTTTAACTCGAGTATTTTGTAATACTCCTTCGCTGTTAAATTTCTTCCTTAAATTTATTAGTATCGCGTAACACTCCATTGCTTTGTTAATTTTGACTTCTATAAAGCGGTAAAAAAAACTACGTCTTTACTTTATTTAACACCTTAACGCCAAAACCAGTAAATATAAAATTTAAAAAAAAGTGTTTTTTACAACCTATGAAATATAAAATATCCTACATAATTAAGCAAAGCTTTTTTTAAGTGTCTTTTAACAGTCACTCCAGCGTAACCGAATTTAAAAACAACACCGAAAACCATGTAATTATTCTACAACATAATTTAAAAATTCTATCAAGTCATTGAGTGTTGCCTACTCATAATTGATTTAATCTTAAGTTACTTTGCATGCGAGTACTATTTTTCCTTTTTTTATATACTTAGTATTTTTTTATATAGTTTAAAAAAAAAGTATAACAATTTGTCCACGAAACCTTTTGTACAAATAAACAAACAAATAAATTTTCACCGCATCTCCCCTAAAAACAGACAAAATCCAGCGTGCACAAACCTTGAGCGTGGAAACAGCAAAGACGCTGCAGGTGTCGTCATCGCGGGAGGCTGGCACGCACTCGACGGTGATGTCGGCGTTGACTCCGCCATCGCGGTCGCTGACGGTGATGGTGCCGGGCGGCAGCAGCGACCCACCCACCCGGGCGCTCTCGGGCACGCGGGCAGCGTACGGCCGGCCGTGATACACCGGGGCATTGTCGTTCTCGTCGAGGACCGCTATCTCGCGCCGCTGCGACACCGTGTTTGGCTCGATGCCCGCTATGCCCTCGTCTGCGCCGGAAACGTCGACGGCACGCGCAGGAAAAAATTAAACAGAAAGAGAACGAAGGTATATGTGAGTGCCGCGCGGTGGCGGTCAATTTTTCGTTTCGATGGAATGGGTAATGAACGGTCAGGCCTGGATAACGGTAGGCGAGAGGAAGTGTGCGTTGTTTTTTTTCTTTTCGCTTATTGCGGTAATTTGGTGGGACGTATTTGGAATAATCGGCGCTAATTGTTCAGATTGTCTGTTCGACATTTTGTTGTTTAGATACATCAGTTTAGGCATTACTAATTTTTTTTTTTTTTTTTTTAGATTGTGGTATTTAGACGATTTATTTATAGGTGGTAAAGTAAGAAATTCAGAGGAAATATATTTCTTTCGACGTTGAGTTTAAAAAAGAAATGATTTTTACGATATTAATTTATGATATATATATATATATATATAAACATAAATATTTATTTCGTGATATAAAAAGAAAATTAATTTTGTTTTACGATTGTATAAAGAATTTTACGACTTTCAAGCGAAACTCCGCTAGGAGAGAATCTGCCTCGAGAAATTACTGCTTAAAAAGATAACTCCGGAGTACGCTAAAAATACGTAAGCTACGTGGATGATAAAACCGGGAAAATTGCGCGATTTAGCTATTCACTTTCGCGTTATTAATGACGCGGCTTTAGCACCACGCTGCATGCAAAATATTACAATTACCGAGCCGTCCAATAATTCATGGGACGCTCATCAAAATATTATCGCTCTAATGACATTTCGACTTCCTCAATAAAGTTCGTATCGCCACTTTATTATAGACTAATTGCCGCAAAAGCTCCTCATCATCATTTTATAACAAATTCTTTGGTTAATTCAAATTGGACCTCCTCAGCGTCGTCACTCTCCCTCTTACGTGCTTCGCATTTAAATTTATTAACCTGCGGCCGCTACCACTTTTTCATCGTTCAAAAAAAGAAAAGAAAAGAAAAGGAAGCATCAATCTTCCAATTACGTGGCCTGTAATTGCAATCATAATCAGTGCGAAAAGTCGGTGTATATACCGGTTGCGCTAATGATGACTTCGATGAGGTCCTCAGCCTCGCGGTCGAGGGCTCGCTGCAGAAAAACCACGCCGGTCTCTCGGTCGACGGTGAAGTATCCACCGCTGATGGAGTAGTGGAGGCGCGAGCCTTCCGGGTCCTCGGCCTGCAGGGTGTAGACCGGGGCACCAGGGGGTGTGCCCTCCGAAACCGCCAGCCGGGCCATGTCACCACCGTGGACGAAGTGCGGCGCTCGGTTCGATACCTGACCCTGGCACGTCATCCACAGGGCTGACAGTAACAGCAGATGCTGCATCCTCTTTGTCCAATTTCTCGTCATCTTGAGACCTACAATTTAAATTAGATATAATGAGTTTTTTAGCTGAGAAATTTTTGTTAATGAGTTTATTTTTATTTCCATTATTAATGCTGCTCTATAGTCATTCATTTATACGAAAGATTCGGCTATGGTAGCTTATATTTTATGAAACTTGTTGCTTGAAGTTTTAAGAGAAATGGCAAGGTGATAAAAGTGTCGGATGATGCGTCGAATGCTTGCATACCGGTTTAGGCATTTTTGCAAACACCTGGAATGGCATAAATTGCGATATTTGCGGACGAGAGCTTGCAAAACTGGTTCATGTGTTTCTGAAAAATATTGGCTGTTACACAAATCGACTTTTCGAAGTTCAATGTAGAAATGTTGTTAAGCTGGTTTGCTATTTGTTTCTCGTGCACTAAATGCAATAAAATTAGGTCAATGTTTAATCGGTACGCAAGTGCTTACCTTTACCGTTTATTACCGATTCATTGTTATTTGCTCTTATATTTTCCGAGAAATTAAAGATAATATGCACCGATTAATTGTAACTATGTAACTAAAGTTATTTAACAGTACTATAAATGACACGTATTTATTTAAAATTTACTAAAGTTTTTTTTCTTTAAAAGTAGCTAGAAGTTTTTTTTTTATTAATGAATTACAATAGAGACTGTACAGATTAGGATAACTTTCTATTTTTTGTTCAGTGAAACTTCAGTGAGGTTTTATACCAACCGCTATTTATATCCTCATAGAATTGCACAATTGTAACACTTTATATATCTGCTTTTTATCAGATGAAAGTTACATACGTGAAAAAATAAACGAGCATTGAACACAGTATAAGAAGTATTAATGCTATGTAATATACACTAACGATTTATTCCATCTATTTTTTATCAAATTTGAAATACTTAAAATCACCAAAATAATTATATACAGGAGAGTCAATTACCTACTCATTGACAAATTAACGTAATATGGAAAGTAATTACAAAAGAAAAAATTAACAAAACTGAAAAATCCTCGTCGTCGCCAACAAAGTGCACCAATTTCTAGCATTTTACTTAACACGACATAAAATTGGCCATTCGCAACGATAAATTGATGAATGACCGCTAAATGCTTTTCAATGGCCCTCCGTCTGGCCGCGTTCAATTAGCGGAGAAAAAAAAAATACGCGTAATAGCAGCGGGAAGTGAAACACGGCCTCTAATGCCGTTCGATCGCCTCCGACATCGACAATTTTTACCGCGCGTTTACGACCGGACTTTACAACGAAGTTAATACCCCGTCCCTAGCATCGACCGCAACCGCGAAATTTTACTGCTTCGCGGTAAGCATCGCGCATTTTTGCTTCACCGCCTCAGGGTATTTAATCATAGATCGTCATCAAAATTTTATGAACCTCTAAAACGGCTGCGAATAAACTTACGTCTTGTGCGTCTAAAAAAGCGACATTCCTTTTGTACCGTGAGGAGGGCAAAAAGTCAATTTCTTCCGAAGGAAAAATCTCCTCTTCGGGAAAAGGATCGATTGGAATGTTAAATGGCGTTTTCAATGGATAAAAAGCTTACAGCGACTGCTATCTCTCGGAGTTGATATTCGATGCGAACTTTAAGGTACGAGATCGTACCAACATTTAAATTAAAAGTCGATCGGTTGAGATGCAACCACAAACCACAAAGCACTCAAGAACTAAAAGAACTAAGAGTAATTCACTTTTGCTTTGTAAACACACTTGGAGTGAAAGGGCGGAATAGATAATTGTGTACGTATAGATGCCAATAAAAATACGTCAGTCGCCTATCGATTTTAATCGGGAAATCTGCAATAGTATAGTTAACCTTTAGAGTTCTATTTGGAATTCTATATAAATCCTACGCAATGCAATTGTCAGAGCCATACCTGATGAAGTAAGCACATGTGTTAAACATCACGTAGTTATGTGTATTTTCTTATATCCAAATGACGTTGTTACATCAAGATCTTTAATAAACTATTACCATTTATTTATGATCAAAAAAATTGAAAGAATCACGGCTGTATCAGTATATACTTTATAGCAAAAATGAAAAAGTAAATGAGCAATATCATATAGTAAAAAATCACTGTAAGTAACTTATATTATTAGTAAAAACATAAGTATTATATTGTGAAAGTCAATAGGAAAAAAAATAGACTTCAAACTTCATAAAACGTTGGTTAAAGATAAATCAAATAATACACAAGTTTCAGTAGTAAAAGCAATAGCTCAGATTTTTTGTTCCTACAAATAAAAATTTCTATCCTATCCTTAAAAAATTTTTAGGACGCTTTCACGAAAGATAAAAAGAAAAGACCTCGTCAGTCATGCACCTTATCTTTCGACAAAGCTCGCTCTGAAAAAGTTGTCGGCCCAATGTTCACCTCAATCTCCATATCCACAAAACCAACAATACACCGCATTCACGAGTAAACGCCCGCCGCGCCTACAAAGTACCTCCAATCAAAGGACACGCATTTCTCCTCTAAACGCAACGACAATCCCGCACCAGCCTACAAAATGACCGGCCATATCTCACCGCCTCCGAAAAAAAGCATCCTCCGCCTGTCCTCTATATATTCGACGCGGATCCGAACTTTCACCTCGCGCTTCGCTCGGCCTCGCGCGGAATCGCCGCGACGGGCGCACAATTTGCTCGCCGCGGCGCCTTTCAATAACGAGAGCGATTACGCCAGCCTCCGCCGCGCGGCAGCCGGGATACACTTTCTCGCGAGTGCAGCGCGTGCGCCGCGCAAATTCGCGCCGTTACGCAATCCCGGCCCATTGTCCCGCGCGCGTATAGCCATCGTGCGTAATGTGCAGGTATATACGCGCGGATTTCGAGCCGCTTTCGCGTGCGCTGAAATTAAAGGAAGACACGCCGCCGGCCGGCCGAGGATTACGACTGATGAGTTAATGGTCGGTCTGTCCGGGACGATCGGCAAGCGATGCACGTCTGCTCGGCGGGGGTCACTGACTTTTGCGGTATATCGAGCGAGTTTGCTTTTTCACTTTTAGAATTTCCGACGCGGGGGTCAGTTAACCGCGGCGAGTGGAAATGTTTACTTGCGGAAAGTACGAGTTATGGGTTTTACTTCAATAATTGATGCTTTAGCTCTATGATGGCTAAGTTTTTACTCGAATGTAATTTCTTTAGAGAGAGATATACATTGATGTAGATTGTTCTTTTTTTTATTTACTTTATCTTAGCTAAAGAAATGTAAATAAAAATATACTAAATGAAATATATATAAGAATATTTCACGTATAAATCATAAGTATAAAAAATTTAATACAAAAAGAAACAGTTGCTCGGACATCGAACGAATATGAATTCATGAATTACTAAAAAAAATTTTGTTTCTACAAACATGCTTGATTAAGTAAGTTAATGTTTGCTAAAAAAGTCAAGCAAACTGAGAGATAAATTTGATAATTTTAAGTAAATATTTACTTCAATAGTACTTTTTAAATATTTCTTTGAATCAAGTCATTTTTTTGAAACTACTAAATTTATTTAGAAACAATTATAAATTCATTTAGTTTTAAAGAAATATTTTAAAAGTGCTATTTACTTAAAAGGCCGATTCCGAACTAGAGAATAAGTCCTAACATCCTCTGCAGAAAAAGAGAGAGGAAGAGAGACTGAAGGTATACTGAAGAAATAATTATAATTAAAGAACGGTACTTTTTAATCGTGTAATAATACTGACCCCGTAACCACTATTATTAAATATCCTATGCGATAATGCAATCATAATTAACTAAGTAAGCGAAGATAATCCTTCATTACAATATTACAATATTACTTTCTAATTTGAAAAGATTTTCTTTTTTAATCGTCTGCATGGGGTTAATTGCTCGAAACGCAGCAGTCTGAAATTTGCTCCGCTATTTCGAGCTTGCCCTGCTAATACATTAGTACGAAAGCATTAATTCCCCCTGAAGTGAAGCTGTTTACATTGACTTGAATAAATTGCAGTTCTTTCGATCTCGAGCGCGTGGCTGTAATATCGCATTTCAAAGAGAAAATTCGAGTGACGTAATTGCCAAGCACAATGCAAAAGACACTTTCTGCCAAACTAAAGTACAAGTAATTACAGCTGAAGAGGCTCTTCCACTGGCTGATCCGACTGTCACGTTGTCATTACCCCTGACTCTACGGCGCATCTCTGGGATAAAAGGAGACAGCACGCGCGCTACGTCATTTCGGCTCCGCGTAATGACGGCAAAGACGAGCGAAGGCTGCCTTCATTTCCAGGTGAATATTGTCATTTCCCTTAACCGCCGTTTCTCCGACTTAAAACGCGGAAATTTTCTATCTCCTTCCTTTTTTGCTTGAACTTATATTCCGATGGAAAGGTGCAAATAGCAGATGTCTCAAGATAAATTCATAAGTTATTAGCTTCACTTTGTACTTTTTATCGAGTAATTTCAAAAATTACACGTTCGATGGATAAAGAAAAAAATTAACATAACGAGGAAACAGTGAATTTCGAGAAATTTTTGGTTTGAAGGGAACAGTAGGAGTCCATGTTCATCAAAGTGGATCTCTCCTAAGGCGCCAGTCGCGGAAGCCAGAGATGCCAAGATGGATCTATTCAAATGCCAGATTTAACCCGTGCATCTTTCGAAATTCGTAATGCGTGAATGGGATTATTAAATCGATTTTATCGCGCGGTAGTTTCTTTCACCGTGACGTAACGAGAAACTATAATATAAGCGAGGCGCGCGAAGCTTCTCCCATTTAAAGATGCACATCGTTTTAATGATCAATTACCGATACGTCCGTGGCATCGGTTACGTAAAATTTATTATTTATATAATAAATTTATCGTGTTTAAAAGGCCATTAATTTCGACGCGTTCGGATGAATTACGCATTGTACTCGCAGAAGCGAATAGAATGATACTCGCTTAGTTGAATAACACGAACTGCAGCGAGAAGACCAAGATTGCGGTGAAAGTATATTAATTTTTTAACGAATCATTTGTTAAAGTGAGTCACGTGCGGTTTCAGCGCGAAGGTTTAGCGATCGTCTGACCTTCGCGCTCCAAAAAAGTACATTTTTGCGAAAATTTCCAGCGGGCGCAAGCGCATCGAATGCAATTCTGAGGTCAACGTTGAGAAACTGGTCGGGCAAAAATACCGCGAATCGTATATACCTTTTTCGCTCAATTACAAAATTGCTCGGTTTCACTTAGAACTCAATTCTCTATGCATTTTACCTTCTTTTTTTTTCACTGGCGTGAGAAACAAATGTCCTCGTTGCATAAAAAGATTAAAATGCACTCAACTATCCCTATATATTGCCACACCACGGCACTTGATTTATATACATGAATTAAAAACTATATTTATTCACTATACTGCAGGCTGGAACTGCGCTATAAATAAACATATTCATTATGTTAATTGAACGTCGTGCGATCAAGTATAATCCACCTGTTAAAATCATTGAATAGAATATTTTCGTCATTTTTGTCCGTCACGCGGCACAATAAGATACCATTTGTCAAGCTCACTATTAGATTGTTTGATCAAAGCATTCCATCTCCAGAATCGATAATACTTCGCTAAAATATTTTTCACGCAAAATTCCGTCGCCGAATAAACTCCAACCGCGGAAAATTAGCATCCCACGCTCGTACCGTCGAAAAACAAACGCGCCATTTAGCAGCATCGCTCTGCGGCTTATCGCCGCGCTCGAAAAGCCGCTCGACCGGCAAAAGTTCTCCGCCAGCGAAATCTTGCACTTGGCCGCGGACAAAGGGACTAGACGGCGAACAATCGGAGTGCGCGGCGCAACAATGCGCTCGGGTCCCCGGAGCTCGGCGGCGCATCGCGCGCGCGGGCATTGAAATCGCCGCCGAGCGAGGTCAAGACACCGCGGCGCGCACGAAGCGACTTTTCGGCCCGGCGACGTGTCCGAGGCTTCTCCGCGTGTATACCTGCGGCATACTGACCGTCGCGAAAACATCCGGCCGGGCATCGCACCTCCGCTTCCTTTTTTTTTCCGACCGCATCCTGCTCCTGCAGCGACCTCGTGCTACCTAAAGTGCCTTTCCTTATAAGGAAGCTCCTAAACTACCCATGCATATATATTTTTTATTTTTATTTTATTTCATTCTTTTTTGGAGCAGCTCCAAAAGTGTGGATAGACGTGGAGATGGTATACCGATAAAAAAAAGTCGCTCCATCATTTCAAGCATGAGCGTACACTTCATCCGACGAAGAAGAAAAAGAAAAAGGAGCAGAGCGTCGCTAGAACCCGGAGCAACCGTCGAAGGAAGGATGGGAAAAAAAAGTCCAGCCTCGAGAGGAGGACACGCGCTTAGCCCGCGTGTCTGGAGACGCGCGTCAGCGCATCGGGGCCCCGGTATAACTGTTTCGACTAGTCTCGCGCCTCTCTTTCTCTCTCTCTCTCCCTCGTCCCCTCGCCGGCGGGCTGCCATACGTATACGCGAGCTCCCCGTCCGAGAAAAAACCGTTACCGCGTGGAATTCGGGCTCACCTGTGCGCTCCGCGCCTCGTCGGCGTGCTTATACGTCGCCTACTGGGTGATCCTGTGGGGGATGCACGCGCACCGCGGAGTGGAGTCCCAGCTACCGACGCGGCATCCTCGCGCACTCGCATGCAACACTCACTCGCGACCTCGGGGTGAATCGCGCGCGCTGCGCATTTCGGCGGAGCGCGGCGCGTACGGGCGCTCAGCTCGGCTCGGCGAGGAACCGGTGTCTGGCCTGCCCGCGTCCCCGAGCGCGCCAAGGAGGTATGCGCGCCCCCCCTCGCCCTCGCCTAGGAGAGCGGTGAACGCCAGGACGAGAGTGGGAGAGAGAGAGAGAGAGAGAGAGAGGAGCGATTTGGAACGGAGAGTCGGGACTCCCTCTCTGCCTCTCTCTCTCTCTCTCTCTCCTTCTTGTTCTCTTTCTCTCTGTGTACACCTTTGTGCCCCGGTGAGCGCGATTCTCGAGAGACCCTTCCTTCGCTCTGGTCTCTCTTGGCTGTTATGTGTGTATATCGAGAGGCTGCGGAGGTGGTGGATTGGATTAGAGGAAAGATTACTGCCAGTCTGGGAGTAACTGAGTCGCTTGCTTCGGGAAAAACCGATGAGGGAATGGAGACTGTTCGGGATCAGGTGAAATGTTTACGGCTGGTTTATTGGTGATCGTAAATATAGGCACTTGTTGGATGGGTACATTGAAGCTCTCTTTGTGAGTTCTGGAAATTAGTGGCTGAGATCTATTGTAAAATTTGAATGGGTCAAGAAAATCGGAGCAGATGATATATTGTGCTTTTGAAAGTTTTAAATGATTTTTACAGCGTCCAAAACTTTTAGCGCTAATAATTGCGCTTGAAAGTTAATCCTCGAACTTACCTCATTAACGTGCTATTTGTAAGGTGAAGATACGTTTAAAGATCTGGGGATTTACTCGAGAAGCAAATTTTACGGTTGAGATTGAGTTGCAAAGATTAAGTTTGCCGAGAGGGAAAAGATTTAACTCCTTTTTATTTTGAAGACCGGCAGATCGAAAATAGGCGAAGCTTGTGAAACCGATAAATGAGATGATTTATGGAGGCTCGAACAAAGAGGTACAACTATTTTGATTGGACGTTTGATAAGTTCGCTCTTTTTAAGCAGTGGATTTCGATAATCCTTCATTAATTATCGCAGAAAAATTGAATTTACATTATTCATAAGATACAAAGTAATGTAATCTTACTGATAAAGAATTTTGCTTCGATAAAAAGTCTCAATCAATTTATAAAAAGTTTTTTTTTTAATTTTCGGATGCTCCAAAATCAATAAACCCACAATTTTGACGAAAGTATACATCCAATCATCATTTAAATCTTGAAGCTACTTTCTTTAACCATTATTCGGAAACCATTTCATCTCCTGCCGAAATACATAAAAAAATACATCCAAACAAGCATTCGAAACTTATATCTACTTCCAACGACCAGTCGAGGGCCATTCCACTTCTTGACGAACTACCGACAAACGAACGGTACGTACTGCGGAGAAAAACGCTGCTTTACTAAACCAAAAACAAACCAAAGATTTAAAAAAGAAATGTTAATACAGCGACCACCAGAGATTTTACTATAAACGTAACGAAAATTCGCGAAACTAAAAAACATTTTAAAATTTATCATGAATTGTACTAAAAAAAAAAACAGTTTCTCCGATATTCTCAAGTTTTCCCTCGCATCAATAAAATTTTTAACGCCACAATTTTTTTCCTCGAACGCCTCCAAATATTCGCGAATCAGTAAGAGCGTGACGTCGTTCGCGGGGTAGCGGAAAAAGCGCGTAGCGAAATAGCGGTAGCGGCGTCCGCGTCACCGGGGAAGAGCGGCGCACGTTATATACAGGATAAGCGTGCTGTACGCGCCGCGAGAGCGAGAGGCGCACGAGAGGAATGATCCTGGAGGCCGCCGTAGTGGGAGTCGGGTACAGTTACGGAGGAGAGGGCCCCGGCGACTCTCGTATATATAGGAGCGCCTCGCTCCGAAGTCGGGCAAGGCACACTTTTCCCCCCTTCGGCGCGCGATAACGTTTCGCGAGATCTCGGCTTTTCGCCATAAAGGAGCCCGACCGTTTTACCTCTTGAACCGCGCTCCTCCGAGCGAATATGGCTTTTCGGGTCGTGCGAGGCGCGAGAGCTTCGCTTTTTTCGCGAGTTACGAGGTAGTTTGCGGAAAATTGCCGGTTTCGCGGTTGTTAGGCGCTTTGCGCGCCGTTCGTTGCGCAGGGAACGGAGGATGGTGGGGCTCGATGAGTTTGTTCGAGTTGCTTGGCTAATTGAGCTGCGACTTGTTGGTTTGCGAGTCGAGTTAGGTGGACGCGCGATGAACGTAAATGAGCTCTGATGCTGATTTGTTAATGATAGCCATTAACCAAAATTAAATGAAGCGTACGTTATAGAATGGCGCTATTTGCATACGTTTGAGCGAGCGGAGTGCGGAGTTTCAAAAAAAAAAAAAAGTAGTTCAAACGCTAGTACAATTACGGTAATGACGCAATCTTGCTGAGAGGGCACCTGAAAACTTTATTCAATTTCAGTTTAAACGCTGTTGCTTCTTACTCGTCATGATAATTGCGACGAGCATTTCAGAAATTTTAGTGCACTAGCGAGATTCAACGCGCTCTGCAAGCTTGGTTTTTTTATGCACTCTTCTCAACGAGCTGCAGACGGAAAATTTGCAGCTCATTTTTGAGTTTAGAAAATCAATTACGAAAATATTTACTCTTTAATACAAGTTCGTGATGATTTCATTAATTTTTTTAAACAAACAGAAAGTTTTTTAACAAGTAAAATAAAATTTTCAAATTCAAATTCAAATGAAAATCTTTTAAATTTTATCACCATTTATGACTGTAAGAGGGGCTTTTGAAAAATTTATTAATGAAGAAATGAATGCAAAAAATTACTTAAAAATCAAATAAAATCTACGATCCTGACTCGATGCTATTTTTAAATGCTTACGGAGTAAATCATCGAATTAATTAACATCGCGTAAATAATTAACCCAAATCCGTATCAATCCGAACGTGAGGCTATAAATACGCGAAGGTGACATAAAAATAATATTTCTTCAATACCCGTATTCTCAACAGAAAAAATTTCCCGCTCCGCTATCAATCCCCTCAGATTACTCATCCCATCACAAAAAAAAGAAAAAAAAAAATAATCGCGAAGCCACAAAATCCACGATAAGTGTACCAATCAGCCGCAGCGATCAATACAACAAATAAACTATTCGCCCGGCCTAACAATTTTCACCTTGAAACCCGCAGCAAGCCACTCCGCTTCAATTTCGTCAAACCGCCGGGTCCAAATGCAAATGACGCCACCTCTCTGGCCGTCATATAGTCGTCGTCGCGTGTAAGCCCGGCGCGATATGCATGATAATAATGGGGTCGGGAGCGGCTCACGCGATTCGGGCCGCGCGAAATTGCGCCGGCGCCCCGCGTATACAATGGGGAGGCTGCGCGACTAGGCGCGCCTCCGAGAGGAGCCGCCGCGATGCAGGTACAAGCGGCGAGGGAATGCAAGCCGCGCCGGCTTTGTTAACCCACTTCTCACGGGAGAGGCGCAGCCGCGAGTCTGTGAGAACAGCTGATTCGCTCCGCCGGGAGGATCGGGCTTCGGCGATTAGACCCCGCTTGATTACTCTGATAAGGTGTCCGATGCTTGGAACGCTTTCGTAAGATGGATACATGTCGTTGAGGTTGTTGTATATATGTATATTGATTAAAGACGACCTGACTGGCTTTGAGTATGGAGAACAGGAGATTGTGAATTAGTAGCTTCTAAAATAATCCGACGCTTGATCGAGAGGCTGTATATAGATATAGATAATGACGCTGTGTTAAGTGTCATAGAAGTATTCGTAACGAGATGGATGATTGAATCGAAGTATTATATATGAAGTAACATGAATTATTGATAATTATTTTATTTTTGCGATGATATTTGTATGACGACGAATATACGTTTTACAGAAGATCGATTTACTTGTAATTCAAATGCGTGAAAAAAATAAATCATTATAGAAATTCTGGTATGAATGAAAATCACGTGTACGCGATGTACGAGTCAGTTATGAATCACGTCCTTGAAAAATAGCGCGAACCAATCAATTAGGCGAACGACGAAAAACGTGCAATCGATATGTATCGCTTTCGCTGCGAGCGCACACAAAGACACGAGCCGCGCACCCCTTTTTTTTTATTTGATTTTCGATTATTCACGCCCCGAAAGCCAATCTTTCGTGTAATTCCCGATGATTTTCCACCGTCGGCCGATTTCACGGTGACCTTTTATCGGTGCACGCTCGCGTACATTTCAAAAAGTCGAAAAGGGTTGCCGGTATTGGTTCGCCCCCTTTTTTTTTTCACGGTTCATACTGCAGGTCGAATTTTTTACGCGACGCCGAAAAGCATGCGAGGAAATCGTAAAAAATTGCGACACGCTGTCTCGTACTTTTAGTGCCCATTTGACAACGCTTTTTCTGCAGGATATTTATTGCTTGCGCGCGCTTCTTTTTGATGAAAAGGAGGTTTGCAGTGACTTGTAAAAATTGCGTACCGTAAAAAAATGCCACTGTTTTTTAAACTGATATTAGTGACATCTGGCAATAAATAATAATTTAGAAACAGCTCGATGGCTAAGCGACTAAAATACGAGACACTGGCGGATTTACTTCCGGCATCCGATACTTTCTCATTGTCGCTATACCGTAGGATGACACCTTGTTAAATAATATGTCAAGTATTCTTGCGTCGTCGTACGTGTTCTTTATATGTTCTAAATTTTTCGACTAGCGACACTTTTTTGTTTAGTCGGTCAGCAAGAAAAGGAACGCTCATTTCCCTGCAACGGGAAAAAAATAAAATAAAATATAAGTAGAATAAATCTTAAATGATTTATAATTATTTTTTTCGTTTATTAATAATTTGAACTGGCTAACTACGGCCTCTACGGTCTCTACTAAAAAGAATAATTTGTACTGCCATAAGTACAAGCTTCACGAATGTCAAATATCAATTTGTTTTGACTGGCACTCCAAGTATAAGCTTACTTTAGAAAATTGCTTTTTTTATGCAAATCCAAGCGGAGTATTTACATTCGTCGCTGATGAAAATTCACGCCTGCTAACCGTAAAAAACGTCGTCCGGTTAATTCAAGAGGGTGAGTCGAAAACCATCGATCGACTGAAACTGAAAGAAGGAACTCCACCGCTCGACAAATATAATCCCGCAGGGCAAGCCGAATCGGCGATTCGATACAGAATGTACACCCTTTGCTCACCTCGCAATCGCGGCTCACGCGTATAAATGCAAATACGCAAAAGGTTTCGCGGCTTGATGCGACATCGAAATTTCCGAAAGCATTGCCGTTACGGTCAACGGAAACTCGAGTCTAACTACTCTTCATTCAATTTTCAAGGTGAAATTTTTTTATTTAAGAAAAAAGTATACTTCAAAGGTCAATTTAAAACATGCCGTATTTTTTCAAAATGAATTGAAAGGATTTTGGACACGGCGTTTATTACACGCAAGTTGCCAATTGATTTTATGCAATGGATTAAAAAAAAATACTTGTCGATTCAGCGAATCGAAGAAAGTCGTCAATTTTCACGATGCGACGCGTAGATAAGGCAAATCGGATTGCCACCCCCGCACTGATAACGCGAAATCGATGAACAAACACACTCGAGCGCGAGCTTGCAGGACATTTCGCTTTCTCGTGGCGGTAGCGTGAGAATTAAAAGCGAGAGGAGAGGGGATGTCCGGTGAAAATTACATGCTTCGTGCAAATATTTGTGTTACGATAAGAGCAGCGTATAATTCGCAGCGACGATAGGCGACGAATCAGGACGTGATTGCGGTCAATAGTTTCATTTTCACGGGAACCTGTAAAAATGGTGCTAATTCATACGAGATTCTCACTCTACAGATCTAAATTACCTTGTATCATTGTTCAAAAATTTTTTTTTTATATTCATTTCGTATATGGTAAAATTTAAAATGTCATTCAAAAATAAAAGTATATATACGAGAAATTTACAATGTATCAGTAAAAGTTGCTTTACTTTTCTATCACTTACCTTAATTTTTTCATGAAGTTTTCATTTAAAATTACTTTGTCTACGAAGTACGAACAATTATACAATAAAAATATTTTCACAAATTTTTTCGTAAAAAAAAGAGTGTTTGAAAATTGAATTGAAATAATGAAAATAAAAAATACACACCGCAGAAGCAAATAAATGTCAGATAAAGAATCAGAAAAAGAGCAAAAGAATTAATAAACCGTAATTACGAAGCCGTGACCGCCCCTTCGTTAATCTCCACGAAGCATCGTACCGTTAAACGGCGCATAGTCGGGGAACATCGAGGCTACCTGTCGGTCTCCGTGGCAGTGACGCGTCGCTTTATCAGTTGATTAGCGGTCAGCGCGACATATGGCCAGCACTCGCTTCTACAGGATTATCGTACACTTGCTTTTAGCCATACATCGGCGATGTCTCTCCCGACGTTTGTAAACAAGAGGCTCCTCGCCCGCAATGAAATATTCTGATGTACATCAATTGAATGCAAATCCTATGCAGCTACTCGATTACCATATCACTCGTCCCAATCCGTCGATGGACGGTACTTTCGATTGGAAATTCAAACACGAAGGGATACGAGCATTATAAAGTAATTTTATTAAGAAGGCGAGAATGTCCATGTGACACCGATTTACTTATCTTTATAGTTTCAAGAATTTAAATCTCTTCATAAAAAAATCCGGGTCCTCTTCGTTCTCGTTAGTATATTACGCGCGTTTCGGCTGATCCGTAAGTGCCTTTCGCTCTTTTCTTTTTATCATTTGTGGGTCAGACGCGCGAAGTTTCTTTTTGCCGAAAAGAAAAGGTTTTCTTAAAAAATATAAAAGGCAACAAACGTTCCTGTTTTCGCGCAAGAAAAATCTGATGTGCGAGGAAAAAGTAAAAAAGTGTGGTAAAGTCAATAAAAATTTCACGTTCATCGCAGTATAAAACCAGAGCTTGTTTGAAAAGTTATAAAATTACATTAAAAAGCAAATGAAATGTCCTTCCTACGATCTAAAAAAAAAGTAGAAATTCCGTATTAGAAAATGGATATTATACTTTACACACTTTACAGCTATTTTAACATATCAAGGCCTAACGCGGGTTTTACATTACCAAATAGGCAATTCTATTTTGCTTTAAATCTATTTCAACATATACTAATTGTAGGAAAGTAAAGTAGACTGGCCTTTTTAAAGCTATACATCGACTGTTTAAACTGTATATGTGCGATTCTACGGAAATAGACAAACAACTGGGGTATTAAAAATAAAAAAAAAAATTTGGAAAGCACACCTACGGGACAAGTTTTTCCCAGTTCCTTAGGTGTCCCTCAACATGGAAAAAATCGTGAACAAGAATTATCGATTGCCAAACTTTTTTGCGGGACATAT
>JAWWEN010000009.1:8753915-8765526 GCA_035582955.1 Sycophila texana
TATGTAACTATAATTATACTCTGTATCGATCGACAAATGTTATTATGTAACTCTGGATAAATAAATAAATAAATAAATAAATAAAATAAATAAAAAAAAATAAGAAATCCGTAAAAAACGAAGATACGTACGCAGCGCTGGTACTCGAAGACAAAGGTCGTTTAAAAAGCAGGCGGTTTTTTATCCATAATGAAACCGGTACGGATGAAAAGCACGGCTGAAAGGTCGCAATTGAAGGCACAGTGGGCAGTCGCCCGCGCCGCCGACGTAACCTCATACGGGATCCTGATGCAAATGACTTGCTCTCTCTTTCTCTCGTTCCCGTAGCTTTTTCAATCAAGGGTGAAGTTCGCTCGATCGGCGAACCCTCTCGGGCGGCTTGTCGCCTTGTAAAATCCATCCCTCGCTCGTCGCATTGTTCGCTGGGCTCTTCAAAGGACTTATGCAATTCTGGTTTACTGAAACGCGAGGCTGCATTACGTGCATACGCATTTATTATAAGTGGCCCGGACTTTCATTACCCTTCTTAAATTGTTTTGCATCCAACAAATTTTTCAACTACGGTACTCCTACTACTTTTGCTTGTAAATTTTACAAAACGTTGTAAGTTCAAAGAAATCGATAAAAGAATATTTTTTTAATGTAAAATAAATCCGATCGTATAGATTAAATTTCACAAAAAATATCAACTTCCAGTTATACAATAGAAAAAGATTTTTATGGGTAACTAAATCAGAGAAATTATTCAATCGCCGCCCGAAGCTCAAATTTAATCCTACTGATGTAATTCGAACGAGCGACAACTTTTCCATTAGCGGGGGACTTATCGCAAAATCGTGGATCAGCGTATTTCCCGCAGCCATATTCACAAACAAAAGTGAAAAATTACAACGAAAACGGACATGCCTGGGTCCATGGGCATATATTTACTTACGCGGGCGAACCCAAACTCCCCCCAGCGGACTGCATCCCGCTCGATCATCCTCGACCGCTCTTAAGCCTGATCCAGATAACGAAACGCCGACGAGCGAAAGGGAGAGGCGGAGAGGCGAGAGACGCGCGGAGAAATCGAAATCACAAATTTGTATCGGCAGACCAAGCTCCCCCTCGCTGGTGCGCCCTGAAAATTTTTTTTCTTTTTTTTTTCGCCGATGAAGAAGGCGACGCGCCGCGTGTGTGCGGTACTCGCATAAAGAATTAATGTATTCTCGGGTGCATCCTTACTTCGCTATAAAGTGGGCTTTTTATGTAGATAAGAACCTCGGGGTATTGAATTATTTAGCTTTGAAGCTGGTCTTGCGTGAAGTAATCCCATTGATTTTTCTCCGTGCAGAAAATACGGGCCTTTTGAGTTATTCTAGACTTCCTTAACAATAATAATTCTTTTTTGGGACTGTAACAAAACAAAAAGAAGTAAATAAGAAGAGCCCTTAGAATATATAAGATCATCAAATTTTTAATATGTTTGGGGTTTATGAAAATTTATAGCAAAAAAAATTATATTTCGTTTATCACAACCGATTGACTCTTTTTTTTTTCATTTCTTTAATATTATTTATTACACTATAACTGAAAATAATTTTCATTTTTTAATTAAACAACTTGTAGAATTTCGACAACCGTAAAAAATATAATACCGGTCCAGTATTGTTCCAACACTGTCGCCCTCCACTTCATCAAAACCTCGAAATAAAAAATGTACACCGATATACAAAAAATTGACAACGTCTTTCCTTCATCCTTTTTTTATTGCATACGCAAAATCTATTTTTACATTTCTATTATACCGTAACCCGAAACTCCATTGATACATCACACGCATCCCCAACAAAAAAACGTTTTCCTTCCTCCACCTCGAGAATCTTAACGCTCACAACCCAAAAAAGTAGCCAAGCCTCGTCCAAAAAAGGCCCATTTACAAGCAAAAAAAAAAATAGAGGAGAGCGAAAAAGTCCAAGATAGCGAAAGGACTGCAGGGATACGGGGAGCGGCGCTCATTGTACCCCGCGCGTAATAAACGGATCGCCGGGGCGATAAGCGCGCGGCGCGAAGCGGCGGCCCACCGTCGGAAGGGTGTCCCGCATAAAAGCTGCCGTATCCGCATCGACATTAAAATCTCTTGCGGGGCTCGTGATTGCAGCCAAAGCGGCGCGCGCGCGCCGGCCGATTAGATTATCGGGGTGGCAGGTGAGGTCGCTGGAGCGCGTAACGCCTCCTGACGTTGACGCCGCGCGCGAGCCCCGCACACGCTGTATATACGGACGCGCCCGACAATGCCAGCCGATCTTAATCTGGCGCATTAGTTCCTGCTTACCGGGCCCATTACCGTTATGCCCCAAGCTGCAGAGGACGAGTCCGCGCGCTCCGTTGTGTCTGCCGGTGGTTTACGGCCGCTCGCCGCTATCTTTGTTGTCGTCGTGCGCGACTTTTCGGGACAATGGACAGTTTTGCCTCGGCTAGGCTGAAAAAGTTACGGCGCTTTTGTCGCTATACGAGGATGTACTTTTCGTTGTTAGCGGTGCACAACTTTTCGCTGCGCGAATTTTTTAGGGAAAAATATATTTCGATAGGAAACATAATGTGGCGCTCAGCGGTCACTCTTTGATTTGATAATTAAACTTATTAAATTTAAATAAAACTTATTAAACTTAATTAAATTTATTGTTAATCAAGATGCTTGAAAAAGTGCAGGTAAAATTCTTATGCAATTAACAATTGTTTACCACTTGCATCTTTACGTAAATAATTACGAGTATTATATTTATATTCAGATAGTAAGGTAACATTCTAGTATAAATATTTCTGTAATTACATTTTTTTAATTAACTATAATCATATAAGTATAATTATTTTAGTATATAGCGCTATTTATGCTACTTACAGTATTAACAATTTTTTAATATTTTAATAAACTAAGTATTTCTTGCAACAAACTTCTGTGTACAAACCATCATACTCGATATAAACGCATATTATTTCTAAAAGGTCTTTTTATTATTCAGTGCATAACTACACCATTTGAATAATACGATTAGTGCTGCACATACGAGGGCACCGTAGGTATTTAAATAAAATCAGGCAAAAAGTAAAATTTCCAAATTCATTCAGTAATTCAATTGCTAATCCAGTACTTATTCGCAAACAGGAATAAGCGCATACAAAACAAGCCATGCAAGCATCGCAATAAAATCTCTCTTTTCATCGCGCGCCACATAATGTTTTAATAAGTCCGCGCACAAAGGCAAACGGACGACTGCGGCCATCGCTCGGCGCAAATCCCGACCGCGTCAAATTAAAAGATTGCCCATTGAACTTTTCTAATAATCCCCCAGAACCTAATACAACTTTTAATAGATATTCTCCCCCTGCCGATCGAGGCCATTTCCAATGCATACTAATTGACCCGACATCTCGCCAATTTCCTTTAATTTTCCCCCGATTTTAATAACGCCCCACCCCCACTGCACTTGCGCGCCGCGTCCTTGCGTATAAGCACCGCGGGGGTGCACTGAAACCGAGAGAGAGAGAGAGAGAGAGAGAGAGAGAGAGAGAAAGCGAGAGAAACGGCTAGGACGCATTAATTTTCATCGTCGAAACCAATTCGCGATCTTCTCTCTCTCTCTTTGTCGAAGCCCTCCCTTTTTCGAGGCATAGAGTCTCCCTTCGCCCGTACTAGCCGCCGATGGGTAGTAATGCCCCGACGTAGAGCCCTGGGGGGTGGCCTTGTCTTTTGTCCTTTTCTCTCTCTTTCTCTCTCTCTCTCGGTCGTCTCTCGAGGGAATGTCCGCGCGTATTGCGTTTCAACTCTCGTCTCCCGTGACCCTCTCCCGGGGACCGATCATTATCTCCTTCGATCTCGTACTTACAACGGGGGGTGGGGGTTGCTCGGGGATGGAGGCCGGAGTGCATAACTTGCGCGAGGTCGGCGAAAGTTTCCGGTCGACCTCCGACGGCTAATTGCCTTTTCCTCTCGTCGTACGTCCTTATCGCCCGCGCAACGGTGTTTACGGCGACGCGGAGAAAGAGGATGTTCGCTTTGCGATGGTTGGCTATCGCTTTTTTAAAGACTGGTCGGGGATGATAGCAGCAAAGTGCGCCGATGCGTCGGGGAGATACCGATTTTGGTGGGCAGATGCTTCGAAATCAGCTGTTGTGATGGATTGAATGGCACTTGAAGATCGTTGCGATATCGAATTACAAAATGCTTTTTTTTCTTCTTTTATTTATAAGACTACGTTGTTGATGCTGATTTTAATGGAAGTAGAAGTAGTAGCTTTATTTTTTAATCATTCGAGATTTGTAATTTGATCTTGAACAGAAGGAGATAAAACGAGTGCAAGTAAGTTTCTATATATGTATTACAAGCAATTTTTAGTATATGTAACAAAGACGCTATTTTTCGTTCGTTTTCTTTTTATCTATATACATTCCACCGTCACTTAAAAGATTAACTTAAGCTACCTACAATAAGCAGTAAATTGTAACAACATAAATAATATTTGTTAAGAGCAACTTACTAATAAATGTAGATAAAGATTTACAGATTTTACTTTTTCATTAATTCAACATCTAATATTAAATAAAAAAAAAATTAAAACAATCGACAAAAGCAACCCTTAGCGCCATGAAAGTACACGTCGGACCAGTATAGCCGCAAAATTCAATAAACCAGTCCGGAACGTCGGACCCCGCGCGCAAACTCAACTTGACTTGTTCAACGACGTATCGAGCGCCGATTTTCCCCGTGCCCCCTCCGATAGTCGGCGATCGGGCGCACTCGAGGCGCAACAATGAATCGGCGCGCACTCGAGCCTCTCAATTTTTTCTTTAAACAAATGCACCGGGGAAACCACCTCCGGGGCCGGCGGTACACCTGGCAGCGGAGGAGGCCGAGGCGCGCAGATGCCTATCGAGGCGGCCCTCGAAAATTAAGTGGACCGTCGTCGCGCGAGATAAAACGAGGCCCGGGGGGTGAGTCGTCGGCGCGCGCGCGGCACGCGTCGCTGCTCCTGGAGGGACTTTTGTCGGTGCGATAATGCGGAGGATGCGGAGAGAGCCTTTCGACGCGCAAACGTTGTTGCATGCGGCTAGTGCCCAGGGTAGGGAGATGCTGTTGCTGTTTAGTTTTTTTCTTTTTTTTTTTTTAGAGGTGAAATAGCGCGTGAAAAGCGCGCGTGGAGGCAGGACGCTTTGTTGGACTTGTTGGTCGTAGACCGGGCCGAGGAGTTCATTCATCTTTCGCTCTATGAAATTGCACGGCACTTTTACATAAGTGACTTTACAATCACTTTTTAATCAATAGGAATTTAATTGGCTATTTCATAGTCACGGTTAAAATTTCTTTTCTAATGGTAATTGGTCTAAATACTCTTCATTCCTTTTTTTTAGATTTTAAAATTAAATTTAATGAAATTTTAGAGCAACTTACTGTAAAAATAGAGAATAATATGAATTAATGTTCGAAGCACAGTTATTTTGGTTTATTCGTAGATATTGAAAATATATACCGAGAGTTAAAATTATTTAGTATCGAGGACTCTATGTTATATGCGCTGCGGTACGCCATCTTAAACCTAGAGTGGTCTTGACAATTTCTTCTACCTACTATTAACGGAGTATAATAAAATTACTTTCTTAATTAAATACTACAAAAATTATAAATAACAAAAAAAGAACGCTCGCCGATATCGCATTGACAACACGATGCACGGAGTCCCCATTAATGTTTAAAAAAAATAAATAAAATAAGAATGAAAATTTAACTGCTCTCTGCAGGATACTACATTGAATAAACAACAGGCATACCGCACAACAAAAGGATTCCAACCGCACACCGGATTACCCTATACTTGACACCGCCGACGCCAATCCCGCTCGCAAGAAAAACAAAGCGCGAGCCTTGACTTCCCGGGAGACCTTCTTGCTCCAAAAATAAAAATCCCATTAAAACTCCCTCCCCTTCTCTCTCTCTCTCTCTCTCTCTCTCTCTCTCTCTCTCTCTCTCGACAACAAAGGCGTCATCGTCCCTTCTGCGAAAAATCATCGGGAAAGCTCGTGTGCAGAGGCCGCGCATTTTCCGTCGATCTGACGAGTCACAAGCGCCGGTGCCACCCCTCGGTCGGGCGGGCGGGGCGATCGGCATTCCCCCCCGCGTCGCTTCTCTCCCCCGTCCGAATGACACGCGGCGCCTTTTTTTTGCTCTCCAACGATCGAGCTTCCTCCTTTCCCCTTGGCGTACCTGCTGCCCCATCGGCGTTTGTCTCCGCGGCACCCCCGGGGATCGGCGAAACGTCTCCACGCGCGGACGCGCGCGAACAATCGCCGCAGGTAATCCGCCAGCTCCCGGACGGACGCGCGCCGACAGCGATGAGCGCTAACTAGATTCCAATTTGCACGGCGTAAGCGGCGAGCCGGTATATATGCGCGTATAGGCCGAGCTGCGGCTCGGACGGCTTAGGCGCGATTTGATGGACAATTGGCGCACTTTTTTACGCAGGGGTTTGATGGCGAAAGTAGATTTTTTTGGGGGAATGTGGGGAAAACGTTTTTTTTTTTGTGATGTTCAATATTGTCTTTTCTTTGATCAGGGATTTGGTGCTCCGGTTTCGTTAGAATGAAGGTGAAATAAAACATTTTGCGCGAATTTTTTTTTGGGCTGTAGGTTTGATAGTCTGCTTTATAAAGCAAGATGCATAAATTTGGATAAGATACAATGACTGTTTTTTTTTAATGGTATTTTTCGTCACCTTCCAATTGTTTGTAAATGCTTATTTTATTTCGTACATGTACGAATCTATCAAGTTATTAAATCTCGTAAGAAGCTTAAAATGATATTAATCCGTCTTGAATTGAGATTAAACCTGGTGATATGCTGCATTGAAATATCCACATTCTATTTATGTGATCCATTGTGATGTTCTCTCTGTTTGAATCCCTCTGATACATGATAAATATGATGTGTAAATAACTGCAAGAAACGTGCTTTAGGCAGTTACATAAATTAAAACATACAATAACAGAATAGATCTTTTTTTTTTTAAATAATAATCAATAATTTTTAACTTCTACAAAATTCATTTATAATTTACATATGCGAATATACAAAAGTTTCTCCACATACTTTAATCTTTCAGTTAAAAATCCCATTTAGTTGCAATAAAATTACATTTACGATACAGTAATTTAAATTCTATAACTGATTACCATGCCTAAACCATCGCGCAAATTAAACTCTCACTCAAAACTATAATCACCGCCTCATGCAAACATGGCACTCGAAAAAAGAACTACTTACAACCCTTAAATCCATCAATCCAAATCTGCATAACAAGCGTAACCAGAACACGGCTAATCGTTCGAATTTAAAAGAAAAAAAATTCCGCCACCGTGTCAAGTCCCTCGGAGAAGCCGCTTTGCGCTGGGCGACTCACCCCGTAGCGCACGGCATAACCCACCGGCGCGAAGACAACGCGAGAGGCCCCGTCACGCTTTTCGGGGGATTACACGTCGATTACGCGGCTTAATTTCTCGACGGGCCGCCCCATCCTGCGGCCCAGTCCATGGTTTTACAATCAGTCAGCCGTGCTTTGACACGCCAAAGGGGTCTCGCCGATCGCGCTTCAAAAAGCGGATTACGCTCTTACTTCCTCCGTCGCTTCATTTTTTTTTTTTCGCCTCCCTCCTTTTCTTGTCTGCTCGCGTATACGTATATTTACATCGATGCGGCCACGGGGTGATCGATGAACGGAAAAAAAGATTCCTTTTGGCGATCGTCATTGTTTACGCGCTCCTCGACGCCTGGACCTGACCCTCGCGTTTACTTTTTGCCGGAGCACGCGGGAGGCGTGGCGGAAGGGCTGCTACGATGGTCGGTTATTTATCGCAGGACGCGGTCCTGGCGACGTTTCGAAATTGCCTGGATTTATAGCGATGGGTGACGGGGTCCTGCGATTTTGATTGGATGCGAGAAACCATTTTTTTTTTTTTCTTTTTGTAAGGGTAAACCTGCGCTGCTTGTTTACGTTGCGCTCGGGTGAAAAGTGTGTATACGGGTTGATTGCCCGGCGCGGCTACAGAAATTGAAAGTCAAACGATTATTTCTTGTAGGACAGTCGTAAAAGCGTGAGGCACGGCGAGAGTAACGACTGAGCAAATGATTGCACAGGCAACAAGACTTGGGCGCCCCAACGGTTCACTTAAATTTCCCCGTTAATTTGAATAACGACTAATAGAATTAGAATTAGAATCGGGATGAATGTATTCATGTATGCAGATTGAGTATTTCAACACTTCGTCTTTGTGCGGATTCGATCTTCCTGGGCATGAATAATTTCATTAAGAAAGCAATATTCCGTGAAAAATTTGTTTAGCGCGTTCGACAATTTATACCAGCGGAGCAATAAATATAAGGACGCATGTACGCGCTGCAAAAGGTTTTTTTTTTTGAATAATTAATCGTCTTGTTTTCAATTATACCGCAGTCATTAATAAAATTGACGGGGAATTTATTCAGAGAGTTTGCAAGTCTTAATACGTTTTTTTTTTATAATTCACATTATTTATAAGAATACCAGTTTTCGCCGTAAATAAAGTGACTGCAGTCTTCCAAGGGAGCAGCAAGTATAACAATTAAAAAAATTCAAGAAAATTGTAGGTTCGGCAATTATAATTTTTATGCAGCATATTTGTTTAAAAATATTTTACTGTCACTAAAACCTTGACGAGTCCCATTTTCCTTCGCTTACGACGCTTTTAGTTCGCGAGTAATGGTCAGGTTTCAACTCAAACTTGAAACGCACAGTAAAGCTAAAAAATTACAACTATACTTAAGGTTTATACATTTGCAATTCGATTCCGTCACTACGAATAACTATTCCAATTGAAAGGCATAGAAAAAAAATGCAATTTTCTGAAAAACTGACGTAGACTTACGCAATTTCCCTCAAAAGCAAAAGCCTACACTTAAGCAAGACCATACTAACCAGTGCACACACATATACAGAAGCAGCATCGGCGTTGCACATTTTCCGGGCGCCCGGCGAACCAGTATATACATTGGCGAGCTCGTCGGAGCACTCGGCGAAAAAAAAAAGGTTGGAAGTGGGCCCCTCGCGCGGCGGTGGCAGCCTCTCCACGCGTCACACAAGGTGCCCCCAGCTCCTTTCTACCTCTCTTCCCCCCCCCCCCCCCTCTCTCCTCGTCGCTCTCTCACTTTCGCGCAGTATGAATGATGATGTATGGATGTTGGGCTGGGTGCTCCTGGGGGCTCGGTAAAGGGTTCCATTGTGTCTGGCGCACCCCTCCTCCCCTCTTCATTTCCTTCCATTGGCTCTCCTTCGCTCTCTCTTTCTCCGCAGGGGCTACAGAGGGACTCGCGTGATATATTGCCGCGCGTATACGTATATACGTATAATACGCATCGGTCGTACGGGGCTGTTGCAGTTGCGGAGCAGCCTCTGTACACTGTTAATTTTATGCCCGACTTTTTGTGCGTCGCCGCTCCCCCGAAAAGTAGGCAATGCGTATACGAAGGGACGGGGTGGCCGCGGGCGACGAAAGTCGTCGAAACGCGAGCGAACATTGCCGCGAGATTCTTGATTCACCTCCGGGTGCGCTGTCTTTCGACTTCTTCCAATCAGCGCGGGAGATCAAACATTTTCCCCCTGCTTCTTTTTTCTTTTCTTGTTTGCGCCGCGCTCCATTGCGCGCTCCTTTCAAAGGAGTATAACGTGCGGGGGTTGGCGCCGAGAACTGAGCGCGTCGACGCTTCCGATCGGCAGTGATACTGATTTTTTATCGAGTTTTTTCTTGACATTTGCACCGTCGACTGAGTTTGCATTTGAAACTCTTTAGAACGTAGTCTGTAACAAAATTTTCCTTGTGTAATAGATTATTTTTTTATATACAGAAAATTAGATATTTATAGGTGGACTGACATTAGGTACAGAATGCATTAAATTTTACTATATTACAGAATTATTATATATTATACTGACAGAAATGTTATCGTAAAAATTGGTGCACCTTCTAGGAAAGTGGTTACAGAGTAGTATTCTGCAAAAAAAAAATTATTGATATATACTTTCTAGTAAAAATTTTTGTATGCACATGAAAATTTACAATACTTTTTGATAAATTTTACTAAAAGTATGGTAATTTTTTCATAGTGTCAGTCTGTGACCACGTAAACATTTCTCTCAGTATTGTCCAACAAAATATATAATATAAACATGCATTAAATATATTTCTGTGCATGACAATATAATGCTCTAAAAAGTAATTTACATCTAACATAAACACAACACTTTCTCTGCTCTTTATACAAAAACATTTATTTATTTAAATCACTTATCATGCATGTATTCAAGTATTTAAATTACCCTTTTAAAGAAGCATCCAAACAGTAGAACAACTTTCAAGTGTCCGCAATCCTCGCAGAACCTCCAAGAACATCGCATAAATCAACCAAAAAAAAAGAAAGAGAAGCGCGCACTTAAATAATCGCGTTAAGAACCTCAGCGCGAAATTTGGGTCGGCACATTAAAGCTCGCAACCGCGCGCGCGCCAACCCCTCGGCACCCTTAAAAACTTCCAGGCGCAACTTAACGACTCTAACGAGCCGGAATTACAACACCTCGCTCTCGACGCTGAAATCGCGCTAAGTGCATCCCTCGCGCCTCGTCTCCGTCGGCTCATCATCCCGTCCCGTCACGAGCATAATCTCTCGTAGCCGCCACTCTCATCCCTGCACTTCGAACCCGTGAAATCGGACACCGACAACACGCGCCGCCGTCAGAGAGCGAGAGGAGAAAAAAAAGAGAGACCTCGGCGAGCGCCCGCCCGGATAATATGCAAATACGATCGGACACGGTTTTAGAAATTCGCCGACAATGGGCCGGGCCCCCGGCCAACAATGAGTAATAATAAACCGTGATAAATAGCCGAGTAAATAGAGTCGGGTGATCGGTCATGCCGCGCCAGGCGAGCGCGAGAGGAGCGACGTTGGAAAAAAAAGAGAGAGGCAAAGGGCTCCAGGTGCATATTGTGCTCGCGTTTGCTTGAGCAAACAGGAGCAAGCAAACATAGTAACGAGAGGATTCGCCGCGTAATCTATGCGCTCGCGCGGCTACGTACGTTTCGCCGACGCTTTTTAAAGCGGAGAGCCGAGTATTTGCTCGGGGCGCATCTAGACGTAAGGCACATAGTGCCGCGCGTATTTGCCCTGTCGACGTGGCTTCTTTCCACTCCGCGATTGATTGCTACATTAATTAACGTCTGCTGAATGTTTTTGAATATATTAAGAAAAAAGTGCATAAGTTACGCGAGGTCCCTGCTTGCTCGGGGTTAATGCACATCTTGATCTCTCCCGTTTATTGTACTTACTTTTTTAACAGAAAAAAAATGATGTAAATTAAGCGTGAACTATATGCATTTATAGCTTTTACTTTTGGTACCTAAAAATCTTCATTGATTGATCACTACACTGAGAAAAAAGTCAAAAGTAAATTTAACTATACACCCTAGTAAACCGGAATATAGTTAATTTTACTAGAATTATGGTACCTATTATTATTTTTTTAGTAACAGTTTCTAGAGTGAATAGTTGAAAGTA
>JAWWEN010000009.1:8765626-8806205 GCA_035582955.1 Sycophila texana
TTCTAGTGTGCGCCATATGTTACTAGAAAATCTAGTAACTTTCTAGTAACTGTTACTATATTTTTTTCTCAGTGTATAGTGTAATAATACATCTATAAAATTTTGTTCCTTTCTTTATAAAATGCACTAAGCCGACTTACATGCACTCAGTACCTTATCCATTCTAAAAAATTTTTACTAAATATACGAAAGAAATGTTGAAATTACAATAATTATTTATAAAAGATGCACATTATAAAAATATTAATAGAAAAAAAAAAAGGTAAAAGACACCATGGGGAAATGATTAACGGTGAGTACAGAGTAGGTATATGACCGATGGTAAAAAAAAAAAGTGGTCCGCAGAGAGACGTACCGAGGAGGTAGTTGGAAATAAATCAGTCTTTTGTCTTACACAAGTTGAAAACGGCCGTTGGGGAGTTGGCGACACGCGCGCCTATTCATAAAAGGCGCGCCCCAGCTGTGTACTCTCGCTGACGCGACGATGCACCATCACCGTTTACATTCAGCGCAATTGTCGCTTCGTCTCTCGCATCGCGCACTCGATATCCTCCCTCTCCTCCTGCTGTCGTTTTCGCCGCTCCTGCGGATCGTCACCAAAAACGATGATTCGCCGATATTTTAAGATTGATGTCCCTTTCGAGCCTTTGCGCGCCCAGTCTATCTCGTAGTTTAATGAGAATGTGATCCGATTTAAGTTCGTCCCCATTTTTTTCTCTCTTTTGATGCGCTTTGGATCTGTCAAAATGCACTTACAAAGGAGCTGTGAAAAATGAAAAATTGATTTAAGCAAAAATGCATTTTTTCTGTACGCGAATAATTGAAATTATTATATACTTATTTCAACATTTACATCTACTGAAAGTCATAGATGAAAAAAAAAAAATTGTTGAACTTAAAGAATGCATTTTCAAAAAAAAAAGCGTAAAATTAAATTAACTTTATCTACTTTCACCAACTGCAATAAAAAAGACAAAAAAAAAAAAAACGTCCCGCATGATACGGAACGATAAATCCGAAAAAAAATATATTCCAGTAATCGACATGGAAAAGTAAGTGAACATAAAAAAAAAGTAATTCCGTCGAAAACCTCAATTCTCTAATACCTATAAAACAGTGATAAATGAATTACAGCATCGAGGCGGCGGATGATCCTTTTGGGTGGCGCGCAGGAGGCAGTGCTTCGGAAATGATTAGAATTAATGTCGTCAGCGGCTTGGCGCACGGGACTCCCCCGAGGATTTCGCCGGGGAACGCCGAAGAGGGAGGAGAGACGCGCCGCCTTGTCCTTCGGACTTTCTCCCCGGGTTTAGCGCGCGCGCGCGCGTCGATAATCGACTTTTCACGTGTGCAGGCGCTAATCGCTCCTATCCGGCGAAAATTATAATTATAATCCGATGCGTCCTGGCGATCAATAATGCAAAATGAATCGGACGAAAATAGGTGAGGGTATTGAGGTCACCTAGTTTCTTAAAATTAGGCGAATGGTGCACTTCGAATGGACGGAGTGCCCTAATTCCTTGCGGAATTATTGAGAATACTGTTTTATTTAAAGAAATTTTCTCTTGCATATGCTAAAAGTTTTCGTAGAATTAGTTTTTCATTGAAAAGTGTAATAGGTAATGTGAAAATGAAAAAAATAGTTTCTTTGCGATTTATGAGAAGTTGATTAATGACGTTCGATTCGTATTACTTCGCATTTTATGAAAGGAATACAAATAATAATGAAACGGATTTTTTATAATGAATTGTAAACGGATAAGAAAATACCTATAAAAAACGAGCATCAAATGAAAGTTAAATTATGCTTGAAATTATTAGTTCAATAAGATATATATCGATTAAAGAGTTACGTGCTATTGAAATACGTAAATATAACTGTTGTATACTAACATTTATGTCTTATTTTTAATAATTCACTAATAAAAATAACTTTCAATCTAGCAAGCCTTAAATTTACTATGTAAATCTGAATTAGTGAAATTTTGATGTATATAGTAATACATTGCAGGTTAAAAGTATCCCACTAATTGAATTAGTGGGATACTTTTCACTAGGAATATGTGACTATTCACTTAAGTTTAGTCAAATCGGAGAATTTTCACTAATTCAGATTTAGAGAGTAAGCTTTTACGTTCTACTTTATTTTCATTAAATAAATAGTCATGAAAATAATGAATGTAATTAATTCTAAAAAAAAAAACAGTAATCAATCGTCAAAAGATATAAAAATGCTCTTAACTGATAATTCAATTACGAAGTAATTCATGTGACTAATGAATGAAAGAGCCAGTAAAACAGGCGATTGAATTGCTTTGCAATCTCGCGGCAGTAAAAGCGCAATCTGCGACAGTAGGCTGTCCAATACAATGTCCGTGGGCGTTTGACGAGGCTCGATTAAAAGATAATAAAAGAACAAAGCGCTCGAACTGCCGGCGCGAATCTTCTGACCTTTGACACATTTGCCTCACGTGGTGATGCGTGACGTCGGCGATCTTCGCGTGCATATACCTCCCGAAGTCGCGAGCCGCCACTTGACACTCAATTGCAGCTCACTCTATGCCAGCCAACGGCTGTTGATCCCGCGAAGTTTATAAATTTTCTCAATTCTTTTTTTTTTTACTTTTGGAGGCCAAATTTTTCAAATTAAGATGAAATACACTTTGGTGAACGCATGTATATTCACGTATGTTAATCAATAGTTTTCTTTTATTAATTATGACTTTTTAATTTCTAATGTGTATCTCGCATCAAATGGATAAATTTGAATGCAAATTGTAAGATAGATAGATAACCTTTATTTCGCCTCAGTGGCAAAAAGAATGATAACAAAAAAATATACATAAATATACTTATAGATATACAAAAGTAGATAAAAATAAATAAGCTTAATAAATAAAATACGTGTAGATTTGTTTAAGGATTTATCCTATCATGTCTAAGCGCCGATTAATCTACTCACAGATTAATCGAACTGTCACAGTGAAGATAATAGATTGTAGAAGATAATTGTAGGGAGAGTAAAAGAAATGTTGACTAAACGAAGCAATCGGGTATATTTTCTTAGGGAGAGCCGCGGCTTCTCGACGTGCCTAAGAGCGCAATCGGGCGCGCCGCAATCCGGATCAGCTTTCTTGCCGCTCACGCAACGTCGCGTCTCGTGCAAAAGCAACGCGGAAGAGAAAAATGTAATTTTTCGAGCCGTCGAGTGCGCGACTTTCGCTCGGCGAAAACCAACAACGTTCGATGGCACTTTCATTGCCGTCATTTTTCTATGACACTTTGCGCATTTTCCTGCGCGCTCAAGTTAAGATCGTTACTAATAAAAAAAAAATTCTTATAAAATTTTATAAATTCTTAATAAAAAAGAACACCCTTTACCAGTAAAAAAAAAAATCGTGATTCATTTTACGTAATGCCTCGCGGCATACATATAAGTTTGAAAATTTGAATATCTTCTATTTAAAATTTCACAAAGAATTTTTCAAGATACTCATCAAGGCGTCCGCCCAAGTGACAGGCAAGAGGGCTCACCCTCCCCCCGCCCCCCAGAAAAATCACTTTCATCACAGGCTTCCGGCAAGCCAATCGTCCGGGCGATCGGTGACCCTGGGCCGGTGCACGTGTCGGCTCTCATCAGCTGAAAAATCGAGGGCGGCAGACGCGCCGGCCGCAGGGCCGCGGTGTTTAAAGTCTCGCTGGAGCTGCGGGTCAATAATGAGGTGCCGCTGGCGCACACGTTGCCTGGCGACGCCGAGGCCGATCCTCCGGAAGGGCAGCGCCGAACAGTCCAAGCGGTCAGTTCCCGGTCCGGCCGCGCGCGTGGAAGATCGGCACGATGCGGCGACGGCTCGAGAGGCGCAGCTCCCCGGCGAACGAAGACTGCGGCGATGCGAGCAGCTCGATGGCGGCGAGGACGCAGCCCAAGGGAGGAAAGCTCCGGGCGATGCTCGAGCGCTTGTGCGGCTTCCCGTGCGACGACCTCAGCTTCGGAAGACTCGTCCGTCTGATGTACCGACCCACCGATCCTGCCAGTCTCGGTGTCGCTCGGGCACTTTTCGGTGAGTGGAATTATGCTCAATGTGCGAGTGGAATTATGCTCAATGTGCGCTTGTGATTTTTTTTTTTTTTTAAGTATAATTTAAGAGTGACTCCGCGGTAGAATTCAGTTTCTGTGAATTTTTAAAATGGGTTTTAATTATGTTTTTAAAAGAGTATAAATTTATTTTAAGTGCTTGGAAGAGTGATAATTTTAAAAGAATTTTACAATCTTCATTTTTGAAAATGAAAAATTGCTCGTTGACTCATGAATCAAGCGTATGAGATCACTACTGTACGAATCTTCTAGAATTGAAGTTGCATGAGTTATGTATATACGGTGCAATGTCTGCAATAAACTTTTAAAACATTTCTTTATTTGCATATAATTTGCTAATGTAAATTTCTTTTTAATGTGACATTAAATATACAATTTTCCTAGAAATATAATTAAAGTATTCATTCAAATTTATTTATGCATCACATTAAATTCATTAAATCTATAAGCATTATTAAATAAATTTGCTGCATCCATTACCATTTATTTTATTATAGTAATAAATAATGAGATTCAATCACTTTTTCTTAAATATACAGGTAATAACTTTCAAATCGAGTTCCTCTCCTCTGAGCATAAGCGACCGAATCCAGATGCACGGCAAAAGCCGGAAGGCCGTCTAATATATTTGAAGCGATTTAAATCCGTTTAAACCAGTTACCGACCCTGGCAAATTGGCCGCTCTATCGTTGGGAATTTCAAATTTCACTGCGCGTCACGGGAATTCCACTGAAGCCCGAAATTACCTTCATTAATCGCACTTCCCTTCGAGAACCTCACTCATTCGAAATAATAAATAATTACGATGTCTTTGAATAAATCAAACGCGCATCGAATAAAATCGATTAATCGAGTACTATTATCATCGCGCTTGATAAAAAAAAAAAAAATCTCATCGCATACTTCCGATAAAATTAGGCCTGTGCATGGTGCTGGACGTGGTGGAGGAGCGCGGCCTGGCGAACATCGACCTGAAATGGGGCGACCCGAACACGTGTCACTTTCCGCTGATCCACGGACTGCGCCCACTATCCCTGTCCTGGATGATCGTCCTGTACGCGGTGATGTGGCTCGGCGCCTTTGGCATCATGCTCGGACTGTACTTCAGGGTCGCCTGCGCCTTGTTCGTCCTCCCTTACTGGTTCATCTTTTTACTCGATAAAAGCTTCTGGAACAATCACTCCTACTTATACGGAGTCGTCGCACTACTCTTCTGGGGTACTTGCGCCAATCGATACTTGTGAGTTTTTACACTGATTACTAATTAATTATTCTTCACTTTAATCTCTTCATCAATATAATTATTTAATAGACCTTCAGTTTATTTTTTACTAATAATGAATTTATTAGACTTCATACATTTTTTATTTACATTTTATTCAAATTATGATTTTACATTTGGTAATTTATTTTTGCACTACTCACTTTTCTTTAGAAACGCAAAAGAATTGAAAGTAAAATTAAATAAAACAACAAGAAGTACAAAAATAAGTCTGATCGTTCACTTTTATTTTAAGCTATTGATGAAAATTCATTAAGAAATGATTTATCTCGAGATACTTTATGTTCACAAATACGTTTTTCAGCTCTTTAGATGTGAAACTGAGAAGAGTGAAGGAGGAGGGCGTACCCTATTGGAACTACTTCATATTGAAATTTCAATTCTTCGCCCTGTACTTTATAGCGGGCTTAAAAAAGTCCAGCTGGGAATGGCTCGAAGGATATTCCATGACAAATCTCTCGAGGCACTGGGTTTTCGAGCCGTTCAAGTAAGCAGCTTCAGATGCGCGCTTATCGTGCCATCAATCTGAGCATATCGCTTTGATAAAAATCTCCTGGGGCTAAGTCAACACAATGCTTTTTCATTAACCCGGGGATCCTCCCGTGCTATGAGCAGCTCGCGGTTAAACATTACGGGTGCCCTCGGCGAAAGCGATGGCCGATTATCGACGGATAATGCCAAGAGCTTCGCTCTAACGCTGGCCATTTAAAATTTAACGTTTATCACTGAGTAGATATATTTTATCTTAGTTTCGTAAAATAAAGCCGCTGTTATAAACCACGTGATATAACTACGTTACTTCGCTATTTTCGTAAAATTTCGTATCGTTGAATAAACGCGTTTCGCTAAAATATTTATTTACTATTGATGAAAAATAGTATTTTTGTCTATTACTTAAATATAATTATTGCAAAAAATCATCGACTCTAACGACAAAAAAGGCACCTTTCATGATAATAATTCGACGAATAATAATATAAATAAAAATATTTCTCTTACGAATAAAATAGATTTGACCAGATTTCTAAAACAGCTTTTTTTTATCGGAAAAATTTTTATAAATTTTATTTTTTTTTTCTCTTTTTATATTTTCTTTGTAGCGAAAATTTTTGAAGTAGTTCTCTACGCATAAGGTATTTCCTGAAAAGTGTCTTTTTTTGTGTTATATTCGAATCGTGATACTTTTTTGTAAAAAAAATATATATATATATATATATAAAGCTCACTAAGATGCTTGCTTCTGAGGGCGAAGTAGCGTTCTCACAAGCCTGAAATTTTTCGTCGAAATACTAAAAAGCGCAAATAATTATAAAAAAGAAAAAATTGTACAGCTAATTAAATTTCCAGGCTATTCCTGTCCATCGACCAAATCGACTTTTACATAGTCCACTGGTTCGGTTTCCTCTTCGACCTAACAGTGGGTTTCTTCATGCTGCACAAGCGCAGTCGCATCCCGGCGATGCTCTTCTGCACGGCCTTCCACCTGATGAACTCTCGCCTCTTCAGCATAGGTACGTACCTCGCCGTTCCCTTGCGCAATCCTCGAATTATCAACCCTCCCCCTCCTCCGTCCATCCATTCATCCGCTCGATTCATTCACGAAGGCCTCGATCGGCTCGAATAGCGCACGTCTCACGCATATCCCGATGTATGACGAAACGTCCGGCTTTTCATCTTCGTCCGCAGGTATGTTCCCTTACGTGTGCCTGGCCACAATGCCGCTCTTTTGTCGCGTCGACTGGCCCCGGAAGCTCCTGGCCGACAGCGAGCCGAAATCCGCGGGAGTCGCGGAGGAAGCCGGCGGCCGCCGAGATTCGCTGGACAATGGTCGGCGGGCCGGACGCGCGCGCCGCCGCTCCGGATCCGACGGCCGGACACCGACCCCCAGAAGGCGCAGGCTCATCGTCGCCCTCCTGATGCTACACGTTGGCCTGCAGTGCTTTCTACCCTACTCGCATTTCATCACGAAGGTGCGTGCACGGGGACCTCGGGTCGTTGATTTGGACACGCGCTTCCCTTCGGCTCTTCGTCGAGGAATCATATATGGCTCGCGTTTTAATTGTGGGAAAACACTAAAGTTCTATTGCTTTCGTTTCGTTTATACGCAATACGCGGACGAATTGTTCACATAAGATATGTTACTATTCACATTTTCTATGTGAATTTCCACATTTTCAGATTTACATGAGGGAACGCTATAGAAGATTTTATAATTGCTGTTTTAAATACTATTCTGTAATTACTATTTAATAATTACTATTTCCTTATGCAATTAAAATATAAAGTTCCAATTTAATCGTAAAAATAAAAACTTTTAATTTTTTTCAAATTTTTTAAAAATCTTTATATAATGTCTCGTAAACAAACTTGAAATCATTGAAGTCTTCATCATTTTTATGGGGTAATATCATACCATTAATAGACGCTTTATTGGATATTAACAGTTTGAAATTGATTGGTTCATGTAATATATTAGTATATAAATTTGATTCGGCAAGAAGTTTGAAAAAACAACCATATAGATAACTTTGATGAATACGAATCGCATTAAAGAGAATCTTAATTGGAAAAGTTTCTACAAATTAAAGTAATTTTTTAAAATTATTTTTCCAAACAAAGGGCTACAATAACTGGGTGCCAGGGCTCTACGGTTATTCCTGGGACATGATGGTTCACGCCTGGGACACGGTACTCATCGTAGTAAAGGTGCGAGACAACGACGCCCAGAGGGACTACTTTTTGGATCCAGGAGCCTGGGTGATAAATGACAGGTGGGCCAAGCACGGCGACATGGCTCGACAGTACGCACACTGCATCAAGGTACATACAATTACCGAGATTCCAGCAATACGTAAAAAACAGCATTAACCACGAGAACGCCGTCTGCTTACAGAACAATTTGGAAAAATTAAAAAAACAACCGACTGGATCTAACAGTCCTTGGTTAAAATTATCATCGAACGTCAGCATATACATGGACGTTTGGTGCTCGTTAAATGGTCGATTCCAACAGAGGCTCTTCGATCCCAACGTGGACATGCTGAAAGTTGACTGGCATCCGCTAAAACCAGTGTCTTACGTCATGCCGCTACTCCGTCAGTTTAGTAATTACCGGTAAATAAACAAAATCAAGTTTTTAATTATTTCCTAATCAAACGTAATTAAACCTTATTTGTCATTAAAAAATAATGACAGATATTTGCAGTAACTCGAAAATTCACATCCGCTTTCCATCAATCTCTTCCCAAGACCTCTTAAAGCGGTCGTAACTTTCCCAAATTCGAATAAAGAAAAATGTATGAAAAAAAAAAAAAAAAAAATGTCAGAGAAGTCGAAATCGAGAAATCCCTTTGTGCTCCCCTGCCCTCCTAATAGACAATGCGCAAACAAAGTCGCGAAAAAAAAAGAATCAGAAGAAATAACGAGGTCAAACATTCCGCAAGTATAATCACCCGCATCCCTCTTTCTTTCCCTCATACCGCCATCATCATGCAAACACACAGGCACGCGAAACTCCGTCCCGGCTTGTACTCTTGACCTCGGCTTTGTCATTCGCAGCAGCAAACTCGAGAGAATCCAGCAGGATGTGTTCTCCTGGTCGAATTACACGGACGTACTCTTCGTGGCGGACTATCCGGGCCTCGCGCTGGAGAATTACGTGGACGCGGAGCTGGCGAACGTGAGCCTGCTCGTGCTGGAGGGCGAGGTCGCCTACTGGGACGAGGAGGAAGGATGTCGGCGGGGCGGCTGCCTGACAATGGGGAAAGGCGTCTCCCGCGGGATAGAGGCCGGAAGATTCCACCGCGTCGTGACCACCAGTCCGCATCCGGCCTGCTACATGTACACCTTCGCGAATCGCACAAAGCAGCAGCTGGCCGAGCGAGGGTAAGCTTCCTCCTGCCGGCCTTCCTCCGCGAGGGAAGCTGCCCCTAATTGGCCTTTAATTGCCCGCGCGCGCAGGGGAAGTGCGCGGCTTCTTTGTGCGCGCCGCAGCTCCGCGCGCGTTTTATACGCGGGGCTCCGCGATTGTTTTCCCCAGCCGCGGAGCGTTTGTTATTGTTGCTCCCGCGCGTATATCGCGTGCACTGCACCCGCGGAACTCTTCACGGGATGCAAGCGCTTTTCAACTATGGAGCGTACTTTTTTTTTCTCCGCGTTGCTGCGCTGCATTCAACTTTGACTCTTCAAAGGATCTTGAGAATAGCTTTGGTGTAATGTTTACGGGATGAAATATTTAATTAAATTTTTTTTTTTCGAGGTAGCCGCGGATCTAGGATAAAAATTCATTTTTTTTTCAGAAAATAATAACATTGCTTCTAGCATGGGAAATGTTACAGTTGCGTTTCATTCTCTTATAGTGAATAACAATAATAAGATGACTATTTTTCTTTTTTCGTGTATTAATGAAAGTATTATCTTCATAAAATTCCTACAAACAAATAATATTTTGCGCTAACAATATATTTTGAGTCGATAAAGTATTGATTATACTAAAACATTATCCATAATAGACTTTTTAAACATAAAATTCGATTCGATCGATTGGTTAATATTATATAGAATGCAAAAATAATAATTCAATATAGACTTCAAATTTCATTCTCATCATTATTACATTGTTCAATACTCTAATAATGAATGAAAATGACATGCTAGATCCTATTGTAGCGGTATAAATTTCAACGGCATAATTAAATATTTTCTTTGATTATATTTAATTTCGCGCTCACCTAAAATATCTATATACGTTATTCCACTTATTACGTGGCATCGATTAATTATTTGAAAAATACAAGCAACTATACGTAACTGACTTTTCCATCTATTTTTAGGATACGAGAGCCAAAACGCGTGAGAGAGGGATTCCCCCTTCTCAAGGAGATCGGCTACAGGGTAGACGCATTCGGTCGAGCAGTGGGTCACGTAATCAACGCGTTCCTACACCTGACGCTGAACGTGCCAATGGTCCGAAGAGTTCCATTGCGTTGACTTAAATCGAAATCATATACTATGCTTTCTGATGTGATATACATGTGATTGACAGTGTTCAAACTACTTCACTGATGTATCTATGATGTGATGCAAATAAACAGAATTTTTATCTGATAATATGAATTAATAGTTTTATGTATAAATTCAAATAGAATATTAGAATAATCCTTAACGGGTTGCGCACAATATACACCAAGCGCCTTTTGTCATATTTAGTTGTATAAATAGCGATATTTTATCTTAGTGCTTTGCTTCAAAAGATTTATTATATGATTATAGTAATTATCTTTTATCTGCACCAAAGCAGTTTATTTCTCACTTATAATATTTACAGCGCGTCTGCGCGCTTCTTTCAATTTAGATAAAGCTTCGCTTACATGAAGATTTTTTTTACCAACAATGTGTTTTATCATTCAAATTTTTCAGATAGCATCTCTGACAGAGATAAGCGCCACGATACACACCTTCGCTTAAGATAATGCGAATACACCGATAAAAGTGCGATTATTCACAAATATTTTAAAACATTCTTGATTTGATATAATATCGATAGTTACATTTGTTATTTACATTTAAAATGTGTGACACTCGGAAATTGCCATCACCCGCAGCTCCTTGACAGGCTAAAAATAGAATTTAATCTGGAGAAGCGAAGCGTTAAATAATAAATCATAGAATAAATTTAAAAACAATATGGTACAGCAAATAATTTTTGCGCTTCCTGATGTGACGTAATGCAGCTTATCGTTACGTGCGATAAGCCGAAAGGAGGCACGAACGGCTGCTATCACGAAGGCATACACGCGAAGACGACAACCTCCAGTATCCGCGAGTCATTCGAGCACTCGAGTACTTCTATGCGTCGACAATCGCGGCGGCGAAATGTGTACACGCGGCTAGGCCAATAGAAATAGCGTCGGAGAAATGAAGAGCGCAAAAATGCAGGACGAGAAGGAAGTCAAGGATCCCCTTATCCGGGCACTGGATAAGCTCGGCGAAGGATCAAGCTTTCTGTGGATGATTTTTTTGTTCACCGTTATTCCGTCGCTCTTTGGTGGCATGCATTCGAACACGTACATCTTCATTGCCGAGGTGAATTCTTTATTGTTGATAAAGCGAAAGGATCGGTTTGTTTGTGAACGATTTTCTGTGATCGTTTAATTGCATTCGGAAAGCCAGCGAAGTTCAGGATTAACGAGACGAAGGAATTTTTTTTTAATTTTTGTTCCTTTGATTGCATTGACGTTTTTTATTGTACTTTGTTTATATTATTGAATTCAACGATACTGATATATTTGTGTATCTACTACGTAAGTATGACACGTTTGATATAGGCAATAGTGAATGAAGGAAAAAATTACAGTCAACAGAATAAAATAAAGTAAAATATTATAAATAATTTTAATTATAAAAATTAATTTTAAAACAAAATCCGTATCAAAATTATTAACAAACTAAATATTTGCAAACAAAATTGTCGAAATTCCGATTAGTCGTTAAAAAAAAAAGTTATGAAATTTTCCGTAGGAGTATAATTATTTGCACATTACAAGCAGTAAAATTTTCGTTTATCTACCGCATAATTTACATGTTTCATATACATTGACAAATTTTATGAATTTAGCCTCAAATAAAATAAGCTAAACTACATGAAATTCCATAAAAACTTAATTTTATAACTAAGCAATATTATTCTTTGACATATTTATTAACTATGAGTTTAAATATAACGATGAATGTAAGTTATGCTAGTATAAACTCTAAAGTACTCCTCATAATTTTTAATCTATAGACAATAAAGAATCGTTTTTACGTTTTTCTTTTTTACATTGCTGTAATTATAAGGCCGCGTTCAACTAATGTAAAATTAGAAGACCCAATATTCTGTGATTTATTCTGCATTCTTACAGAAAAAATCAAAATAAAAAAATTAATTAACCGTCAAAAGTAACATAACAATTTTTCCTAATAGTCATGACATGCCTACAAAAATCACGCAAAAAATTTCCTCTATACACAAGACAATATATGTTTATAACAATTAAAAAAAATACAAAATTCCATACGCAATTGAATAATAAAAATCGCCTCGTTTTACAGATCCCGACGCACTGGTGCAGCGTGCCGGAGCTGAGCCGAGCAAACTGGACCAGCGAGCAGATCCGCAACGTGTCGTCGTCGGGCCCGTGCACGAAGTACAACTACGACTATGCGAGCCTGGCCGAAATCGGCTTCGAGGAATCGCTCAAATACGCCGGCGAGCATCACGAAAGCGTCGGCAGCCTCGACTGCGACGAGTATAATTACGCGGGCGACGTCGAGCGAGACTCTCTGGTCGAGGAGGTGAGCATTGTCGCCGGGCGCTTCGCATATAATAGGCAAGAGAGAGAGGAGAGCGCGAAATTATTGTGACTCGAACCCGAACGGTCGTCTATTAACCGGGCGACGGACCGCAACTTTTTTCGCGCCGAGCTTTCTTTGCACACCTCGGGCTTTTTTGCTCGCTTTTTTTTCCCTTTTTTTAGCTTTTTCGAATGAGGCCCCCGGGCGCCAAATTGGAACTTTGAATAGTTATCGATGTAGCATTTCGTAGATCGATTTAAAGGTAAAATTTCCAGAGACTTCTTTGCGTTTCGAGGAACAATATTTTTAAATTGATCTTGGCATTGTAAGTGAAGAGCTTGCAGTTTTTAATCGATGCATTGCGTTCATTCAATTCAATTGCGATTTTCCTAAATAGGAAAAAAAAAGAAAAAATTGATATGCTATCTGATTGTGACTGAGTAATCGGTAAAAAATGTACCATCTTCATACGGGCAGTGGGACCTGGTGTGTAATCGGGCGGCTCAACGCGCAACGATCCACATGGCCCTGTCGTTGGGCAAACTGGTGGGTGCTGCTGTTCTTGGGGTGAGTGCTGATAGGTACGGTCGTCGTATTGTCTACGGCCTCGGAATATTGCTGGTCGTCGTCGCTGGTCCTGTCAGTGCCTACATCCCCTGGTACTGGGGCTTCGTCTTCCTCAGATTCATCACCGGCGTCAGTTGTTCCGCCGTTCTCTCGTCATCCCTCACCATACGTAAGTTCTTTAAGCTCTGAAAAAATTGACGTAGTTTAATATTCGTGGAATTTAGTCTGAAATGATTCTTTCTTATTTATTTATTTAATTAATTGTAATTCAAAGATTAACGATCTTAAATTTTATCGCGGATAAAACTTGCTTCTAATAATATCTAAAAAAAAAAAAATAAAATCGAAGAAAAATTTGGAACAGTTCTTTTCGCGAGCTTGCACAGTATCTATATAAAGCACCTTTAAAAAAATAATGCATAATGCAAAAAACAATATTTTTGGTGTATAAATTTTGAAATTACACTTTACCTTGGTCGTTATTTTGCAAAAGTTTAAAAAATATTTTTTATCGGTGAATTATTATCTTCCCGGACTTCATTTAAATGAAATCACAAATTGTTTTTTTTATTAAAAATCACTTTTTAACTTAAATAAATAATATATTTCACGCTTAAAATAAAAACGCAATCACACCGTCTCGATTTTCTGCAAAAGCGATAAATTTCCATTCTCGATGTAAAGAATAAAAGTTTAAAGTCCGCCTCGGCGCACGGTCGTTAAGTCCCGCAGACTTTTCAGCCGCAATATTACATTAAAGAATCTTCTAAGAGTCGCTCTCTCATTCGCGCGCAATTGACTAACAAAAGGAGTCGGCCTAGACAGTATAGAAGAGGCGACTCCGTCGCGCGTACACCTGACGACCAGGGCACCGGGCTCGACTCATTGTCCCTCTTCTGATGCAGTGACAGAAGTGGCCGGCAACACGCACAGGCAATGGATGGCCATATCCTACAATTGTGGCTTCGCCAGTGGCTCGATCTTCGTCGCTGGAATATCTTATTTGTCCGGCACGTGGAGACAGGTACAAGTCGCCACCTCGCTGCCAGCGCTGATACTCCTCCTTTTCATGTGGTACGTGCGCCCGAGCGACAATGGCCCGCCCCGCGGGTGCCCGCGGCGCTTATCCTTTACTATTATATTTCTCACCCCGTGTTCGTGCAGCTCGCCTCTCGCTCTTAGACTCATTTACAATGATCGCTCTTTCTGTTTTTCCTATTTTTGCTTTTCTTTTTTTATTTAAAGAAGAGGGGCCGCAGACTCTCGCGCGATCCTTGCCATTATTTTTTTTTATTTACCTTTCGGCACCGGCGAGGCCAATTTCAAGGCGAGACCAGCGGCTTATTGAATTTCGAATCGCGTGAAAATCATGGATTAGCGGAGCGGTAATTGAGTGAGGTAATTTCGGCCATTACGAAAATCATGCGATAATGCCGCGATCCATTGTTGGGCACAAAACGCGCTCATTTAAAAGCGAATTTAAGAATAAAGAATATGAATATTTCATTGACTAGTAGGTAATCGAAATTATAAAATCCGGTAGTACGCCGAACCGCGGAGTGGCTGCTGAAATAAACTTAAAAATCGCAGGTAAATATTCATACACTGAGAGAATTTTCTTGTAAAAGTTACGGATGATTTTTCCGTAAAAATTACGTGAAAAAACGTGATCCTGGGACGGTTTGGCAATACTATAAAGTGTTACGGGAAAATCGCCTTAATTTTTCCTGAATCTTGGACGGTTGACCAAGCTTTGTAAATTTTACAAGAGAAAACCTGTAATTAAAATTACGAGTATTTTCAAGGAAAAATTACACGGCTTTTTTTTTGTAATATTTACAAAGTTTGACCAACCGTTCAAGATTCAGGTAAAAATGGCGGGGATTTTCCCGTAAAAATTTACAGTATTTCCAACCGTCCGACGATTACGTTTTTTCACGTAATTTTTACAGGAAAATCATGGTAATTTTTACGAGAAAATATTCTCAGTTATAGTTTCATGAATTTGAAGATGAATATTTTCCTTTTACCGCAAGGTATATGCCGGAGTCTCCGAGGTGGCTGATTGCCCATGGTAGGAGAAAGGAGGCTCGGCGCATTATCGAAAAGTTCTGCGGACCAGTTGATGGCGATCCCGACGACCTGCCCTACGTGGAAAACTCGAACGGCTCCGCGCGGAGCAACTCCGCCGCCGAGCATAGCGACGGGGAGAAAGTGAGCCTGCTGATGGACCAAATACGGGGCCTGCGAATTATCTTCTGCAACTGCGAGTTGCAAAAGAGAGCCTGGATCACCTTCTTCGCCTGGATGACTGCCTCGCTCACCTACTACGGCATTGGTACGTAAGATGCAGCTAAAATTGAATAACCATTGAAATTAATTATTATTTTATTGTTATAGTACACTACAAAAGCCTATCCTGTAAATAAATTTAAAAAAAGAAAACTTTATTACCGTCAAGTATGACTCGCTTCGAAAATTGTGCGAATCAATCAGTTATAGTGTAGTAGCAAATAATAAAAAAATAAATAAATAAAAATAGAAATACTACTTAAAAGACTAACGTTAAATGAATTTTATATAAAATTGTTATAAACGCAATATAATAATATCTAAAATGCTAATATACAAACGAGAAAGTAATTAAAAAAAAATTCCTCGCTTACAGCCTTAAACGTCGACAATTTCGCAGTGAACTACTACATGTACTCAGTTTTTATGGGACTAACAGAGATCCCGTCTTACTTGGTACCTACACCACTGCTGATGGTAATAGGTCGAAGGCAAGCGACGTCGATGCTCTTCACTTTATCGGGCATCCTTTTGCTGACCATACTGAGCATATCAAGATCTGCGACCATAGCCATTATAGTCACTAGTCTCATAGCAAGGTTCTGCTTGTCGGCCGCTTACGGTATCTTAATTCTCTACACCTCTGAGCTATTCCCAACGGTAAGATCTTATTGAGCAATTAGTAGCCACTCGTTGAAACACACAGCTTTTTCTAAAAAAAAAAAAACAGAAAAAACCGCTAATTTATCTCGTGTTTACACTATTGCAATCATCATGAACATTGATCAAAATTATCATATACCTGACTGTGATTATTAGTAATTAATTCAACAAAATATTTCTTTAAATAGTGCCAAGTAAATGGTTTCATTGAATTAACTAAATCTTTTGTTGAAACTATTAAATAAAGTGTTACTTCAATGAAATATTTAGTCGATTCGAATTCGTCTAAAATATTCAGTTTATTTAATGAAACCATTTGCTTCGCACTACTTAACAAAATGCTTTGTTGAATTTACTAATATTTTTTCAGTGTATTGAAGTACCTCACGAACACTCGACTCCAACTATCATAACAATTCTGCCGTTGATGATAAGAAGACACTATAACGAAAAATTATAATATAATTATTCCCTTATATACAAAAATAAAGCTATTAAAAAGAAACTAATAAGGAGTTATGTTACGATCATTACAGATAGCGCGAACATCGGCACTTGGTATGAACTCGACGATGGCGCACGTAGGGAGCATCGCAGCGCCTTACGTCGTCGACTTCCTGGGCACGGTGACGTGGTGGGGCCCGAGCACTTTGTGCGGCACGCTGGCCCTGCTAGCCGGTTTCGTCGCTTCAGCCCTGCCGGAGACGAGCAATCGGCCGCTCGCCGACAGCGTCGAACAGGAGATCGCCAAAGGACGCGGTGTGGTCTCCTTCACGCAGGGCTGCAAGTGCGCGGATCGAAATAATTTAAAATTATAATGACTTTCCAAATTATCTTAGAGAAAAAGAGAAGGATATTGCCGACAGATTTGTAGATTGTCGTTGAAACAATTTATTTATGCAAGAACAGTATTAAAAACTATCTGCAATCTCGGCTGCTCGATTTCGAAGCTTCGATCTGTATGTAATGTAATTTTTTTTTAAATTCTGTTATCGAGCGATTCCGTAAAATCTATAGACTATTATTTTTTTGTACGTTTGTGCTACTCTTTTATGAGTGTAAAAGTGTTAAAAACTTTTTTTCTAATTTCTGTATATATATTTTACAGATTGCAATATAAGTAGCCGCAATAACTTATGCAAGTACACTATTATTAATTAAAAATAAAAGCATTACTGTATATTTTTGTTAAAGAATATCATATTATTTTTACGAACTTTCTTTATAATGTAAAATAAATAAAATCTTACCTTTATTTTATTTAAATATTTCCCGCTTTTTCTACGTAGCCAATGATGTAAGCTTGCATCACGTGATCACCAAACACATGGAAGAATTAGGGTTATGTTTACCGCAACATGTGAACCTGAAAAGAAACATGTGATTATGTTTATCAGTACTTTATTTGAAAAAAACAAGCATTATTTATAGATTTTTATTCTTTTTATATTTCTTTAATAAAGGTAAGTGTATTTCAAGTTAAAAATATTTTTCTTGTTTACATTTAATAATAATTGATTTTATTTAAAACGTGTTCAAATTTAATGCAATTTAATTCACTGTCTTTATTTATTTTTAGTTTATTAAATACGTTTTCATTAAACAATGACCCGTTTTGCAAGGGCAAAAGGTTCAAAATCATCAAACGAGCGATTACCTTTGGAGTCTACACCATGGCATGTAATGAAGCAACAATTAGAAGTGGCTTTGGAAACTGAAAAAGATAAAGAACCTCAAACAAAAGCGAAGAGCGCTAAACAATTGTTGAATGAGAAGGAAGATCTTTATTATGCCAAATCTTTAGGTAACACTGGTGGTGATTGGGCCGAATTTGAAAATTCCAAAAATAAGGCCAATACTGCGAAAAAAGGTAAAGTGGAAAAGAAACCTAAGGATGAAACGAAAACATTGAAAAAGGCTTTAAAGAAATCTGTGGAAGAAGGAAACATTGAGAATGGAACTAATAGAGTAATTGATGATAGTCAAAAACCTTTAAAACATAAAAACGAAACAAAGGAAAAGAAAGCAATGCTTAAGGATATTGAAGAAACTGGTAAGATTGATTCTAATCAGAATAAAAGAAAAAAGATAAAAATTACAAACGATAATGTAATTATCAATGAAACTGAATTGAGGAAAAAAACAAAAAAGAAAGACAAACACAAAAATAACATTACATTGAGTGAATTTGATCTCAAAGAATTAAAAGAAAAGAAATTAAATAGTAAACAAGAATCTGTACCTGTTGTAGCAGAGTTAAATGAGACCACAGAGAAAAAATTAAAACGTAAAAATGATGATACAGTTACTGACACTGATTCAAATCAGTTTAAAGAAAAGAAAAGGAAAAAGAAAGAAAAGAAAAATAAAAAGTCAACTGAAGAAACAGATAATACAATTGAAACAAATGAACAAAATGAAATTAAAACCGATGATGGTTCCCATTCAGAAGCACTCTCAAAATCTGGTAATAAAATGAGCAAACGTCAAAAGAGAAATCAAAAGAAGCAAATTCAAAAACATGAGAGTGACAAAGATAATACAAATAATGCTCCATTCAATACCGAAGGAAATGACTGGAACAATTCAGTGAATTTCAGCAATAGAAGATTTGATGACAATGAAGCTCCAAATAAATTTAGAGAAAAGAGACGTTTTCGTAGTCTCGAAGAAAAAAATTTGTACAGGTTTGGTAATAATGTCCCCAAAAAATTTTTACCAAAAACTGCAAAAGTTCGAAATGATCAAGAATATAAACGACGAAAACCAGAACTAAATTCAACGAAAATGACTATTAATGGAATGGATGTAGAAATTGTAAAGTATGACGGTTTTCCTATAAGAAAAGAAGATGCTGAAAGATTAACAGATTTGCGAAAAGAAATGGTGATGAAAGGTATAACTTGAACATTTCATTAATGTCATAAACATTTCATTTTATTTCTTCAATACTAGTACTATAATCAATTTTTATTTTTGTTAGGAATACCTAAACCTGAAATAGATGCAGCAATGAAGCTAGAAAGAAGAAAATGTGAGAAAGCTCTAGCTCGAATCAGGAAGCAAGTTTGTTTCCACTGCAGAATGGCAGGGCACAACTTATCTGATTGTCCGGAGCTTGGAAAGGAAGAAGCAGGCACAGGAATTTGTTTTAAATGTGGTTCAACCGAACACACTCATTTTGAGTGTAAAGTAAATAAATCAGATGATTACAGATACGCTAAATGCTTCATATGCCGAGAACAGGGTCACATAGCCAAGCAATGCCCTGATAATCCCAAGGGTTTGTATCCTGACGGCGGATATTGTAAAATATGTGGCGATGTAACACACTTAAAAAAAGACTGTCCAGACTTAGTGAAAGAAAAAGAGGAAACAACTATTACTCTTGATACAATAAAAGATATGAATTTAGAATCGATAGGGGGTGATACAAACAAAGTGAAGAAGGAAGTTAAACCGTCGAAAAAAATTGTAAAGTTTTAAAATAAAAATATTGTTCAATTTTAAGAAAAATATTTTACGAGAAGACCTCAGAAAGTAACGCTTCATTTCATAAAAGCCCAATATTTATTTATATATTTTACATTGAGTGCATGATAAAGCGTTAAACTTCACTTTTATCGTACATAAAACACAAATTACAGTGTTTAGATAAATCAACTTGCAAATATTAGATTAATTTTTACGTCTAATTTACAATTACTTATTTGACTATCTACTTATACCATTCTTATATTAAAATTGTTTTTCTACAGATTTTACAAATATTATATATATTTTATTGTTTGTTACACATAATTTAAAAAATTAAAGTGCACTATTTTGCAATAAACTTAAAATGAATAGTGATGTATTCTGTAGCTATCTTAAAATGTACACATCTCATTTCTTCAAACAGATTATAGAAAGATTTCCCATGTTAGCTGAATAAATACAAAAATTAGAATTTGTATTTTCTATCAATAATTAATTTACTCTTTTATATATAGCTATAAATGCATGTACAGCATAATTTGACTTTAGTAATTGTCAATTTTTAGTCAAATTGTACAAAATTTGTACCATTACACTACTAAGTAATAATTTCTTAATGCTGCCTGAATGATATACAGCAATTTCGTTTGATTCTTACACACTTAATGTACTATAATACAAATTCTTAAAAAATTCAGATTTACATATCTGAATTTTTACAACTTATGCATCTAACTTGGTACACTTAAAGTGTAAATGTTTCCTTTAATTTGCTTTTGCAAATTCTTCAACTTTGTATGTGATTTTATACAAATATTTAGTTGATCATCCATGCTTGTAACAAATTTTCTAAGTGGAAAAATTTCCGTAATTTTGTGAGATATCACAATTATTTTCCATATTAAAATAACTTTTCAATTTTCAATGCTTTATTTCATAACACATTCTCAAAGAATAGTTCTGCACTTGCGTGCTAAATTGGAAAATTGATTTTTAGTCACTATTCAAAGAATAACCGTTTATACAATTTTTTTGTACAAATTTTTTTTTCAAGCAAAATTAGATTTTCAGCACTTTAATAGATTCAGTGTTAGAGTGCTTTCTATTTTCTACTTTAAAAAATAACGTTTATAATAATAAAAGTATAATGAATATATTATTTGCAGACATATATATTAATTTATAATTAAAGGGTCTGTAGGCTTCTACGCGTTACACTGAATCTGTTAAAAATTTTAGTAAAAAGTAATTCAATTATCGTAAAGTGTAATCTTTACTTTTCTAAATTATTTGAAAAATCTTTATCTATACAGCTTAAAAATTTATAAATAGAGCTAGTAATAGAGAAAGTTACATCTTATAAACATTTAAGCCGTTAATTCAACTTCATATACAACGTTAAAGATCACCAAATTCAGTATTTGTTTCAAATTCATTAGATCAATGTACTGTCTTTGGCATCAATAGAAATTATAAATCTATTATTCCGGCTTTAAGATATTCAAATGTTTAATTCTTATTCGCGATTAACTTATTATAAACATTGCAATGAATAAACGGTATTACGGTGTTGAAAATTTCCGTGCTAAGTGGACTCTGCTTTGTGTGCAGACTCAATAATCTCTTTCAAACATCTTCCGAATTCTTCGATTATTAATTTCTGTGAAGTCTCGTCGTCGTACATGTTTCTATCCGCTTCTTCCGCTTGGGCCATCAAACACTGGCACGTCATTTCTACCACTTTATCCGTCAAAAAATTGAACGGTTGTCTAAAAATTAAATAATCATTGAAAATTCTTTCGTTTATTTAATAAAAATAAAATAATACAATTTTATAAATAATGTACCTTGCGCCTGTATTCGATGTAGCGGCAGGTCTGAATGTTGCGTCGGACATTTGTTGCATTTTAGTTTTATTTAAGGGTAACTGCGTCGTCTTAACTTCAACAGCTTCGGCTAAATCCTTAAGCGATTTTTTATGCAACGTAGGCTCCTCTACATTGCGGCATCCGATGCACTTACAATTTTCGGAACAGGGTATCTTTGCCTTAAAAAAAGAATAAAAACATGAAAAATGTTTGTGTTCTATAAATTTCAAAATCACAAAAATAGTATTTAAAAGTACCTCGTAGCACTCGCAGTAATTCTTTAAACAACCGCTGCGTTTGCAGTTGCAGCCTTTGTTGTGTCTTCTAATGTCTTCTCCCGTATCGCGGCCCTTTCCAATTTTCGGTCGGAAGGCGTTGGGATTTCGTTCCAAGCAGGACTTAATCGCCCGCTGTCGTTCTTCTTCGTTGCCGAGGTTATTTGAACAGTTGTTGCAGTTGCACATATGACAAAATTCACCGTTGGCAAAACAGTCGCAGTATCTGCATGCATACATTTCAAGAAAATTAGACAATGTATAAACTTCTCGCTTTAAAAATTCGATGATTTTAATAGAACACGGCGAAATGGAATGAATGTTCTGAATTCTTTACACCATGTTAGTGGAAGGATTTTAGATTGTCAATTTTCTTTTAATAGAATACAAAAACAAATGAGCGTCTTCTTTTTAAGAAATTTAAGTTCTAAATGGGCATCTTTTTAAATTTTAAATGTCAACATTTTTTTCTTTATATGTATATATATGTTTTTTTAAATTTAAATAAAAAAATTTTACTTACAATTTCAGACACTGAGATTTTGTACAGTTGCACGGTTTTCTCGGCCGAATACCATTAGCATCAGCAGTAGCAAACTGTCTTGATATTTTAGACTCAGATAAAGAGCCACCTGATGAATTACCAATTGAACTTTGTGGACCTTGCGAAGCATTTAATAAAGTTGGAGTTGCTTGTTGAGATTTAGTTTTTGCTTCTTCTGGCTGCTAAAAATATTTAATTACAATTAGTAATTTAAAACTTTAAGATAAGATCATTAAGAAGAATAAAATCATTCTTACTTGTTGTAAATATTGGGCTGGTAATACTACTATATTACCAACATTAGCATTTGTAGATATAACAGCTTGACCCGATGTAAGTTGACTCAGAGCAGAAGCAGGTATTGTAACTGTTTGAGTATTATTTTTTGCTTGTCCCCCAACAGGTGTAGAAGCAGGAATTATTATTCTTTGACTACTACCTCCAATCGATGATTTAGGTGCAACAGTTCTCAATGTTTGATTACCAGTATTTAATGGTACTACTTTGACAATTTGCTGCTGCCCACTAATTTTTTGAGTCATTCCAACTGTTTGCAGCGTTGGTGTTGTTTTCGTTTTTCCAACTGTTACAACATTGCTTGTTCCTGACGAAGGAGTACTTACAAGTCTAACATATTGAACCTGCAAAAAAAAAAAAATAGAAAATGAAAAATCATTAAACAATAATTATACAATAATAGAATATGAAAAATGATTATATTTACCTGGCCAGGTCGACCAGGTACTTGTAATTGATGCACTTGATTAGAATTAATAGTCTGATTGGCTGGTATCCTTATTATGGGATTATTATTATGGACTGTTCCAGGCTTTAACGAACTCTAAATAAACAATTATTATTTAAGTGATGTATATTAAATTGTAAAATTTCTGTAAACGTTTTAAATTTTACCTGTCTAATAATGACTTTTTGAGAATTATGATGAGTTTTAGTTAAACCAGATTGTGAATTGCCGGATTTAGATTGCCCTGAAGGAGCTGGTAATATTTTTGCTGGTGATTTACCAGTGTTACTCGGAACTATAGTTAATTTTGCTGGTTGAGCTGATGTAGATTGTACTAATTTATTTACAATTATACCCTGCAAAATGCAATAAATCTGCTTAGAATAAATTTACTTTATTTCTAATCTTTACAAGAAAATTAGATTTTACCGTTTGTTTCTGTGCTGATGGTAGAATATGTTGAACTTTATTTGATGATGGAATCAAACCCATTTGTTGAGCTTGTGCAAAAGTTATAGTTTTTGTTGGACTACCCATATTTAAATTCGAAGTGCTACTGCTTAAAAATTTGAGTGTTTGTCCCTGCTGATTTTCTGAAGGCGATGAAGCTATCAATACTTGTTGTCCACTTTGTGGTTGAGTGTTAGTTAGAATCATTTTCGTATACACCTAAAATTAAATTATCATTAACATGATTAATTTGGAAATTATATTTTATTTAAATAAGCCGTGCACATAATATTTGAAAACTGACTTACATTTCTATTTTGTTGAGCATTTTGAGATCTCTTTCCTGAAGATTGTACTGTTTTTACACTTTGTACATTACCAAATGATATATTTCCAGATGATTTAGAGGATATATTTTGTTTACCACTCGTAGTTGATCTAATTTGAACAATATTCCCTTCAGGTGTTTTACCAGTTATTAAACTTTGTGCTAATGTTTCTAACTGATTAGCAGATGCTGAAGCTGGATGAGAAATTTTTAAGATTTGACTTGCTCCACCACCTCCAGGTGAGGATACAATCATTATAGATTGACGTTGTTGACCAGCTTGACTGACATTTGGTTTCATCTGTTTTGAAACAAGTAATTTTTAATTACCATCATAAACAAGACTTAACTAAATAATAATTTGAATTATTGTAAAACCTACTTGAACTGGAGTTGAAGAAGGCACCCTCTGTAATGTAGGTTTCGTTTGTAAAATTAGATTTTGACTATTTTGATTCGCAGTAGTATAAATAATTTGTTCAGTCTGTGTCTCTTGCGGGATCTCAGTCATTTCTATATCTGGTATAATTGTTTCAGATACAGCATTCTCCTCAATCACAGTATGAGTTTCCTCGGTAGTCATAACTTCTTCCGCATTCATACTATCTAACTCAGCTTGAATATCTGCAAGAGTTTCGTAATCGTGTGAACCATACTGTTCTCCAGTACTGGATAATGCCAAAGAACTCAGATCCGAGTCAGACAGCGTCTGAGAACCTAAAGCAACGGGCTCCACAAGAGTCCGGCCCCCAAGATTTTTATTTACAGACATTTTGTAAGTATATTTTCACCTAGGTCCTGAAACAAAAAAGAGGAACAAAAATGAGTACCTGTTTGACTACCAGTAGAAAATTGGTCTGTGTATAAAAAAAATGTCCAAGTATTTACTGTCAACACTTGAATGAAAACTATCCCCATGTGATTCAGAATAAGGAAAATTTGGTGTCATGCATGATTTTCTCTGAGAACTATCATTTTAATTGTTGGGAGCTTGCGAAAATTTGAAAAATCCAAGTCATTTTGGAATCACGAAAACAAACACTGTTCTCTCCAGATTTAAAAATTCAAAAATTCAAACTCGAGACACACGCGTAGCACGCCGCAGGCGGAAAAGTCACTCGCGAACTGCTTCCACGAAGCCCCGGGACGAGTAGCCCGAGCCGCCGGAGTAGTTTTCGGACGGAAAAACTCGAATATTCAAATAAAAATAGGAATATGTTAGAAGCATACCAAACAGCGTAAGGAACATCAGCGCCATTACTGCTCCGAACGCGCCATTTTCCACGAAGCAAACTTGAATTCCACTCGGCTATTAAACGGGACTGACTTCGCGTTCGTCCAGCTAGAAAACGTTGCCAGCACCCCGCGAGCGTGAGAACCCGCGGCTTTACCCGTAGTCGCCCAATTTACCCTGCTGCTCACGGAATTACGCCTAGTAATCAAAACTTAACCTACAATTCGAAAGTTCATATTGAGGGGAAAAGTGGAGTGAGAGGGAGAGGCGGGGGGGTCAGGCAGAGAGAGACAGAGAGAGAAAGGCGGTCGAGACTCGAGATCGAGATGGAGCGGAGAGTTTGGGTGGGGGCGGAACTCGAAACTACGAAGTGTCGTTTCGCTATATTTCCCGCAAACTCGAAGCTCAATTAAAAACCCCCAAGTCCCGCACCTCGCCTTCGTACGGCTAAAACACACGGATAGCCCTCGGGAAAATCAGATTACCGCGTCGCGAGTCCACTCACCTGCGATTCATAATCGGAGCAAGACCAAAATCGTTCAAAATCACGCGCCCACTACTGGCTGTGGCGTGTGCGTGCGTCGACACTTCAACGCTTTTTCTGCACTGCTTCTGTCGTGGGCAGCAAGTGGACCACCACCGGGCCCGTCTTCTTCGCGACACTCGCGTTCCCGCGTGGATTCACTCGCGACACGCGAATTTTCCCGTAGCGCTTTTCGCGCACTTTGCGATTTTCGATTTCGCCATATTTTCGGCCTTCCGCGGGATCGCGAGTTAGTGCACGCGGTGGCGCTAGCCTCGGCCAATCGCGCAGACTGCGCGCCTGCGTTCCAAAACTCAGCGCTCGTGCGCGCGCGCACTGCCTACTGCTCAGCGTATACGACGATTTTACCACCTTACCTTGTTGACACGAGCATTCAACTTTCGGAATTGCCTATTTTTTTGTTCTTTTTTTTTTATGTATAAATAAACTTTTTTCCGCGCGCTTCGTAAGAGAGGCGGTCGTGTCGACGGGCGAGTCGCGTTTGAGCGGCGAATTAGCGATGTACGCGGGTCTACGTTGAAATTGCGAGTCGAGAGGATCGTGAATCGTCTAAACACATGCGCGAGACGGCGTCGTTCTGACAGTATACAAGATATTCGAAAAGCGTTTGGATCCACGCACACATATGCAGCAGAGATGCACATGCAAGCGTGCCGCGCCGATGTAGTAGGGTGCATCGACGCGCAGCGGTGGCTTTGCGCAGCTTTACATACACTTTTGGTACACTGCGCACAGCGTTGCCAGATTATACATGAAATTTCAATATCGAATATTACAAGCATTTATTTCGAGATTTCGCATATTTTATTGTTTTACGGGAGAAAACTTTAATGAGATTGATTTAATGTTAATTATGCGATTTATTCAATGAATTGTCATTATATACACGAGGAGCAATGGAAATTTTTCGAGAATTCAGAGCCTTTTTAGGCTTTAGGTTATGTAAATCGAGGAGACAATGAAAGATTAATTGTTTCTTTTAATAAACAACTGTTTTTTGTACTCCTTTTTTTTAGGCATGAGCGTAAAAACTACAGTCGCTAGAATATACCTACTCGCCGAGTACATGTAATGAGTTAAAAAGCGATGATAATTAAATTATAAATAAATAAAGAACGTTATCGATTTGATGAAAAATATTCATTAAATTAAAATACCACTTAATTGCATTTCATCTTCACATTATAAAAAATATATTAAAATAATGATTATAATAAATAAAAACAATTGACGTGATTATATATATTTGTAATTTTACGTATTCTGCACAAAACAGAGATGGAAAAAGTGGAGGAATTTATAAATACGTGCTAAAAAAATGCGATCTATTTAGTAACTTTCACTTTAATTATTACGTTCGAAAATAACGCAACTTTTATATTCATTTAATTTCCATTGCGTTTAATCTCGAGCAGATAACACTGGCTGAATACATACGATTAAAATTATAAACTATACTTATATATGCCTATAAGTTTTTCAGCAAACTGTAAAATCGATCTAATGCATATCTATTTTCATATTAGACATAATCTAAGGCAGCATCAGTCCTTCAATCCGATTGTAGGAAACTTTCAAAGTTTCTTGAGCTCTAAATAAAAAAAAAAGTAATAATAGTACCTTACAAATCTTAAATAAAAAGTTCAATTTGAAAAGAGTTTGTTAGATCCAAAATCGCTGATTTTGGAATGAATTAATTATCGTATAACCAGCAATATACCCGTTCTATAAAAACGCTGCCTATTCAATACTGCAAAAAAACATCTAAAAATCCATTTATCCGTAATGTGAATGAATCATTGACGTTTCATCAGTAGAGATCATCGCGTTCATTCAAGATGAATTTTGCAAAACAGTTGTTACAGGGTCGCGCTCGCGCGTCGACACGCAGCTGTGGTAGTCAAGCGGAACATACATAGGCACACTACTACTTACGCGTGTAGGTACACGCGCTCCGTGAACTCGCGAATCTAACCAACAAAAGCGGTTCGGTTTTGGTGTTACACGCAACGGGGCTGTCTGGACGAGTTAGTCGCTGGCGGATTATCAAGAAAATATGGTCGTCACTATGGCCTCGGCGATGCGTCAACAGCTCGCTAATCTCGCCCACTCCGGAGGCTCGCACAAGGATCAAGCGGAGAAGTAAGTGAAAATCGTCGATCCCCGGCCCTTCGGGTACCCGCAGCAAGCGGCTTATTGCAAATTTTTCGCAGGTACAGATCGTTCCTGGATGCTATCCTTTCGTCGTCCGGCGACGAGCTCGCTGATACTTTGAAAGTGTTCATTGAAGCAAGTACGTAAGATTGAGCCAGTTTTAATTGACATTTATTGTCTGCAAGAGTGTGCAGAAATAACCGATTTTTCTTTTCAGTTGTTAACGAGAATGTCAGTTTGGTTATATCTAGGCAGGTGTTGACGGATGTTAGTAACAGACTACAAATGTTACCGGATGAAATTTCAAAAGCAGTCTCACATTATACGTTAGATAAGGTACTTGTATAAATTGCCTATAAGGTCTTGTGTTTTTACTTGAGATTCTGGAATAAAGATTCATTTTTCCATTGATTTTATTTAGGTACAACCTAGAGTCATTTCATTCGAAGAACAAGTAGCAAGTATTAGGCAACACTTGGCTGACATTTACGAGCGCAATCAGAATTGGAGAGAAGCAGCTAATGTTCTTGTTGGTATACCTTTAGAAACTGGCCAAAAGTGAGTTGGGATTTTGTTATTAAATTAAATTAAATTTAATTAATACATTATCGATATTTGAGCAGGCAATACACAGTCGATTACAAATTGGACACATATCTTAAAATTGCAAGACTTTATTTGGAAGATGATGATCCTATTCAAGCGGAAGCATTTATTAACAGAGCATCTTTATTGCAGGTAAATTTTTAAAATGACTTTAAATAATAAAAAGCTAAACAAGAAATAGCAAAATAAAATATCTCTGTTTTCTACAGGCTGAATCAAAGAATGAACAATTACAAATTTATTACAAAGTTTGTTATGCAAGGGTATTAGATTACAGAAGAAAATTTATTGAAGCAGCCCAGAGATATAATGAGTTATCTTACAGATCTATTATTCATGAAGATGAGCGCATGACGGCTCTCAGAAATGCACTTATTTGTACAGTACTTGCATCAGCAGGTCAACAAAGAAGTCGGATGTTAGCTACATTGTTCAAAGACGAAAGATGTCAACAACTTCCAGCATATTCAATTTTGGAAAAAATGTATTTAGATCGTATTATTCGTCGTTCTGAACTTGAAGAGTTTGAAGCTTTACTGCAGCCTCATCAAAAAGCATGCACATCTGATGGACTCGGATCAACTATTCTTGATCGTGCTGTTATTGAGCACAACTTGTTATCTGCTAGTAAATTGTATAACAACATTACATTTGAAGAATTAGGGTCACTTTTGGAAATCCCACCCAGCAAAGCTGAAAAGATTGCCAGTCAAATGATAACTGAAGGAAGGATGAATGGTTATATTGATCAAATAGATTCAATTGTACATTTTGAAAGTAAGTATATCTCTATTAAAAATGTTATTATAAAAATTGATGAAAACTTTGTTTAATATTAATGAATTGAGAATGTTAAATTAATTCTTTTAATTTGTTTGCAGCAAGAGAAAGTTTACCAACATGGGATAAACAAATCCAATCTCTGTGTTATCAAGTGAACCAAATAATTGAAAAAATTGCTCAAACAGAACCTGAATGGATAGCAAAAGCTATGGAAGATCAAATGGTACATTAAGTTTTTTTAAATAAATAAGATTCGAAATAAGGTGTAGATTGTTTATGATACTAAATTTAAGATTAATCCAAGTGCAGTACTACCACCAGTGCCACTGATAATTTAAAAAAAATTTGTAATGTGAATATAATATATTTGTACTATTATTTGAAAAATATTACACTAAAATTAAGCAGAAAATGGAACACTTGGAACGTGAAAGACCAGTTTCTTTTGTAAATAAATTACTTGAAAAACTCAATAATTGTGATTTATTTTCTTGACACAATTGACGGAAAAATTAAGTATATAGATTATTTCATAGAAGTGCAATATAAATACAGAGAAAACTATAAAAATTAAAGACCTACATAAGAAATGCACATAAAAAATCAAAAGATTTTGTGAAGTAAAACGCTTGAAAAATTCTCTTTTTTCGAATTAACTTTCTTTATTGTTGTTCTTATGGATAATTCCATATCGTTTTTATACTAGATTCCAACATCATACTGATACTAAACTTTAATTGAAAGATGAGACTGATTTTAAAATTTAACAATCTTGATGCTTTTTACAGCCGAGTTATTACAGAGCCTTTTTTTAAATCTTAATTCATTAAAACTTTATTTGCGTCACGTTTTACGCCGTATGTTTTACAATCTTCATTCATCTCGCAGGCTGTGTAAACAAATGACAAAACTGTCCCATAAACAATATGCATTGAAGTTCAAGTGACCCTCTTGAGGGCAAGTCTATCTACATTACATTACAGGCAATAACCGGTCTGAAGCATGTAATCGTGACATGGTCATTATGACGCAAGTGTAATGAAGTATTTTTTTCAAGGGGGCAGGATTCACTTTGATCTTGAAATTTAAGCCTCCAGTTCCAGTGCAAAACCAATCTTGTGACCACCAGATCCAAAGTTCTTACCATCAATGTTGGCAGACATAGTAAAAGTAACACCTGAAAGTAAAAAAAAAAATATTGTTTACTATGTCCTAATTTTTTAATTTAAATTAAGATTTTTGCATAAACAAAATAAAAAATAGATTTTAATATTTAAAAAAAATTAATTATTGTAATTTAGAAATCGGTTTCCATTTTAATGGTCTTCATAAAATTGCTCATTACGAGCATTGGAATTTGAAAGCACTTAATGAAATCATGTCTACAAGCATTGTAAGCAAGTCCACCGTAGGTTAAATCTAATATTAGATCGGCACGTGACTTACTATAAATAACAATCTATAGACTGTTTTGCTTACAACACTACTAAGATTTAAGATTTCTCAAAGTTTCAGACTGATCCTAGGCAAGGACAGTCCAACAAAATATTTTTTCATTTCAAAGTAAATACATTTTTTCTTTTCTAATAAAATTTTACTCTTACAATATCCTATGCATAATATAATACTAACCACTGTGCAAGTTCTGCTGGTATCCCAAACCAATTTGCAATTGGGAGTTGATCTTGGCCCTTACACTGACGTCACGGTCAAGATCGTACTTGGTTCCAAGACCGAATTGTGTGACATTGTTGCTGGAGTTCCAGGCAAGGTTGATAGCTCCTTCCAAACCTGGCTTGATCTTGTGATAAATGGATCCACCAAATTCACGACCATTATCACTAGAAATTTTTTTAATTCTTTCATTATAACAAAATACTTTAAAATGCAGGGGACGTTCCTTATTTAGTTATTTTTTACTTACACAGATGTGTGAAGATGAAAATCAGAGGCAGTAAAGCCGAGGGCAAAGTTATTCTTGGTAACTTTGCTAGACTGAGAGTCAAAACCAGCTTGGTAGCCAGCTAACCAGCCTGTTTATTCAAAGACAAAAAAAAAAATAAAAATTAATAAATAATTATTTAACAAACATTAAAATTTAAAATTTGTAGATTAAATTGCTCTTACCTTGGTAGCCAACAACTGCGGTAGCATTGATCAGAGGACCAGCGGACAAACTAAGATCAAAGTCTGCAGTAGCAGCAACATTTTCGTGTTTGTATGTAGTCTTAAGTTTACCAGTTTTGTTACTGTAAAATAAAATAAAAATTTCAATTAGTAAAATCACAAATAACTTAATAAATATCAAATGTTATGATACTAACCCAGTCTGAGGAGAGAAAGTGGAACTGTAACCGATAGTGAGACCCTGGAGTGGCTTGTCAGCAAGAGTAATGTCGGCTCCAAGAGTATTGTCTGTATTCCATTTTTCAACAAAAGTAAGGCCATACTCTTTGATTTTGTATTTGCTTTCAAGGGTACCAAAAACCTTGCCAGAGTCCTGGTTTGAAACTCCACCTGAGGAGAACTCTACACCAGATTCTGTCTTGGTCTTAACATCAAGCTTCAAGAGACCAAAGTGGTATCCCTTGCCAAAGACATCACGGGCATTCTTTCCAAGATCACCATACGTTGGAGGAGACATTTTCTAAAAAGAAAAGACATTAGTAAATAAAAGTGATGTAGAAGAAAACATAAAGTTTCTCTCAAGATAAGACATACCAAGTACTTAAGAACAGAAGGAAAAAGTAATGTAAAAATATTATATTATATAACATTTCACTTTAAATTTAATTTTAGTTCATCATTTTGAAAATAATAATTGTGTAAGCTGATTTTTCAAAATTAGTTTTTATTTTACTAATAAAATTAGTATTGTGAATTTGTTTTAAAATAGTTAATAATTTGCAATAAAAAATACAATTATTTGATAACTTGTGTATTTTATCTTAAGTAAACAGTCTTACATAAAATAAAAATATATATAAACTGCAGCATATAAGTTAGATGCCACACCTTTAGGTAACATTTTGGTAAAATTTAAAGTCTTCAACTCATGCATGAACATTTACATTGCAACTTAAAATAATCTTGTAATTCATTTACATTTTAAATTTTAATAATTTCTTTAACAAATTGTAATTAAAATTTCAAATCATACTTAGCTTAACTAATTACAATTCTCATAAAAATAACATTTTAGAAAAGTAAATTAAAAAAATTGAGACATAAAAATTATTAAAAATTTAAAAAAAAAATATGCAAACAAAGCCATTGAAAATCACATGACTCTTACTATACTTTATAGTAATCTGCTCCACTAGCATTTGGGAGCTCTTATCAACCGCATGTTTAACTAAATTTTCAATTCTAAACATCTAATTAAACCTGCCAGCGCATCAAGGTCATTTTTTAATCCCCATAAAAAGAAACAAACTGTTTCATCATTCCATGACAGAAAACCTACTCCAACTTTCACTAAATCCAGAACAATGGGACCAATTGTTTCGCACCATTGCAATTACGCCGAATCTCGCAATACTTTTTACAGTGCCCATAATAATTTACCCCCAGCCTTCCAAACGGACATCTTTCTTTTCACGTCGACCTCATAATATATACCTCACCCACCCACGGAGTCACGATGGAGACTCGCTCGGAGTCACCTGCGCACCTACCCGCTCCTACTCTGCTCCAAAAAAGCAACGGAAAAAAAAAACACAAAAAGTACGGTATCAGCCCGATCGACACGAGGCCAAGTATGACCCGATTACTCGTAACCTTCGCGAGTGCGAGGAGGCTGAGCGGCTTAAAAAAAAAAAAAAATCGATCGCTCACATCCCCGCGTGCGCGACCAGCGTGTCCTCTCGCCCGAAAGTCCCCGACTCGGCACCCCTGATCCCCGTGAACGACCCCACCCGGAGAGTTCGCGCCGAAGCGCCCCGCGTTTCACCGAAGCCGACCGTTACAATTTTACCGGATCGAAGCGCCTGGGAGCGGAAGGCACGAGCGACGGTATTGACCTGCCCCAGCCTATTACATAAGGCGTAAATTATCAATCCGCGCCCGCGCGCTTCCTAACCTCCCGCCGGGAGCTCCACGCACCCCCGGCCCCCTCGAGCCGGTCCCCGCAGTCCGGAGCGACGGAGGATCTACGGGAGGCTCGCGGCTCCCGCGATAGCGGACGTTGTCCCGGGGACTGCCGGGAGGTCGTCGAGCGCGTGCCGGCGAAATCGAACGTGGCGTTCGAACGAGCGTCCCTTCGACTGTTTCTCCCCGCGGGCAACCCTCGGAGGCGGTGCGGGTACTCACTGTGGGCTGCTGGCGACGCGGTCGACTCGAACCTGACACTGGATAGCAACGACGGGGTCTACTTCGTGGGCAGCTGCAGTGTGCGTGCGTGCGCGAGACAGAGACTCCGGGAGAGACGGCCGACCGACGACTGGGGCAGTAGCCAGCACTTTGCCGTGTATGTGTGGGCGAGTTCGATAATTGTGTGTGTGCGTGCGCGCGCGGCCGGGCGCGCGTGCGCAAATTCGCCCTGCGCGATTATTGTGCCGCATAGGCGAGCCGAGCGCCCCGGTGTCCGTTGGCCAGACGGCGGATGAGGCGCGCGAAATACCTACACTTCCTGGAGAGTGGAGACGGCCGATGTAAGTATTATGTGCGTGTGGCCGGCGCATACCTTCAATGCTTAGGTACCTACCGCCACGGAGCCGCGTGTGTGACACCCGTGCAAACTGTGTTACGTGATATGTAAGAATTTTTTTTTCTTCATATTATGTAGATTTGTGAGCTTTTGAGAGAAGGCATTGGAGATTTGAGCACAGGTGGTCGTGTGGGTGTGCGTCGCCGAGGGCCTTGGACATAGAATTTTTCAATTTTTTTTTTGCAGTTAAAGATCGTTTCTATGTTGATTATAGTACGGTAGATGCCAAACTGTAGTTATTGATTATTTAAACGGTGCAAATTTAAAATGTATAGTGATTCTTCAGTTATTGAAGAAGCGAGACGTTTTGAGAGTTATTAGCTTCATTATACATTATAAATATAGTAAAGTTGAATGACCTTTCCTACGGCAATTAGTCTCGTTGCAATTTATATCTAATAATATCTTCTGAATGAAAATATGTACGAGTCAGTCAAGCTGTTTACGATAAGAAAATGATAATTGGAATGATATTTGAATGTTTATTATTTTCCTGCGTATATATTCAATCATAAGAGCATTTATTGGCAATGTTATTTATTTATGTAACCTACGTGTCTGGCTAGACTCGGTCATTTTCTACTGTACATTCTACTCTTTACGAGAATCTTAAGGAAAATTCGCGAATTAAAAATTTAATTGAACATTTAAGATAATTAAATGGAAAAATTGACGTGAATTTTTAAACAAATTTTCAGCGTTAATATGTGAGTAACGTTATTATTTGACGTTGAGTACACATGCCACGATTAATTCTGATTTATCATTAATAGGTGCTGTACAATTGAAATCGATATAATGCAAGTCTTTCTACTCTTTACATTGAGTATATATAGGACAGGTGATATCTAATGACAGTGAACTTGGAACAATTATAAATATAATTTCAAAATCGATCAGCTAAGGCGAAAAAAGGATATTATTACTTTATTCTATTTTTCAACTGTCTGTATTTTATTTATAAAGGGACAGAGGTAAGAAAAATGCATGATTTAAAAATTCTATAGTTTGTTACGATAAAAATGTTTTAATCTCGTATATGGTATAAGATTACAAATCGAACATATTTCGAAAATCACACTTAAACTTTATGACGTTTTTGAATTTAATTTTTTTTTTTATATTAAGTATAATTATAAAAAATGTTACCTTAAATGTAAACTATGTGTCTTTTATTTGATTTCAGTTAAGTAATTGAAGATGCAAACGCGACAAAGATCATCCAGAAGCACTTTCCTACCCCTAAAAAAACAAAGCATTCATCAGAAAACATCCAAAAATAGATCGACGAAAACAGGATAGTCAAAAAGTCAAAAACCGAAATGAAAGCTCGTTGCCCGGGCTTCAACGGCGCTCAAAGGCGGCAATTTCAAACGAGATTCACATAATCTTTCGGCACAGTCGCTTTCATCGCTATCCAAAAAAAATGAATAACCACCTTGCAAGTACGTATACCTCCACTACAAAACAACAAACATAAAAAATACTAAAAATCTTTCAATAAAATTCTCACAATTCACTTTAAATTTTTCAGCTCAACAAAGTTCAATCTACAGTGGGTGCAGTCAGAGCGACGAGAGCCGCAGACGGTTCTACATCGTTCTCGACGTCTCGCGAGCCGGGAGCCAAAAATACGAAAGAGTCCCTGCGCGCGTAGCACGATCTAGATCATACCATTGGCACCGGCGTACCCGGTCACGTTTTTCCCCTTTTCGATATCAACATTATAAAAAGACGCCGAGGACTGGCCGACGCTTCAGTTACGGACGCGCCACCGAGCGACTTGCACCAGGCGAAAGCGCAATAAGAATCTAAGAGGAAAAGTGAAAAGTTCAGCGAGTATATAATAGAAAAGCGACATGTCGAAGAAGTCGGTAAGTTTCCCCGCTGGCGACGACGCGCTAATTGATCTCGTTAGCGCGAGCGCACCCAGTTGCCGGAGAACCGTGGAGTGCGCATTGTGAGGCTATAGTGATGATTAAGTGAGAATGTTTTGTTAGATCGTCGGCGCGAACGAGAAGTTTCATGAGACTTGCATAATTTATTAAGTTATTAACTATGAGAATTAATGCTTTTCTGATTTAACTAACGATAAAGTTAGACGTAATGCATGTGTTTGAAAGATATGTACAGACATTTTAGACGACCTATCATTTCTTTAATTGTTTTTTTTACACACTGCGCGTACAGTGAGTACTTTACGCCCTCCCGGCGGGCAGTAAAGAACCCGCTACACGCGCCTCGTGTAAAAAAATCGTATATGCACCATGGGAGTAAATAAAGAATGCCTCAGATCGCATGATTGTCACCCTCGGCTTCGCCTCGGGCGACAATTTACATGCGATCTGAGACATTCTTTACTTTTCCTCCCTTGGTGCATAATCTACTATTACATGGATAATTACAGAGTCGTATTAATATAGCTAATTTGATTAAATAAACTTTATAGAATATAAAAAAAAAGTTTAAGTCGATTGTAAGATTACTACTAATAATGTTCTGTATTTTTTTGCAATAAAACAGGATGATCAGTTAAAATACAAGATTGAGAAGAACGAGCGAGTAGGTCGCTATGTCGTCGCTAATAAGACCTTGGACGCTGGTGAAGAGATCCTCACGGAGTTGCCATTCGTGGTTGGTCCCAAATCACCGACGTACCCTGTTTGTTTGGCCTGCTACACACCTTGGCCGTTTACCGCCGAGAAAACACTATGTTCACGATGCGGCTGGCCCGTCTGCTCCGCCGAATGCGAGAATCTTCCTCAACATAAGGATTATGAATGCCCAGTAAGTTTTGTGTGTCGATATTTGAATATCGAAAAAAAATCAGAAATATTCAATGTTTTGCACTAAAGGCGATTTTTTAAGCAATGCTTTATGTGACTTTATTTCGAACTTTATTCAAACGTTTAGGTGACGTTCTAGAAAGATTTTTTTGTTTCTTTGCATCTAATATTCTCAATTCAATTTTTCATTTTAGAGTCTAATATTAAAAAAAATAAAAATTTCAATGTCTTACTAGTATCGACTGTTACTACTTAGTAGGTTATTTTCATTTATCACAATTATATTTGTTTTTTTTTTTTTTTAAACTAATGCAAATTTTTTCTCTCATATTTCGCCATCTCTGTGCAGATTTTCACAGCTGCAAAAGAGAAATTCGACGCCGAAGCAGCATTGTCAGAGGATCTGCAGAACGGCGTGCCGCAGCTCGAGTGCATTACCCCCTTGAGGTTGCTGCTAGCCTCGGAGAAAGACGTCGAGAGATGGAACAGCGAGGTCAAAGACATGGTGGCACACAATAAACAGAGGAGCCAGACCAATCAGTGGAAAATCGATCAAACCAACATCGTCGATTTCATTCGCAATCGTTTGAAATTGGACAGGTGGGTACCTCGCGCGTATTCCGAATGTTTAAAATTTCGGTTTTTAGGCAGTTATATCTTTTTTTCCTTTTTTGTAGTTAAGAGAAATTTTTTTTACTGATATTAATTTTGATATATATTATCGTAGGTTTTCAGAGGAGAGCATTCGCACGGCTTGCGGTATTCTGGAAATCAACTGTCATGAAATAAGAACAGCAAAGGGCTTCCTCGCTCGAGCGTTGTATCCTAAAGTCGCGATCATGAATCACTCTTGCGTATCTAATACTTCGCACAGCGTTTGTCCAGAAGATTACCGGTAATTTTTTAATATTTTACTGAAATTCTCGCTTATTCAAATTGATAAAGTTTATTTTATTTCTAAAAAAACGATTTCTCCTGCATCAATCATTGTGAAGTTTCATAAATAACGTAATTAAAACGTTTCATGGAACTTACGTCTTTAAATCTTTTTGATAAGATTTATATTAATTTTTAATTCTGCGTTACCATTTAGAATCTACTTGAGAACGTCAGTGAAGGTACAGGCAGGCGGCGAGCTGTTTGGTAGTTACGCTCACGCTTTGTTGCCGACGCTGCTGCGTCGTGAGCAGCTTCTCGGCAGCAAATTCTTCTCCTGTGCTTGCAATCGATGCGCCGATCCCACGGAGCTGGGCACCCACTTGTCTTCTCTCAAGTGCAATAAGTGCGATAACGGCGTCATTGTCTCCCTTGACTCCTTAGGTAAAAGAGTAACACTTGTTATAGGTGGATAATTACCCTTTGCTTACAATGTTTGCTTATCTAAGCTGTGCAAAACCATTTACAGATCCAGACAGCCAATGGAAATGTACGCATTGCGAATTTTCGATGGATGCGAAGTCGGTAAATAAGATACTTAAAATTATTCAAAGAGATATGGATGCTGTCGAGACTTACACCGTTGCAGACGGACCAGATGCTATTCAAATGAGAGAAACTTACATGAAGAAGTACAAATCTTCTCTTCATCCTCGTCATGCCCTTCTTACCATACCAAGGTTTGTTTAACGCTATTTTAGCCTTCAATCGGAACTGCCGTTGAATGTTGTGAACAAATAGTTTTTTTTTTCGGAGCTTTAACTAAACTTAAAAACTTCTTCAGGTACACACTTAGTCAGTTGTACGGCCGCGTCGAGGAGTATTTCCTGGACGACTTACCGGAGGTGGTACTGGAGCACAAGGTGGAGATGTGCCGGCAGGTGTTGCAGGTACTGGATACAGTCGAACCAGGTATGACTCGCTCGCGCGGAATGATCTTGTACGAGCTTCACGCACCCCTGCTCTTCATCGCTCGAGGCATGTGGAGTGCAGATGTAATCGACGACGCCACTCTCAAGTCCAAGATGACCGAGGTCGAGTCGATCCTAAAAGAAGCCGCCCAAATACTCAGTCTGGAGCCTAAGGGTACGCCCGAGGCTGAAGTTGGCGAAGGCGCCAAGGAGGCACTCGTGCAACTCCGCAAGTCCATCAGCGAGCTATAAAGGGACTCACTCTATGATGTTTATGTTTCATGTGCGATATTATTTAACGTGTACTTTTATATCGTTTACGTACAGCCGGTTGCTCTATTATTAGTCGGCCGCTAAGTATCTTATAAGTGAACAAACGTTTATGAACGTTTTTTGTTATTACGTTCTATAAATGGTACACTATTTATTTATTTTCTCAAGCTATTTATTTTTCTCGCAAGCTGCATTGACTAAATTAAGCACTTTATTTTTGTACCTGTTACTATTTCGTTATTACTATAAATAAAAAGTAAATTACTCAAATAAATGTTCAATGTGCTATTACAACACTATTACCTTTATATAGCGTCGATCTCTATATATACTAATTAGTGCGTACTTATGACGTGCACCGAGAGTCAACAGCCGATCTAATTTTAATGCGCGCTGTGCCCCGCCGCAGCGCTCGAGCCGTGGGGCTCGAACTCGCGCTGTACCGCTGCCCCTAACTCAAAACCTCTAATAATAGCCGTCGTCCATCCGTTAACAAAATCCACGCGAGTGCTCATAACGATGCTCTTCTTCAGCGTGTCTTAGTCTTGGCGTTCGCCCGTCCAAACCGATCCTATCGCGTATAACTCGTCCGTTATCAGTTTTTATACTACCGATTTCTGCGCATCATGGATAAGAAAACTAAGCCACCGGCCAGCAAGAAGTACGACATGGCCCAGTCGAAAAAATTGGGGAGGTACGTTACCTAAACGTAATCAATCACTCTGGTCGACACTCGTTTATATATACGTAACACTAGCGTTCTAGAAGTATGTAACTGCTTTTGACGACACGTTTTATTTATTTGTTTATTTTTTTGGGGGCAGATACATGGTAGCGGCGAAAAATTTATCGGCCGGCGAGTTGATCGTCCTCGAGGACGCTCTGGCCGTGGGTCCGTCGGCCTTCGAGGCGGGCGGCATATTTTGCTTCGCCTGCATGAGGCCACTGCCGGGTTATCGCACCCTCAAGTCCCGGTATGCGTGCTCCAAGTGCAATGTCGCGCCCCTGTGCAATCGAATGTGCGACCAGGTATTGATGAAAATTATAATTCTGTAAAGTTTGTTTTAAATATGTTAAATTTTATTTCTTTATACGACGGTTTTTGTCGTTGTAGAGCGAGACTGGACTGCACTCGGCGAGGGAATGCAGCGTTTTCCTGGGGAAGAAAGAGCTGTACCTGGAATACTTCGAGGAGCTCATGCAAATTTTGCTGCATCTGCGACTGTGGCTACTTAAAAACGACGAGGCTTGGAACAAAGTTACAGTCATGGAGGCACATTTGGATGAGAGGAGGAATACACCGGTCTGGCAAGAGCGCCAAAAATCTGTGGTGGAAGTAAGTTGTTAATAAAGGTGTCACTTAAATAATATTATAAAAAAAATATTTAATATTTTACTGATTAAATAATAAATAAATTTTTATGGCTTCACGACGTAACGACTATTGAATCTTTTAAAGATCATCGCTAAAACCTAAACAACTCGAAAACATAAATAAATAACGTGAATTTATTACACTCAAAAGCCACAAAATTTCTACTATAATTATTTAATTTCATGTAAAGAAAAATGTTTACGTCAATTATTAATAAAAAAAAAGGTGTGGGTCGCGGGACCGCCGAAAGAAGTGATAACTTCTTATTTTAACATTTTATAAATGTCAATTGAGTGTTTTTGGATCATTTTATGATGTTTTTAGAAAATGTCTACGAATATTGGAAA
>JAWWEN010000009.1:8810875-8827382 GCA_035582955.1 Sycophila texana
GCTTCGCCTCGGGCGACAATTTACATGCGATATGAGACATTCTTTACTTTTCCTCCCTTGGTGCATAATCTACTATACTTCAATTTGTTATCCTTTAAATTAGTACATCCCTATGGTAAACTATTTCGTCCATTGCTTACTTTCAATTCTTATTCGTCAACTCTCGCTGCTGAAGCTACTACATTTTTGCTCTAATAAAGGTACTTGTCCTCTACTTTCTTAAATTTCTTTCACTCGGAACAAGCTAGCCCTGATTCACTTTTGGTCATCTCATTACTTGCAAACCAAATTTATCTGTAACTCTCATTATAATCTATTGCTTTCATTCTCCCCTTTCTTAACTCCATCTCCGACAAAGATAATCTGCAGGTCCTTCTTATCTCAAACATGATTCTCATAAGCCTTATATATATCAGTTAAATATATTCCTTCGTATAACTCATCTATAAGCCTTTTGAATCCTCCACCATCGAAATGTCATGTAAATTCCTAAACTCCTAAAAAATTATTACTGTACTGCAATCACTATACTCCCTTTCAAATTTCGCGCCCTCCTGTTCCAGAGATTCACTGTGATGGCGAATGTCGAATCCGGCCAATGTCGGCCGCCTCGATTGCTCCAAAGCCCGTTTAATGACCAGATATGTGCCACAACAGTAAGTAAAGTGCGCGCGTGTGCGTTGCCAAAACGAGTCGTCAGTCGATCCTACTGTATACCTACAGGCCTACAGCGGCTACAGCGCGCTCTCTCTTGCTCGCTCGAGCATCATTGTAGTTAGTCGAGTCCCGTTTGTTCCGTACTGCGCGTCACGGTCTGCGCGTCCGACACTGTCGCCTCACCCGGAGCACACCGACAAGGCCCTTCCGGAGTGAGCAGTGCACTCTTGGCTGGCGCCTCCTGCCTCGGTCGTCGCGGTCGGCATGTAGCGGGCAGCGAGCATCATGGAGACTCAACGGTGAAGGTGTCCGCCGTCGCTCCGCGCGCCTGGCCTTGTCTCCGCGAGCAGTGCGCGCAGTGCTCGTGCATACCTACCTCGCCCGTCTCTCTCGCTCTCGCGGCGCGTGACGTCGTATCGATCCCGCAGCGGTGCCTCGAGTTGTACGCCGTCGCCGCGTCCGTCTGCTGCTGGTCCGCGGGCACCCATGCGACGCCTTCTGCTGGACGCCGCTGTCCGTGCAGCCTGCAGCGCACCCAGACTCGCGGCCCCGAGGAGGCATGAACGCCGTTGAGCTACTCTGAGGCGAGCGGCCAAACAAGCAACATGGAAGTCGTCGGGGATTACGAGTACAACACGAAGGACCTCATCGGTCATGGTGCCTTCGCCGTGGTTTTCAAGGGCAGGCATCGCAAAGTGAGTATTTCTGTGGTTTACAAGGATTTTTGCCTTTTGAGTATGGGAGAGATTGCAAGTCTTGAAAGCGTGGGTTTATGTAAATAGGCTATCGGGTGGAAAGTGAATTTTCATTGTTGTCAACATTCGGGTGTACTTCAAAATGCATCGGAGCATCTGTTGAGGATTGTCAGGGATGGGTTGTTATTAAATGTATATTTTGCTGTACGCAAATCTTTCTAAATACTGAATGGAAAATATTTGTTTTATTTATTTTGAATGAATTTACTTAATTAATGGTTTATTTTTCTATATTTTAAAAAATTGCTGTGTGTATAATTAAATTGTAGAATAAATAATGCCGTTGAAATATCAATCTAATTCCAAGTAATAAATAACATTAATCCCTTGTGTTTACTTTGCAGAAAACCAATTTTGTTGTGGCTATCAAAAGTATTACAAAGAAAAGTTTAGCCAAATCTCAAAATTTACTTGGCAAGGAAATCAAGATCTTAAAGGTAAATTTAAAATTTAATTTGTATTAACTAAAAGCAGTGTCTATGATGTTTTTACAATATTGTATTGCGTAATATACTCTGATAAATATTTATCAAATGTTTAAACTCGTGGATTATTAAATATGAGAGTAACCTAATTACTGACGATGAACTTTTTTGTACTTATCAAGATATCTTTAAATATTTTTTCTTATATAGGAACTGACAGAATTGCATCATGAAAATGTAGTGGCCCTGTTAGACTGTAAGGTCAGTGGAAAGCAACAGATTACATTATTTTTAAATCACTTTCGTTAATAGTGTAATCTAATAATGTTTTTTTGCAGGAATCTAATCACAATGTCTTCCTTGTTATGGAATACTGTAATGGTGGGGATCTTGCAGACTATCTTGGAGGTAAAGTTTTAAAATAATAGTTGAAATGGTTTTAACAATAAGCTATATAAAGTATATTTAATAAGGCAAAACAGTCTTTATTACTTCAATAATTAATTTTTCTTTGTTTACAGCAAAAGGAACTCTTTCTGAAGATACCATTAGAGTATTTCTTAAACAGCTAGCTGGAGCAATGAAAGCACTACATGCTAAAGGAGTCGTTCATAGGGATCTCAAACCACAAAACATTTTGCTTAGTCACAGTTGTGGAAAAATGTGTCCCCAGCCTCATCAGATTACTCTGAAAATTGGTAGATAATTTACACATATTTTAGACAATTACAAATATTTATTTAATTATTACAGTTCAACATATACTAATTCCATTTCCCTATTATTTTTAGCGGACTTTGGTTTTGCAAGATTTTTACAAGATGGTGTAATGGCTGCAACTTTATGTGGCTCTCCTATGTACATGGCTCCAGAAGTCATAATGTCGTTACAATATGATGCTAAGGCTGATCTGTGGTCTTTAGGAACAATAGTTTTTCAGTGTCTCACTGGCAAAGCTCCATTTCAGGCGCACACACCTCAAGCTTTAAAAATGTTCTATGAAAAGAATGCCAATTTAGGTCCCAAGTAAGTAGCAATAATTGATATTACCCGTTTATTTTCTGCAAAATTATGAGCAAGCCAACAAAAAATTAATTTATATAAATTAAATTTCTAGAATTCCACCTGGAACATCTCCAGAATTATCGAATCTTCTTATGGGATTACTTAGACGCAACGCTAGAGATCGAATGCCATTTGATGAATTTTTCAGTCACCCATTCTTACAAGGTCAAAGGGAGAGCCCAAGTCCAGTACCTGTAGAGTTGCCTGCATCTCCAGGCACTTTAACTGCACCTGAAAGTACAGCTTGTGATGTTAGGTCTGGTCCAGAAACAAATAGTCCCTGTTCCAGTCCAGAAGATGATTATGTACTCGTACCAAGTGATCTCAGTAGTGATACAGATAACAATCCCAATTCTCAGCAAATCAAGTAAGCTTTCAAAGAATCTTAATTAAAATGCTTTACTTATAAAATAAAACCATTTAAGATTTAAGAATGATGATTCGAAGTAGCCATTCTTAGTCACAATATCACTGAAGTTCAATCTGACAAAAAGTCATTGATAACTTTTGCGTTATTTGGTTCGCTTATTATTATTATTAAGCTTCGTTTTAGTTTTAATTTTAATATTTCTACATGTTTGTAATATTCATAAGTATCATGTATTTTATTTTAGTTCTATAGTTTATCTCATAAGGTAGTAGTAGTATACTATAGTAAATCACTTTAAAAACTTGATTCAAAGAAAAATCTCTGACGCAAATCTCAAATGGTGCTATTTTCAGTCCGCTTTATTATTGGCAAGAGCTTGTAAATTACGCTCCGTTTTTTAATAATGTATACACGTTGTTTCCATTTTGCTCGGACGAAAAAAAAAGGTATGTGAAGCAAAACAGTCGCGAGGCAGCGGCGAGTCCGCCCAGGCCGTGCTTCCTGCCGATCTCGGAGCCGATTCCAGTGCCGACGCAGCGTAGCGTCGCTCAGGCAGGCTACCCGGGCGCCGGGGCCAACCGCTCGGCGGCCAACAGCAGCGTCGTGCCGCGCTCACAGCCGATCAGCATGAAGCGCAGCTGCGAGGCACACAGGAACCACGCCGTCGCCGCCGCCGATATCGGCTCCCTCAGCCCGCCCAGCGTACAATTTGTCATCGGCACTCCACCTGGTCGACGGTAAATTCTTTACGCTCCTTGCGTATCATTTTAATTCACTTAGGCTCGATGCATTTTATTTATCTTGTTTTTATCTTTAGGTTTTGAGCAAAATTCGATAAATTGAACATTCTTGTTTTCTCAGCGATTTTGCAATTGTAAAATTCTCGTTAAAGAGACACGATGTATTTATTGCAGCTTTATTTTTAACGTGACACGAAGGAAGCTTTTATTTTTTATTAATTTTTTCCAAATGAGTGCTTGCAATTCTATTTTGATATAAAATAGAGGGGATTTATCAACGAAGCAGGTATTAGCATGAACAATCGCGAATGTTAAAAGAATTTCTGTTTTTTTGTTTCTTTACAAAATTCGAGATTGTAAAATTTGTATACATCGTAATTATTTATAAAAATTATCTTGGGATTGTTGTAATAATTTCTGCTTTTCGAGAAAATGACTACCTTCAGAAATAAAAATGAGAAATATATAGTCTATAGAAAATCTTTTCACTATCCGACTAATATTTTGCAAAATTACAGTACTTTTAATAGTACTTAATAGTACTTTATCACTACAATTTTCTTATAGAAAATCTGTAATAATCAGCAAAAAAAATTCTTGCGAATGGAAGCTATACAATAATCTGTTTTTCAATAATCTTTATACACGTGTTTATAATAAGTATGAAAATATTCCAGCCTGAGCGAGACTCCACCGCCGCCAAACACGTGGCAAGTGAGCCCTGTGGCGAGGCATTCCCACACGTCGAGTGGTACATCGCCGCTGCGACGTTCCGCAGGTGCCAACAGCGCCTCGTCGCCGCTCCTCACCGGACCCCTTGCAGTCCTCGGCTCGCCCACCACCAAGGCCCTTCAGGATAACAACAACACTTTGAGGCAGTCGCCCATCATACCATTCGGTACCAGGGCCGTCACTCTGCCCGAGATCTCAGGTAAGTTCTGTTCATGGACGAATCATGAATTATTCTTTATTTCTCATAATATTGTCACACGCACTAAACTTGCATATTTATTATCTGTCTTTCGTTTCTTTTTCCACTTATTCGTTCGTCTTTATTTGCTTTCTTTGTTTTTCTCGTGATTGGTTTTTACAAAAAAATCATGTATGCTTTCAAGTAAATATTTTTGTCTAACACTACTTTTATAAGTTTAATTTAATATTTTTTGAAATTAAAATGTCCCAAGGTGTCTCACGATGCATTTAAGGTAATTTTATTAATGTTAAATTACAGCAATTATTCCTTACTTTCTTGTTATTCGTTTTGAAAGGTCAAGTGCAGTGTACTGATAAGAATAGTGACTTTAGACTGTAGATAGTAAATTTTACGCTAAATACAACCCCTTGAACTTTTCTGAAGAACAAAATAAGTTTTAGTCTCACATTTTCAGACATTTTAGGCGTTTCTTAGCCAATGTGTACTGCATCCTTTTAAAAATAATGACAAGCTAATAAAAATAATTGCTTTAAGAACTTTTTATCGTAAATAAAACTACCTTCAAGTGTAACACTTTGTAGTCGTCATCGTATAATATCTGTTCGCTTTAAATAACGACCGTAATTCGTTCGTTCAGTTCATTTACGTTTTGACATCTAATTCGCCAAAAACCAGACGCCACACCTACCATACCACACAATAACGACCCAATCAAATTAATTCCATCGAACCTCCACCTCACACGACATAACCAGAATAGTATATCACGATACAAGTGCGTTAAAGTAGATTTTCAAGACAAGACGAGAATCCTTTACCGAACATGTATCGTACTTTATTTTCTAGCACGCCGTACGTAAAACGCCGATTTATCACGCGCAAGTTGTCGCTTGCATGCGTAAAACGGGGATTTACGCACGAAGTGCTATATATATAAAAAAAAAAAGTAATAAGACATCGATAATGTATACGGCGACGCCCGCGTTCTGCTGACCTGTGGCTCTTTTCTCTGTGTGTGCAAAATGTCACTGACGTCTCTCGTGCGCGCGTGCACTAACAAAAAAGAAGAATTTCTCGCAAACGCAGAAGCGGGCAGCTTCCACAATCTCTTCCCGGAGCTGAACGCGATGGCCAGCGACGAGCGCCCGCTGACGTTCATCGCGCCCGAGCTGCCGGAGGAGACGCTCCTGGAGCGCGAGCACAACGAGATCCTGGCCAAGCTGAACTTCGTCGTGGCGCTGTGCGAGTGCGTCTGCAAGGTGGCGAGGACGCGGGCTGGCCCGCTCGGCGCCCCGCTCGCCGCCGGCATCGAGCAGCAGCCCGGCAACGCGGCCACCCGCCGCCGCGCCGAGCAGGTCATCCTGCTGGTCAGGGCGCTCCAGTGGCTCAGCTCCGGCCTCAGCCTCGCCACCCAGCAGCTCAAGGCCGGTCGGCTCCAGCCCACCGCCAGCGTTAAAGTGGGTAAGTGTTCACTGAGAGAAATGTCTAGTAAAAATTACTATGCTGTATCTGGCTGTATACACGGAGAGAATGAGTAAGTAAAAATTGCCAACCGTGTAGTAAAAATTACTAACCTCATAGTAAAGATTGCCAACTTTCTAGTAAAAATTGCCAACCTTCTAGTAAAAATTGCCAACCTTCTAGTAAAAATTACAAAGCGGTTTGTAATTTTTATTCATTCTTTCTCTCCGTGTTGCTTTTTTTTTCTTTTTGGTAGTGCTTGTTTATTTTTTTTATTTTTTTTTTTATTTTGCACTGAAAAAAATTTAGTAGATTCAACTGAAAATTATTTTATTGATTTAACTAGTCGATAGTCGATCCAATTTGGAGACGCACTAACGGCCCTTGCTCGGAGACATGCCAGCTCACGAAAAAGGCCCATTGCGCTTTGTCGCCTAAATATTTTAGTTGAAACATCAATTTAGTTAAATATTTTGTCAGTTTTAACTAAAACTTTGGTTGATTAAACTAAACGTTTAGTTAAATAAACTGAATGGTTTTGCAGGGAGAAATTTAGTTGAATGTACAAACGTTTTTTTCTTCCAGATTATATTTTTATAGACAATTATTTATTTTACTGAAAAAAATATTGGTATATTCAACTAAAAATTATTTTACTGTTTTAACTGAATATTTAGTTGAATTGTATAACTAAATTTTTTAGTTAAGGCATCAATCTAGTTAAATATTTCGTCAGTTTTAACTGAAACTTTGGTTGATTAAACTAAACGTTTAGTTAAATAAACTAATTGGTTTTGTAGGGTGAAATTCAGTTGGATGTACAAATATATCTTTTTTCAGTGTATATTTTTATGGACGACTATTCATTTTTACATTTTTTGTTGCAGTTGTGAGCACCATGAACGAAAAGTTTAGGTCCTGCTTGGCCGAGTGCAAGCAGTTGAACAGCGCTGGGTTGCTTCGACAGACCGGAGCTACAGCGGACAAAATACTTTATAATCACGCTATACAAATGGTAATTGATTGGTCTATTATTTGTTTTATCGGAGATGAGACGCTTCAGTGTTATAAGAACTTGATTTTAAATTCATTTTATGAGAATTATTTTTTATCTTTCTCAAAAATTCTTCTATTTTAAACTCGACAATGATATTTTTCCGTAAGCTGCTGTATTTTATACGTAATTAAAAATGAGGTCAATTCTCGTCCATTTTTGTGAACGTAATTGTGTTTTTTAGATTGTTTTATATTTTGATTGCTCCAAAAAACAGTTTAACGATATTTTTAGCATAAATGAAAATGGAAGAGAATTAAAACCAAAATTTATATAATTATTTTAATTACAGTGCCAGTCAGCAGCGCTGGACGAGCTTTTTGGAAACCCTGCTGAGTGTTTCCAAAGGTATCACACTGCGCAAATCCTGCTGCATTCTTTATCGCAACACGTTAGTCATAGTCAAGACCGAGCTCTTTTAATTAAGTGTAAGTTTCTTTTTATTTCAAAGGAATATTTTTCCACAATGTATGATCAAAGAAAATTAAACCATTTTTTTTAATAAATTACAGATAAAGATGCTGTTGAGAAACGCTTGTACGTTTTGCAGCAGCAAGGTTACATTTATGCAACAGATCCAACGTAGCGCATGTGACAAAGCTCAGCATCAGAGTGCAATTTCCCGCCCAAGCCCAACTCGTATTCGATTCACACTATCTTTTTAAGGAACTAACGGAAAAGAGAAAATAAAGAAGTTGAAAAACTATATAAAAAAAAGCATGACGAGGATTCTTTTTAGTTTTCTTTATATGGTTTATTAATTGAGGATAGTGTCCTTTGAATTATACATATAAATATATTATATATATACATAAAATATGTTGTAATGTACTGCAGATGTTTATTTAACCTTTATTTCGTAAAAAGTAATAAATAAGCGTACATTGAAAAAAATGGAAAAGGAAAGAAACGTCTTTTTTGTGAGTTTAGTGCAAAAATCCTTTTTATTATATAAGAATGTGATACAAAAGCGTGTGTGACACTTTGGAACGCACAAGTATTAAAGTATAATAAGCCTTAACAATCACACAAAAATAAGTATCTTCTAAGGTACTTTGACTGGAACAACAGTACTTATATTTATTTCTTTTTGTCCTCTAATGCTGGTGGCGTCGATTCACTCAGTTCATTGTCTCTGTATATCACATAGTTCAAGGCAGTTGCCAGAGTGTTCCAAGCCAGATATGGAACAATAAGTAATCCAGCTGTAGTGTTTACTCTGTAAAACACCACACTCATAACAGCAGTTGTGCCCCAAAGAGCAACTATTTCGTATAATGCCTAAAATGAAAAATGTAAGTTAATGGTTAATTAACGCGCGCTTTGCTACCATTCATTGCGCTTATAAGTAAATACATTTTTTTTTAAAGTTTCATTAATTAAAGAAAAATTTCATAACTCGAATGAATTATACAAGGTCAAGTTATAATTTCTAAGTACAACTTTAAAATACTTTACCCATTTGATTTTATGTGCTCCAAAGAAAATTGGAGTCCAAGACCAATTAAGTGCTAAATTGGCTCCATAAATTGACATTGGCAGTGCGGCTTTTTCCCAGCCACCACTGTCTCGAAGGACCAAGTGTGCAGCATACCCCATTGAGCAGTAAAGGCTGGTCCATATCGGCGCAAAAGCCCACTTAGGTGGTGTCCATGTTGGTTTCTTCAATGACTGCGTAAAATTCGTCATACAAGTACACACGTATCAAAACAGTGCAAGGTGATAAGATAACAATGAGTTATAATAATTTGACTAAACGTCAAAATACTCATTTAAAACCCATTAATTGAATCGATTAACTTTAATTTTATACTTATTCTAAAAAAATGAAGAAAATCAATAGATCAATAAAAAGAAATTACACTGAATATATAACAAACGTGTATAATTAAATGTATCAAATCTTTTACATTTTTATTCGAGCACACGCGTTTAAAATGATTGATTTAAAAAAATCCATGTTACATATTACATAAACCGCGCTTTTTCCAACAATTGTCAATTTTCAAAACTTCGGTGATCAGACAAGAATGCCCAATGCAAAGAGAACAATTAAAATTACCAGGTCAACGACGGTAATGCGCGTATCTTTAAGCCTTCGTCACTTCCAGCCAATAAGGAGTACATCCGCTCCGCAAAAAAAAAAAAAAAACTCGTTACTTAGCCGGTGCATCAGTATATCGACGGCGACTTTCGTTGCGCGCGATCCCGCAATCGTCGAAAGCGGAACAATCGACGGGAAGGTGGGTCAGCCTTTGGCCTTATATGATGTATTGTACATGCAGATACGTACGTCGTACCAGGGGTTGATATTTTTCCGCGTGATGATGCCGCCGATCCAGCCGCCCAGATTCGGGTGCACGGTGGCTACGACCACTGGCCACGATATTTTCACCGGCATCTCAGCTACTTCGTGCGTATGAGAACCGAACCGCTCCTACTACTGGCTGCGGGTCTCGCGAGTGCCGTGCGCTGCCGCCGAGGCTGTCCGTTATGCGCGAGGAATGCGCGCAGTTTCTGCGCGAGCGGCGGGGACCTTTGCTCGCGGCCACCGACACTCGAAGACACGCGCGCGCACCGACGCTTTTCTTATGGGCGGTGTATAATGTATATATAAGTGTGCGGAGTACTTGTACCGGCGAGACCTGCCGGAGGAGCTTCGAGTAATTAGTTTTTAAGTAGGTGCTATGTAGTTTTATCTTTGCAGTGTTTCAGGGAGACGTTAAAAATTATCTTTTGAAAAAAAAATAATAAATAAATAAAATTATTATGATTTTTATCAGCTGGAAGAACGATGGACTTTGTGAGGTAGAATCTATTTATATAGTAATTCGGTCGGAGACGTCGATATAATTTACAGGCGGTTTTTAAAACAAAAAATGATTTTCATGACATACTTTAAATAAAAACTGAAATGTGCACTGATGGCGGCCTGAGCGTTTTGATATATAGCACTTCAACTTGAGATAACATCAAAAGCGCTTGTTTGCTTGTCATTACAAAAAAAAAAAAAAAAAAAAAAAAAAGAAAAATACACGTCTTTAGTAAGTTGTTTATAAAATATTCAAAATTTTAAATATTGTTTTAATAAATTAATTTAAATATTGCTTCAAGTAGAGTTTTAGGCAGTAGCCGGCCATTTTACGCATTTAATGGACTGCATATTTCCCAGTAAACCTTTTTTACGAGACGAAAGTAAAAAATAAATATTTTTTATATTCTTTAATTTTGTTTAAAATACCATTCCATTTATAAAAAAAAAAATGTATATGCATCTAATAGTTTTTTTTTTACAAAAAATGTAAAAAAGCGAGAACTGAATAAAATACTATGCGTAGTATGGAATGAAAGTAGATTTAATTGGGCAGTACTTCTTGGGAAAAATTGACCACTTCCGCTTCTTGATGCATAAAGCACTACTATTATTATTAAAAATATTCGTAAAGTAAGTACTTGTTGGATTCAGTCAAACTTTCGAATGCATACTGGTTTATTTTGATTGAAGATAACAAAAATTGTCTCTATTATTAATCGAATTTCAAGAAATCAAATCTTTCTTCTGTTTAATTTTTCGATACCATGTGTATAATAACTTAATGATGAATTATGAATTGTATTAAATCATTATTATCAGAGAAATTAACTTTCATTGATAAATTGATTTTTATTCATAATTAAGTCTGTAAACTAATTTTAATTTTGTTACTGAACTATACTTTTGTATTTAGTTTTCTGTGAAAAGGGTACTTTGTTCATATTTACAGTAAATAAATAAATTAATAAATAAAAAAACATTATTTTTATGCTCAATAATGGTATCATAAAATATAATTTTAACATTTAAACAAATTGCATTTCAGGATACAAGGTACTTTAAGTAAAAATACTTTTTAAATAATGTTTTCCTTTATTTGCAGATGTGAGTACAGTGCATCAAACAAATTCTTTCATAACCCCATGCTGTATATGTAAATAGTTATTATAAATCATTTAATTATAAATTATTAATAATTAATGAGTGGCACTGCACAAAATGCACATTAAAAATTGAAAAACAAAACTGTCACTTTAAAAATTTTTAACTAAGAAACATCTAAAAATGTGTAAAAAAAAGTTATACAAAAAATACAGACGTAAGATTAATATAAGTTAAAAGCGCAAACGGAGTATAAAGATAAAGTATAGTTCACTTAATGGGTGTGAGGCGTTTCTTTTTCAATTTTTATTTAAAAAAATAAATTTACCATTATGCCACGATTTTTCTTTTCTGCTTTTTTATTCTTCTCATACACACATTATAACGGTTCTGCTCAAATGTTAAACACTTCCCCACTTTCGCGAGCGAGCGCTAACACTTCTCCTTCTTGGAATGATGCATGGCAACGATTCTGCGAGAATCTTGTGCGTGACGATACGTACTCAAATGTAGAGCTAGAGTTCGGACTAGATGGGCGTTAAACAAAACGTTTATCTTTCTTTGTCTTCGAACAATATTGGACGACGTTATAGTATGCTAAATAGGCTAGAACCCCTGTTCCACTCTCAACAGGTAATTTCACATTTGTCACTTGCTACATCAGCACTTCATTATTTTATTTTTTACAATTCACACTTATTTCATCCGTTTCTATTTCAACAAATCAATGAAAATCTGTAGTTAATCCTAGATACGTAAATATTCGTTTAATGTAGCAATATCATTATTAAGTTGTTCTAGTCGATTCAGAGCATTTTGTTCAATAATACATTTATTAAAAAATAAATTGAAAAGTATTTGTGCAAGAATTTTTTTTCAGATTTTGTACTTTTCAACAATATTATCTTTCACTTGAAATTTTAAAACGCACCATTTGTACAGTTTCTGCAAATCGACTACATTAGCTTTGCACTATCATATTTAAGTAAAGGTGCAACCTTTAGTTTTGAAAACTTTAATGATTCTTAAAAAACTGAATAATAAATCATCCTTTTATAAAAAAGCATTAGTAATTACTTTGAATAATCGTTGAAACTTGAATGGCAACAAATTGTTATTTTAAAGGCTGCATTATACTTTCAAGTGATTTGTAATTGTCAAAGTGCCACTGAAACTCAACTTACATTCACACTTTTTAGGCTCTTAATTACACGTTTTTTTTTACTCATTTTTATTTTCCTTGGACTTGTCATCCGATTTTTCTTCTTTCTTAGAAACTAGCCTGGAGCTAAAGCGATCCATTACTCTAGAACTTAATTTCTGTGGTATCACCATTATCGTCGTCGTCATGTTACCTAAAGATAGCACCAGGAACATAGCACTTAATACAGAAACATGCCAAGTAGCTTCTGGGTGCCAGGTAAGCTTTAACAGCACATAGGCATTGTAAAGTTGAAAGAAATAACCAATAAAGAGAAAAGGGAAAAGAAATGATAACCCTCGCCACATCCATGAGTGAAAGCCTTCAATTGTAATATCCATGTTATGCCTTTCTCCCAAAGCTTTTAGGCGGTATAGCACACCTCGTTGATAACGGAATTGTAAATATTGTACAAAACCTAAAAAAGAAATTTCAAATTAAAATTATTTTACTGGTATATACGTTTAATAAATTGCATTAATAGAAAAATAATTATAATTTTTGTAAAAATATTGCAGCAAATGATATGATTCAGCAAAAAATTGTTAATATGGTATGCCAATCAAAAATTCATTCTCATTTTATTTATGACTCATAAAATTTTGATTGCATACAACAAATGAATAAACATCTTTTAATTGCTTTAGTATGTCGTTTTACTCGTTTTTATTTGATTCAAAAGTAAAATACTTATGTAATTAATGTATTATGTAAATATTATTACTGTTTTATAAAATCATTGAGAGATCATTTATATATGATCAAAGTTAAACGTTATATAAGATCTAAAAAACATTTAATGTTATATGCAAACTTTCAATGTAACTTATTTTAGATAAAATTTTTTTACAAAACTCATTTAAAAGTATTAGAATTATTTAATTTTCGTAAACGTAATTTACTTACTGACGTAAACATTGAACCACATGAATTGCTGACGGAATGCATACCATGGTCCGGTGTTGGGCCAAACTAAAAGTACTCCAGATACGACAGTAGATAAAAAGTGGTGAAAACGCCACCAACCTTTAATTTTAGAACCATTTACTTTGAGAATACTCTCTCGTATCGTCAAAGTACAGTAATACCAGACTAGTAAAAACATGAAGATCAACTCCAAAGTTCTGAAAATTAGGAGCAATATAAATTTTTATCTTTAAATTGAACATGAAATAAAAAATTTTATTCTTACCTATAATTAGTAAATAAATTAATTACTGAGAGGAAAAATCCAATCACAGACAAAACAAGTTTGAATTTTTCGTATTCATCTTTGTACTTAAATCTGAAAAAAATTTATTAAGATTAATCTTTAGTTTTTGTGTTTAAAAAAATGTGTTTATATTAAAAAAGTTGAACTTACTTATCATTTTTGTTTAATATTGAGACATTGACACTACCTAGTATAATAGAAAGATAAGTGCCATTTGGTTTTGGCAATGTTTGTTCAATTTCATGTAATTGCTGTTCTCTCCTGTTCATATCCTTGTCTAATGTTTGTCGAGTATCGCTTGCATGTAACCTGCAAGAGAAACAACAATAGTGGTAATTTTGCAAACAATCTCTGTTGTCTCATAAAAGTTATGCAGCGAAAGAACTAACATTTTCAGTGATTTTTTTATTACTCCCATGCGATATTTCTGGTGAGCTATTCCACTTACACATTTCTTCTGTAATTCTCCGACTTCTTCCAACTTTGCCAAATAAGTCCTATTTAGGGCCTAAAAAAACAGTAAAAGAAGGATGTAAGTAAATTCATAAAAACGAAGAAAATCGCTAAATATCTAAAAAGATCACTGATGTAAAATAAGCAGCATCGGGAAAAAGTAAATTTGGATTTCAATTCCAACACCTTTCCTCTACGAAATAATGAATACTATGTATCAAGTTTCATTCAACTTTAATGCGTTTTGGAGTTGCAAAAGAGAGCACAGAGGCAAGAGGTCAACTGCATAAGATTAGACTCGATTCATTCGAAAAATTTCTAGAAACGAGCGCATCGTCGCAAATAGCACTCGAGATTCCACGATAATCTCTTATCGAGCACTCAACCGAAGTGTGTCCAAAAAAATTTCGGACTGCTCGCATAACCGATTACACCTTAAAATACAAAAAAAAAAAAAAAAAAAAAAAAAGGCGGTACAAAGTACACTCAAGACGCCGTCGACTATAACCTCGCGCGGCGCGGCGTTTCCCGTTTCCGCGCCTAATCCCACTGTAGTATTAAACCTATCCAAGGGACACTCGCGGAGCCGCCTTACCTCGAGTTCCTTGAAGTCGTTCTGCAGGTCGTTCCAGTCCTTGAGGCAAGACTCCACGTCGGTGTCCATAGTGCCTGGCGCTTTCAGAGCCCCGCGCTCAACGAATATCAGCTGCCGTCTTTCCTTCCGCTGGCGGAGTAAAATAGGAGTAACCTATAATGAGAGAAGGAGGCCCAACTCGATGCATTGAAAGTGTCTCCCCTTTTACGCAGGAAGATTGCCACTGATCGCCATGCTCGCTCGGCGGAATAGCTGATATTTGGCTGGCAGCAGAGCCCCCAGTGGCGAATAAACGAACTACCAGGCTTTCTATGATAATGATGTTTCGATCTCGACTCGAGAGATCTCAACATCGGAGATCGAGCTTTTCCGGAGCTTCTTCCTCGCGTGGAGAAGGTCAAGGAAAGTAACATTTTTCTTTTCTAGTCTTGATGTATTTTCATAAATTTTGCATTTTTTTCTGCATTAATTTAATAGTAAATGAGTATTCGTTTAATTATATTATAGTTCAAAATTACTTAAAAGTAATAAAAATTATAAAAATCAATAAAATATGTTATGTTGTTTCCAAGCATTTTAATTTCTATAATCAATTACTTTCCATTTCTATATTTTACTTTCTATAGGGTGGGTAATAATTAAAAAGGTCAAAAAAAAAAAAAAAAAACATTTTAAAAACGTCGTTGAAAATGTTGTGTGCTATATTAGGGATAATGTGCCTCCCATTATTATAGGCAGTATCAAATTTATATTAGATATAGTAATATTTATATTTAGTCTGGTAAAATTTATAATTAAATTTAATAACACTTTATTGTTTATTATTTTCACCATACTGTTTTATAATTTTTCTGATGTTATATATCGTATTTTAATTTTTGTACTGCGCATATAACAAACAATTTTTTATTTACAGTAATTATAATGTCATTTTTCACAATATGAGGGAGGATTCTCTGCACGCGCAGTATAGTAATCATTATTATTCGCTTTGCAATTTTTATAATATTTTTTCTCAGTGTATAATGCACGTACTCAGAATTTGATCGATATAGGGATCATGCGATTAATTTTGTGATATATAATGATGATCCAAATGCAAATAACGCACGTCAAAATGCAAATTAATCGAAACGAACGTTATTAAAATTCTAAAAAAGAAAAAGAAAATTTAGCCACTATGATTTAGAACTCGCTACAACTTCTGCTCTTTAAAGGTATTATACGAGGTAGTGAAAATAATTGAGTGATATACGGTCATGACTTTATATTCCAATTGATCTACTTATATGCACTTTCATTTTACATTTAAAAATAAATCGGTGCAACACTTTCTATAATAATAGTTTAGTAACATTTTAGACGATAATTTGTTAAATTTAATCAAATAATTTTAATACTTAAAACTCTTCAACCCGAAATCACATAAAGTAGCAACAATTTAAGCCCAGATTCATCAAAATAGATCAATATGCTGAGCCTGTATGTTACACCAATGCCAAAATTTAGTAAAGGTAACGTCGACGCCCCAGACGAAGAAAATCTTATTTTGGTTTTCTCGTCGAAGACTATCGTATCTAAAATTTGCGATGAAAATAATCCTCTCTTAGATTTTTCCGACGAAAAAGATCTCTTTTGAAGATTTTGCGACGAAGAAGATCTCTTTTG